>CM060926.1:124078483-124678483 GCA_030737875.1 Allium sativum | reverse complement strand
AATGGTTCCATCAAAGATTTGGTTCAGAGGTTTTGGAGGAATCATCATTTTAGTGCTGCACATTTTCTGGACAGACTAACTAGTCATTAGTGGGCTGATTAGAAAGGCCCATTAAGGATAGGGGTTGTTGGCTATAAATAGAGGGGTATTGGAAAAGAGAATGGTTTAGTTTCTTTATTTCTCTTTTGGTTGAGCTCGTGATCCTCCTTGCTCAATCAAATACATCTCCACTCCATTAAATTCTTAGATCTACATTTGAAAATTGAAGATCAATATCAATGAAGATTAGATCGCATCAAATTAGTTGATGTGAAGACCGTTCTTCGTTGTTCTTCACTATCCAGATTAGAGATTCATCAATTTCAAGCTATTTTGTGGATTTGGTGAGCGATAAGCATCTCTCACACAAATTCGATCGATTATATGGGTTTGTTTAATCTTAATTTTATCATTTTAAGTCATTTTCACCTAGATCTAATGGAGGTAAGTATATATTTAATCCAAATCACCATAGGATCTAATCTAGTAAAATTATAATGGTTAATTTATATGTTGATGTTGGAAATATATATTTAGACATGTTTAGATCCATTCATTGATTCGTTTAATTATTTTATCAAGGTTTGGTGGAATTCTATATGATTGTGTGATGGTGATTGTGCTAACGTTTGTTTGATTGCTGTTTCATTTTGTTATGGATCGGTGATGGATCGAGTGATATGTTGGATCGGGCATGGTTAAGCACTAATGGATCGAAGCATTTGAAAACACTATGGAAAGGGAATGAAATGTTGTGAATAGTTGGTATGGATCGTTAAACGATCCATATGTAAAGCAGTGAATGATCCATCGGATATTAGCCAAATGAAGTTTATTTTGGTTCGATATTGGATGTAGCTTCGACGTATACCCAAGGTCGAATGTTCGAAGCATTGTGAACTGTTCGTTGATCGATGAAATGCAACGAATGTGGAAACGACTCAAGGACGTTTGAGTTTGTGGATAATGGTTTCTCGAGAAGGCGCTTGAGCTTATGTATAGTCACTAACGAAGAGATATTGAAGGCTAAGGGATTATCGTTAGTCGGAGGTTCTAACGGACTCAAAGCAGGGGTATAATAGGGACACCTAAAAGACTAGATGATTAGTCGAGTACCCTGGGTATCGATGAAAGGCCTAGATATGTACTGATGAAAGGCGTATGGAGTTTTTCTAGAACCGGGTTTTCCATTAGCCCTTGATCGATGGAAAGGTGGGCTAGTCATACGATTAAAGATGGTTTCAAGGTGGATATGTGGTGATAGCCAAAGTCATGGATGTTGATTGTTTTGCTTGTATCGTCTTGCGTAGATTGTTCGACGTCAAAGGAGACATCTCTTGGGTGCTTGTCTGATGTTGGTTTAGTCCCTTGGGGCTTGTGCTTGGAGATATTGATCTCGATATTGATGGTCTACGCTAGATAACTAGTTGCTATGTCTGTTTGTTTCTTTCAGATTGTTTGTAAAGGCTATCACTATCGAATGTGGAGGAGACGGGCTTGGGTTTCTTCTCTACTGATGTTGGTAGTTTATATGATTGATCTACCTATTCTCATATACTTTATTGATGATGTTAGATAGCTATTTTATCGCTCATTATGACAATTTTATCACTTAAGGTTTTATGTTCCCTTCTATTACCTTGGGTTGTTCATCTTTGATGTTGTGGATAGGCAGACTAGGTAGCAGGTGAAAAGTTGTAGATCTTGATGAGGACGATGTTGCATAACGACGACGAGTAAGACGCTTATGTATTATTTTCTACTATACGTATCTTGCTGTTTCTGCTTATTTTTTATGTATGCTACTCTAAGTGAAGCTGTAGTGAGGCTTCTTGTACATAAATTGATATTGTATCCAGTTTGATATATGATATTCTTTCCATGATGATATGAAAGTTTGAGATTCTGTTATATGATGCTTAACTATTAATGCATGTTATATATGTTCTATTATACTTTATCCCTATGCTGTGAGTTATACGACAAGTTCCACTTGTGTTATTCTACCCTAAAAAGCGTCCATAGTTGTCTGGCACGTCCTTTAGCGCATTATTCCTCTTGTTAAGTGCAGGAGTAATGGACACGTCTCACACCCCCATGAACAACATATCAAAATATGAGAATGATCTGACCACTAGAGAATTGAATAAAAATATTTACGATCCTCCAATACTTAAAATGCGGGTCGGTATAGTTCAGGATGCACTTCACAAGCCCTAGAGGCATCCTATCCATTTCGAACATATACCTGGGCACTGGAGAATCTCTTAAGAGTTACCTTGAATGGTTTGACAACACCCTAGTAGAAGTCAAAGATCTAGAACCCCACACTGTCTTTGTACAGCTTGCTAAGGGCATATTACCAGGTTCTTAATTTGGGGGCATGGATCGATAGAAAACAACCTAAGTCTCTGGATGTTTTCTGCAAAAAAACTATTTCTTGTGTTAGGAGGAAGCGCGCAGGAATAGGGCTACTCGAAGCGACCATCCTCATAACCCACACTAGGGAGCTGCATTAGACAATATCTGGGATAAACAAACCAGAGAAAGCTCTGAGAAAGGTAAAGGGATTGACCAATTCAAGCTCAGACCGAACAACGACAAGTCTGGGGACCGCAATCCAGAGGGGTCTAAAAAGTATGATCGATTTCACTCTTACAAGGTCTACACTTCACTGAATACTCAGTTGAATAAAATTTATCTGGAGATCTGTAACATGATGCAGTGTAGAAGCCGGCATTGCAAAAATATATCGATAGAGAGAAGAACTCTAATAAATACTGCATATTCCACGATGTGTTCGGCCATAAAACTAATGATTACCGCCACCTTCTAGACATGATTGAAAAGCTTATTCGAGAAAAGTGTCAAATAGTACATTTAGAATCCTGCCCCAAAGGATGCAGCTGTGGGCCCTTCAATGCCCGCACCACCTCAAGTCCACGAAGCATCTAGGCTGAAACACCCCACCTCCGTTAGGGTCACTCTCAAAGGGAATGCCCTAATTTTGGTGGAGGTTTATAAGTACAAGTCACAGATATACAAGACAGATATAGGAACACATATTTGTAAACAGCGGAAGAACAACAAATTTTATTTCATAAAGTCAAATACGTGTTACAACAACATCCTTTCCAAAAACATAACATAACACTTTCATAATCTGTCTTGAGTACATTATTTAAAGAAGCATAAATAAAACATAGATAAACTGCAAAAGCCCCATAGTGGATTGTCCAAAGCCATAGTTCAAAACAGGAAAGTCCAAGCAATACATTTCTCTTCTTCAAGCTGGATGTTGAGGTTGGTCAAGCTGCTGTGTTCCCTCCCTGAGGACCTGGGGGGGGGGGGGGGGAACGGAAGAAAGAAGACGAAAGAAAAGTAGAGTCAGACATAAAGCCTGAGTAAGTCTAGTACTATTTTGTCTATGAATAAAGAACTGGGTATGATAAGTAATAACAAGAAGTGGGCAAACACTATAACTTGGTTAAGTTGTCTAGGGTCGAATATACTATCGTACCCCATGTTAATCTCTGAACCCATATAAACTAGTTTCCAACTGGCACCCCATAATCAGGGTGATGTGATCCATTCTATGATGATCGGCTCCTACTCGCATAGTTACATGTGTCTTACGACCCCCGATGTCTGTAGTTACCTATGCTGGTCCCACCATGGGGTGTATCAAGTCCCATGGTGGCGGCCCGACACAACCTTAGAGTGCACAGGTTTGCTACTGGTGTCCAGTGCCTTATTTTTCTGCGCCGGAGTGTGTGCACGCCCGCACTCCGTTAGAACCTACACTGCTACACCACCGCCGTCGATTTGACCTCTTACAATCAGCCTAGTAATCGTGCCCCACCCTGCCTAGTTTCAGGGTATCCTGATACACCTTTTAGGGTTACTGCTGAAAAGGGTCCCCCGTTACTAGGTTTTCTATCTCTAGCCAACATGCTAAGTTGGTTAAGTGTTTCTAACCTAACCCCCACCAGTCCGTTTAGTTTAGCATGTTCCATTTTGATTAAGTCTTTAGTCCACTTAATCCTAACAATCCTGACTCAGCCTTAATTGTCTTATTAAGGCCCTGACCTCTCACATTAGACAGGTATTGTTGTGGCTGCCTGTTGCCGGTTGGTTCCGGGCAGTCTTACGCCACAACTGAGTCTAACCTCGGGTCCTTATTGGGCTCCATGTTTAACCTCTCACATTGGATAGGTATTGTTGTGACTACTGGACAGCCGGGCGGTTCCGGGCAGGTTTACATCACAACTCAATCCAACCTCGGGTTAAACACATCGTATTTTCTACTTTTACATATTTTGTCTTTCTTCTTTATTTATATGTAAATATTTGCGTCCCATTATTAAGTTAATGGTGTAAAGATTACACCAATCACGGGCCCAACCCATACTTGAATTTGGGCCCTTCTATTCTATATTTTCATTCATTAATTAATTTTAACCCAACCTTATTTTCCCCCGTTTTACACGTCCGTTTATATATATATTGGGCTTAGCCTTTTAAAGCCCAATTTAGCCATGCGAAAAGGGGAGGCTTATGGTGTGATTACATACACAAAGAGGGGAAGGTGAGCGTATGAACTTGCAATATGACGATGGGAATACAAAATAGAAACTGGTGTACTTGCATAGTAGTGACATATACTTTGGTCATAAAACATAGGTGACATGAATCAAAGCATGTGAACTTGTAATTGAGATATCATTATTGACACATGAACCTATATTTTTATTTAGGCATAATGTCAAACATAAGCATGGCATAAATACTTCTAGCATAAACATGGCATAATGTCAAACATAAGCATGGCATAAATACTTCTAGCATAAACATGGCATAATGTCAAACATAAGCATGGCATAAATACTTCTAGCATAAACATGGCATAATGTCAAACATAAGCATGGCATAAATACTTCTAGCATAAACATGGCATAATGTCAAACATAAGCATGGCATAAATATTCCTAATCATGGTGTTTGCTTTAAACTTGCAAAAAGGGATTTTTGAGTCTAACCTAGCCATGTCTCCCATATGTCATCATATAATTCTTTTAAAGAAGATAGACTTAATCATAGATTTCAATTATGCCAAATATCATTCATAGCCTAGCCATATTCATAAGTTTTGCAAAAGCATGACTTAATACATGGATTATGGTGTCAAAATTCCAACATAGTTTCATATGAACTATAACAACCAAACTTGTTTCAATTACTTGCAAAATGATTTATGCACAAAAATATACATCATGATGGCATAATAACAAAGCCCCAAACTCGCATGAATTTCAATCAACTACATACATGTAGCTTCAACATAGATTACATAATTTGCGCAATATTCCAAACGTATACTTGCATAGAACTACCGCATGTAGTTCTTTATAATGAATAACATAATTTTGTACAAATATGAATTACTTTATTATCCCAATTCAAGCATACAAATCAATACAGTTGTTTATTCATACCAAAGTAATACTCTACTTACAATGGTTGCGGCGAATTCTCTAATTAAGAGATATGATTCCTTTGTTGAATTGATTGGCTTTAGGTTGCTTGAATTGCTTTAGGCTTTAGAACTTTCTTTCTAATTCTCTCTCTAGTCGGCGGCTACTCTTAGTCGTTCCTCAGCAACATGGCGGCTATGTTCTTAATTTGAATGAATAGATTAGGGTTTAGTCTAGGGTTGTTTATATAGAGGTTAGGAATTGATTAGGACCATTGATGTTGCTAGGTTAGATCGTAGCCATTCATTAGATAGAGAGACCAATTAGAACCCGCCACCTAGCCCTAATGACAAAGCAGACCACAGAAATTCGACCAAACACAGACCTGGCCAGCCAGGTTGACTGGGCTCGACCAGGTCGACACCCCTGTCGACAGGGCTGTCGACAGCCCTGTCGACATGGGTAGCCCAGGTCGACAGCCCAGTCGACCTGGGTGGCCTAGGCGGGTGTTTATCCGCCCTGGCCCATTGGGCCCGATTTTTGATTATTTTATTCTGTTTGAATTTTAAATTTAATTCTCAAACTTCCGAAGGCCATATCTTCTTCATACGGACTCCGTTTTTCGAAAACTCGGACTGTATTTCGCGTATTTTCCTGAGACGAACGCAATGGCGTACCCCGTTTCCTTTAGTTCTTTGATTTCAAATTAATTATACTTTAATTTATGAATTTCACAGTTATAGAATTTACGGGGTGTTACATTCTCCCCCACTTAAAAGGATTTCGTCCCCGAAATCTTCAAGTTAGGAGGAATGTATATCCTAACATCCAATCATCCATCTACTCATCCATCAAACACGAGCATCCATTGTCCTTAAAAGACTTCTAATGCTTCATGATCATATGCGAAGTGTGTGTGTAGATGTACTTATCTAATGCAAAATCAGGCGGTCTACTGATTCAGTTGACCTCCTTAATGCGAATTATGTAAGTGCCATGAATCCATTATGTATGCAAATTTTCCTATTCTTGATTCTACATGAGTGCACAATCATTCAATACAAATGCAGCATCCACATGACAACACATTAAAGTTCAGTCACATACGAATGCAAACATATATGCATATGCAATATGAAGTGACTGAGCCGATCTAAAACCTAGATTGTGTGTGTATATGCAACCACGAGCAACCACTAGCAATCACTTGCAACCACTTGCAACCATCATCCATAACATGTTTCAACTACATGTTTCCATCCAAAAAGATTTTATCTAAAAGATACGTTCGAGGAAATATACCTAAAAAGATAAAAGCGCAACTTAAGGAAAGAGAAAGATCAAGGATGTACCCTCGAACAGAAAAGGGTAGGCTATACGGATTCTAGCTTCAGTTTCCCAAGTCGCGTCTCCCTCGGCGTCGCTCCACTGAACTTTGACGAGCTTGACTTCGCGGTTGCGTAGCTTCTTCACTTCTGTTCCTAAGATGCGGGTTGGAACTTTTCTTATGGTCGCTTCGCATTCCACTTCGGCCTCTTCGAGGATATTTGGCTCTACCACTTCAGCTGACTCATGCAGACATTTTCGGAGATGTGAAACGTGAAAAACGTTGTGGACTCCAGCCAACTTCTCGGGTAGCTCTAATCTATAGGACATTTTCCCAATTTTCTCAATGATAGGGAATGGTCCTACCTAAAGGTATAGTCGAATGAAGCAAGTAAAAACTTTGTGCCCATTAGGCAATGTCAAAACTGGAAATCTATGCCACATATATATTGATTAGGAGAAGAACTCTCTAAGCATCAGCCCCGAAGACCGAAATCAACATCAGACTGACACCCAAAGAATTACTCAACCCAACCACCATATATGATTCTAGGCAACTAAGCATGATGGACTCCTTTTAGGTCACAAGGGAGTCCCTTCCTAAGACCAACCCGTATCCTATAAAGCCCAAAAACTTTAGTAAAACCAACGAACACCCTCGAGCCCCAACATGTGTTACTAACAGATGAGTCATACTCCCTATGTGGTTTGCAACAGAAATTGGATTAAGAATAGGACCGAGAGGATATACACAAAAGATAGCATGCAAGTGAGCTTTACAGGAAGAGAGGGATCAAGGATATACTCTTAAGAAGAGATACGATGCACGAATCTAGCCTTCAATCTTCTAAGCCGCATTTCTTGAGCTTAACTCCATTATGCTTTGTCCGTCTTTAACTTCACAATTTCGTAGCTTCTTAATTCTTGTTTCCAAAATATGAGTTGGAACCTATTTCTCGTTCCTCTTTCACTTATTCTCCTTCTAGTATACTTGGCTCAAGCCTAACTGCGTACTCATGGTTCCATGCAAGCCCTCCAAAATTCATTAGTGAATCTTGGATCTTGTTCACTTACTAGAAAGTATTCCACATAGATGAATTATCTCTTGAAAATAAACAAATGTCAACTATGTTGCCAAATGTACTTACTAAGGTGATTCTTTACAACTCATGCATCAGCGAAATGAACCTTCAGCCTTAGTGGCGAACACTACTGGAGCGCCCTATTCTGAAATGCTCCTCCTAATGAACTCCTTTTCTAGAAGCTCTTTAATCTGTTTACTGAGCTCTTTCCTTTCTAGTGGAGCCATGTGTCTAACGGGCAACGCAACGGGCTTTACATTATCTACAAGGTATATGCGGAAGTCTATTTCTCGCTTTGGAGGCAAGCCCTTCACCTCTCCGAAGACATCCGAATATTCCCGGACCACTCTAACTGATTGCAAATTTTCAACAGAGGCATCTAGCGATTCAAGATAACTAAGCGTAACCGCATACGAGGGATTACAAGAAATTTCCAAAGTATTACCGAGCTGGGTTAGGAGCCTAACAACCCTTTTCTCACAATCAAGGATGGCCCCATTACTGGATAGCCAATCCATACCCAAAATCAAACCATACCCCGAAAAGCCCAAAACAAAGGCATTACATAGAAATTCTACACTTAGGATAGAAATTTTCAATCCCACACAGATCATAGACAAATGAGTTGGGCCCCCAATTGGGTTTGAAACAATTAAGGGGTCCTCTACCATACTAGTTTCTATGTACAGAGATTCTACTAAAGCAGACGAGATAAAGGAGTGTGATGCGCCAGAATCAAATAAAGTGCGAACGGGGTGATCATAAAGATAAACTACACTTTCTACAGAAGTTTTTGTACCTCGCTGTTGCAAAGGTGGCGCTTCCAGCACATGAATCTGTTCCCCTGGGGTGGATCCAGTGCCCTGCCCCTGTCCCCGTTTCTTTGGGCAGTCCTTAGCCCTATGGCCCGTCTCACCGCAAGAAAAGCACCCACCATTCTCCTTGGCCTTCTTTTTCCGGTAGTCCTTTACTAAGTGCCCCACTTTGCCACAGAAATTACACGTCCTCTTCTCTTTGTTGCCTTCCCCGCCTTTTTTAAAGTCTGTCTTCTTAGGCTGCAAACCCTCTTTCTTCCCTTGAGAGCTTTCTGCCTTTGTCTCCTTCTTGCCCTTATCCTCTTCATTTAGCAATGCCATTTGCACCAATCTTTCATACGTGGCTCCCATGGGTATATGGGTCATGGCCAAACTGTGTAATGGCTCATTCAACCCTTTGACGAAACGGAGAGCCTTCTTGTGCGGGGTATTGACTAGGTCAATCCCAAACCTAGCCAGCTCATCGAACTGATTCACATATTCTCTGACTGTCTTGTCCCCTTGCTTAAGAAATAAGAATTTTTCCAACTGCAAACTTCTTTCCGCATCTGAGAGAAACTTAGTCTCAAACCTTGCCCTAAAGTCCTCCCATGTCTCCACTGGTCTTTCAGCATTAGTGACTTCCCACCAGTAGGAAGCCTCGCCCTTCAATAGCCAAACTGCCAACTGTACTTTTTGTCTATCTTCTACCTCAAAGATGATGAATAGGTCCTCTGTTTCCTTCAGCCAATTTCTAGCTGCCACGAAGGACTCAGTTCCATGGAAATCCCTTCCTCCCATAGCTTTAAAATCTTTACATATCTTAGCGAACGTGTTTCCCCGAGGAGGAGGTGGAGGAAAAGGTGCTGCTGCAGCTGGAAGATTTCCTTCCTCTGGGGGAGGAGGAATGGTAGGACCTGGCTGAGTGGCCCTTGCTTCTAAGAACCGTCTAAACCAACCAGGTATTGGCACCCCTTCCGGCAAGTTAAGTTCTTGGGACATGCTGAAACAAAAAGGATAGATTCAAAACGAAGGATAAGAGATAGTTCCTATGGCTTTGGGGAGTGGACTTTTGCCTTTTTAAAATAAAATAATATTTTTCTTTTAAAAATGCTTCTTTAAATTTCCTTTTTGAAAATAACTTTTCAAAACTTTTTATCTTATCTGGTAAACCTATGCTCTGATACCAAGTGAAACACCCCACCTCCGTTAGGGTCACTCTCAAAGGGAATGCCCTAATTTTGGTGGAGGTTTATAAGTACAAGTCACAGATATACAAGACAGATATAGGAACACATATTTGTAAACAGCGGAAGAACAACAAATTTTATTTCATAAAGTCAAATACGTGTTACAACAACATCCTTTCCAAAAACATAACATAACACTTTCATAATCTGTCTTGAGTACATTATTTAAAGAAGCATAAATAAAACATAGATAAACTGCAAAAGCCCCATAGTGGATTGTCCAAAGCCATAGTTCAAAATAGGAAAGTCCAAGCAATACATTTCTCTTCTTCAAGCTGGATGTTGAGGTTGGTCAAGCTGCTGTGTTCCCTCCCTGAGGACCTTGGGGGGGGGGGGGGGGGAAACGGAAGAAAGAAGACGAAAGAAAAGTAGAGTCAGACATAAAGCCTGAGTAAGTCTAGTACTATTTTGTCTATGAATAAAGAACTGGGTATGATAAGTAATAACAAGAAGTGGGCAAACACTATAACTTGGTTAAGTTGTCTAGGGTCGAATATACTATCGTACCCCATGTTAATCTCTGAACCCATATAAACTAGTTTCCAACTGGCACCCCATAATCAGGGTGATGTGATCCATTCTATGATGATCGGCTCCTACTCGCATAGTTACATGTGTCTTACGGCCCCCGATGTCTGTAGTTACCTATGCTGGTCCCACCATGGGGTGTATCAAGTCCCATGGTGGCGGCCCGACACAACCTTAGAGTGCACAGGTTTGCTACTGGTGTCCAGTGCCTTATTTTTCTGCGCCGGAGTGTGTGCACGCCCGCACTCCGTTAGAACCTACACTGCTACACCACCGCCGTCGATTTGACCTCTTACAATCAGCCCAGTAATCGTGCCCCACCCTGCCTAGTTTCAGGGTATCCTGATACACCTTTTAGGGTTACTGCTGAAAAGGGTCCCCCGTTACTAGGTTTTCTATCTCTAGCCAACATGCTAAGTTGGTTAAGTGTTTCTAACCTAACCCCCACCAGTCCGTTTAGTTTAGCATGTTCCATTTTGATTAAGTCTTTAGTCCACTTAATCCTAACAATCCTGACTCAGCCTTAATTGTCTTATTAAGGCCCTGACCTCTCACATTAGACAGGTATTGTTGTGGCTGCCTGTTGCCGGTTGGTTCCGGGCAGTCTTACGCCACAACTCAGTCTAACCTCGGGTCCTTATTGGGCTCCATGTTTAACCTCTCACATTGGATAGGTATTGTTGTGACTACTGGACAACCGGGCGTTTCCGGGCAGGTTTACATCACAACTCAATCCAACCTGGGGTTAAACACATCGTATTTTCTACTTTTACATATTTTGTCTTTCTTCTTTATTTATATGTAAATATTTGCGGCCCATTATTAAGTTAATGGTGTAAAGATTACACCAATCACGGGCCCAACCCATACTTGAATTTGGGCCCTTCTATTCTATATTTTCATTCATTAATTAATTTTAACCCAACGTTATTTTCCCCCGTTTTACACGTCCGTTTATATATATATTGGGCTTAGCCTTTTAAAGCCCAATTTAGCCATGCGAAAAGGGGAGGCTTATGGTGTGATTACATACACAAAGAGGGGAAGGTGAGCGTATGAACTTGCAATATGACGATGGGAATACAAAATAGAAACTGGTGTACTTGCATAGTAGTGACATATACTTTGGTCATAAAACATAGGTGACATGAATCAAAGCATGTGAACTTGTAATTGAGATATCATTATTGACACATGAACCTATATTTTTATTTAGGCATAATGTCAAACATAAGCATGGCATAAATACTTCTAGCATAAACATGGCATAATGTCAAACATAAGCATGGCATAAATACTTTTAGCATAAACATGGCATAATGTCAAACATAAGCATGGCATAAATACTTCTAGCATAAACATGGCATAATGTCAAACATAAGCATGGCATAAATACTTCTAGCATAAACATGGCATAATGTCAAACATAAGCATGGCATAAATATTCCTAATCATGGTGTTTGCTTTAAACTTGCAAAAAGGGATTTTTGAGTCTAACCTAGCCATGTATCCCATATGTCATCATATAATTCTTTTAAACAAGATAGACTTAATCATAGATTTCAATTATGCCAAATATCATTCATAGCCTAGCCATATTCATAAGTTTTGCAAAAGCATGACTTAATACATGGATTATGGTGTCAAAATTCCAACATAGTTTCATATGAACTATAACAACCAAACTTGTTTCAATTACTTGCAAAATGATTTATGCACAAAAATATACATCATGATGGCATAATAACAAAGCCCCAAACTCGCATGAATTTCAATCAACTACATACATGTAGCTTCAACATAGATTACATAATTTGCGCAATATTCCAAACGTATACTTGCATAGAACTACCGCATGTAGTTCTTTATAATGAATAACATAATTTTGCACAAATATGAATTACTTTATTATCCCAATTCAAGCATACAAATCAATACAGTTGTTTATTCATACCAAAGTAATACTCTACTTACAATGGTTGCGGCGAATTCTCTAATTAAGAGATATGATTCCTTTGTTGAATTGATTGGCTTTAGGTTGCTTGAATTGCTTTAGGCTTTAGAACTTTCTTTCTAATTCTCTCTCTAGTCGGCGGCTACTCTTAGTCGTTCCTCAGCAACATGGCGGCTATGTTCTTAATTTGAATGAATAGATTAGGGTTTAGTCTAGGGTTGTTTATATAGAGGTTAGGAATTGATTAGGACCATTGATGTTGCTAGGTTAGATCGTAGCCATTCATTAGATAGAGAGACCAATTAGAACCCGCCACCTAGCCCTAATGACAAAGCAGACCACAGAAATTCGACCAAACACAGACCTGGCCAGCCAGGTTGACTGGGCTCGACCAGGTCGACACCCCTGTCGACAGGGCTGTCGACAGCCCTGTCGACATGGGTAGCCCAGGTCGACAGCCCAGTCGACCTGGGTGGCCTAGGCGGGTGTTTATCCGCCCTGGCCCATTAGGCCCGATTTTTGATTATTTTATTCTGTTTGAATTTTAAATTTAATTCTCAAACTTCCGAAGGCCATATCTTCTTCATACGGACTCCGTTTTTCGAAAACTCGGACTCTATTTCGCGTATTTTCCCGAGACGAACGCAATGGCGTACCCCGTTCCCTTTAGTTCTTTGATTTCAAATTAATTATACTTTAATTTATGAATTTCACAGTTATAGAATTTACGGGGTGTTACATAGGCCATCCAATACAAGACCTCAGGGGTATTGTGATTAATATGATCTGCGGTGGTCCTCATGCAACAAATGAAATCTGTTGTAGTATGGAAGGATGCGCTAATTCCATCAAGCATATCGACCAACAAGCATACTCCACTGCCGCAGAGACTCGGTCATAGCAAAGCCGCAAAAGACTACGAGAGATGGCATAATCTTCCAAGTAAAGGATGCTACGAGAATCGAGGTTTCAACCATTGATCTGCTCGTAATCTCCACCTACATAGTTTTTGCCTCTATCACGAAAATCCTCGTCGACTCGGGGTGTTCCGTGAGCATCATCTTTAAATAGTCCTACATTCAAATGGAACTTAATGCCAGAGATCTAAAGCTGCGCAAGGCTACTGTTTATGAATTTAATGGTGCTTCCAATTGGCTAGTTGGTCTTATAGATCTATGGTACAACTCAGAGACAGGGATCAAAGTCAAGTCAAGATCCTTACCTTCATCATAATTGATGTCCATTCTTGCTACTACGTCTTCTTTGGACGACTAGTCCTCATCGTGTTTTGAATTATCATGGCACCTTGGTGCCTCCATAAGAAGTTCTCAACTGATAATGTGATCGAAACTACTCGCGGCGACCAAGTCATTGCTAGAGCTTGCTATCTTCCTATATGGAAGAATGCCATCAACAAGGAGAAAGGCAGAGGTGTAGAGATGACATTTTGCACCAAAAGCCTCAGCTCACAGCAACCATCGAAGTTGAATCCTGCGTTAGACACCACAACCGTCTCCCCTCGAATCTCGATCCACGGAAAGACGAAGAGCTCGAGTACGAAAGGGATACTCTCAGGAGTTGACCATTAATGTCGCGATCAACTCCGCTGACCCATCTCAAGTCTTGAAAGTTGGATCACAACTCATCCAGTAATCGAGGAAATGCCTTGTCTTGGGATCATAAAGAACGATAAAATTCAAGGAGGAGGTGTGTAGTCTACTTGACAACGACAATATCCATGAATCTCTTTATCAGAAATTGGTCCATAACCCGGTCTTGGTCAAGTAATCGAATGGGATATGGTAGACATGCGTCGACTATTTCAACTTGAATAAAGCATTCCCAAAAGATAGTTTCCCTCTTTCGAAGATAAACCAACACGTTGATTCTACTACAGGTCACCAGCTTATCTCCTACATGGTCGCACATTCGTATTACAATGAAATTCCGATGTATATTCCTGATCAGGAGCACACTTCATTCATCATCGATCTTGGGATGTGTTGCTATGTTTCGATGCCTTCTGGTCTCAAGAATGCTGAGGCCACTTATCAACGACTGGACAAGCAAATGTTTAAAGACTAGATTGGAAGATTCATGGAAGTTTACGTGGACGACATGCTCTTGAAAACATGGTTGTTGAATGACTACGTCAATGACCTAGCGGAGATATTTAGTGTTCTCTATAAATATTGCATAAAACTCACTCCCTTGAAATGCTCTTTTGACATTGCGTCAAGAAAATTCTTGGGTTTCATCGTCAATTCATGAGCGATTGAAGCCAATCCAGAAAAGATTAAAGCGAACGAAGTTCCAAAAAAATATAGATGTTCAAAGCTTGAATGGGAAAGTGTCTGCACTAAGTCGATTCATCTCAAAAGCAACTAATAAGTGCATTCCTTTCTTTTAGTTGATCAGGAAAGGGAAGCATAACTTTGCATGGACATCAGAAAGCACCGTTGCATTTCTAGGCCTCCCGAATCACTTAGAACGACACTTATTCTATCAATCCTGTGGACCACAAGGGATTGTTTACTAAATTTGGTTGTTTCTGTACAGGAAATTAGCTCAGCGTTTGTGCGTGAAGAAGACCATGTTCAAAGACCAGTTTACTACATCAGAAAGATATTGATAGCAGCCGAAAAGAAATATCCAAATCTCAAAAAACTCGCTTATCACTGTTGATCTCTTTCTGAAAAATTCACACCTATTTTCAGTTGCATCCAATTAAAGTCTACCCTGACCATTTGCTACGAAGGGTCCTTCAATAGCCTAAGGCATCTGGGAGACTTTTGAAAAGGAATATCGAGCTGAGTTAATTCAAACTCACCTTTATTCCTCGTAGATCCATCCCCGAATAAGCCCTAGCGGATTTCATCTTATAGTTCAATATTCCTTAAGATCCACTAGAAGACAGTGAGCCTCCCAACATCCAATGGAAGTTATACATGGATGGTACATCAAACCATTAGCGTTATGGCACTGAAGACGTACTTGTTAGTCTTGAGGAATGCTCGATCGTTACGCCTTGATGCTCAACTTCCCTGCAACTAACAAAGATGTAGAGTACAAAGCTTTGATCGCTAAACTCAGGATTGACATCTGACACAATATCAAGGCTACCCAAATGTTCTCAAGTTCATTGCTCATCGCATTCCAAGTACGTGGGGAATATCGAGACAAAAGAACATGGTTGGCTCCTTACCTAGCTCGTGTTCATGAATTGCTTACCCACTTCAAATCACTACATCATTACTCACATTCCTCAAAAACAAAATGAAAAGGCCGGTTTTTTTGGCCAAATTAGCAAGTTCTAGGGATGCACAACTCTGGGGACTTATCCCTGTTAAAGTGCTTGACTCTTCAAGTATCGATTAGATGGATACTGATCTGATATCAATGACGGATATTAATCCTGACCCCGAGTCATAGATAACTCTGATTGAAGGCTATATGCAACATGGAATCCTCCTAGACTCTCAAAATGAAAAGCGATCACTCCTTTATAAAGCATCATTCTAGGCCATTCAAGATGGAGTGCTCTATCGAAGATGATTCTCTGTTCCTCTACCTCGATGTATATCCTACAATAATGCCAAATGTGTACTACTGGACGTGCATGAAGGCGAGTGCGGTCACCAAACCGGGGTGTAAACTCTACAAAAATATCTTTGATATTGCTAGACTCTCGAGGGGGATGCGACAGACTATACCCGTAAATGTGACAAGTGCAAGAGATTCTCCATGATTCCTAGAGCCTCGCTTACAGAACTAACTCAAATGGTCATTCCATGGCCATTCACAATGTAGGGGATTGACATCATCAGAACTCTTATGATAGCAAAGAACGATACTGGATATGTCATTGGCACAGTTGATTACTTTACCAAATGGGTCAAAGTCGAGCCTCTTACGACAATCACTACCAAGAAAGTTATCAACTTTCTCATCCATAACATCATCCATCGTTTTGGTGCCTAAGACTATCATTTCTAATAACGGTAACCAATTCGAGAGTTCTGAGTTCAAAGTCTTCTGCCGCCATCGCCATATTGAGAAACGATTCTTGGCCGTAGCTCATCCCCAAGCCAATGGACAAGTCGAAGTCATCAACAAAATCATCAAATCCATCATCAAGAAGCATTTGGAAAAGACTGAAAGCTAATGGTTAGATGAACTACTTCTAGTCCTTAGAGCTTACCAGACTACCTATAAGTCAACGACCGACCACACTCCATTCACCCTCTCGCATGGATCTGAAGTCGTAATTCCCATTGAGTTTGAACTACAATCTCACCGAGTCACTTTTTACGATTTAAAACCAACAGAGATCACCTCTTGGAGTCTTTCAACTTACACGAAGAGAAAAGGGATGAGTCTGAACTCAGAGCTTGTAATGACCCGGGTTTTTGTCGACTTTGGTTATCGCCATAAACTCAATGATGACTAACCAAACGTCGAAAAATACCGGTCATTGATGAAAGAAATTAGAGGGTGAGGAAAGATAAGATAGAAACTTAGAATTGAAGAAGAAGAAGAACACAACATCAGAGTAACACGAACCTCACAACGGAACGAATAACATATAATATATATAACATAACTTGAAATATACATCTGTACTTGAATATACATCATTATCAAAGTACAACACTTACAACACAGCGGAAATAACTATAGCTATATAATCCTGAAGCCTCCTGCTCCAAGCTCTTCCAGTATATCTGTAAATCCTGACTACTTGACCGCCCGTACAAAATTGGGCACCCAAGAGTTTAGGGAAAACAACAAAATAAACTCCGGGTCAGTCATGGGACTGGTATGAGTAAATCAGTTAAAATGGTTCGAACAAGTAAACGATATCTCATAAGACCACGCCGTATAACGGAACGGGTTTTTCCCTTATGAGAATCCAAAATATCTTTATATCAAAACGTTTTGATATTATAATAATGTCTATTAGCCACAACTGTAATAATCATCTAGCGGAAACGCTTTCATCTCACGTTCTACATATATAGTATACAATCAAAACCACAAGCACGTATTGGGTAATGGATTTCCAACTATGAAAAGGTATGGAACCACCTTTCGCTAGTGTACCTCTAGAGAGGAATACACTGGGTTCAACAAGAACATCTTGCAACACGACCACACATGACCGACCACTCATTTCGCTTGAGTGTATCGAATGTATATCACCAACGGTTGGGATCAGCAACCGTTTGCCGAATGGGACAGTATCGACAATAGATTTTTAGAAGTAAATGAAACTCTAGATCAAGTGATTATACACCCTACTTCAGTGCGATCGACTTAGCCATGCTGCCTGCCCGATATCTGTCATTTACCAGATGTGAGGCTAGAAGCTACGCTTTATCATCACACCAGATTCACTTTGAATGCCACATCGTCAAATCCATCAAATCATCGATTGACGTCCTCAATCATACATTATGTGTTAGCTAAAAGAAGTTTCCTTCTCCGCTTCCACTCTTGGTACGGTTGGAGAAATCAATATACGTGATCTTCTGGACATACTCTGTCAGACATCCGTCCATACAAGTCATCCAGGAACAGGATGAACTGAAGGCACTATTCAATACATCCATCTTAGGCACTGTTATCTAAGACTTATACAATAGCCCTTGCACTTCACTCCGTCTTCAATTTTCTTTGGCATATATGATTCGCAATGCTTATGCCAATACAGAGTGGTTCTTTGGATAATAATCCAACCGGTCTCTCCATATTAACAACGTTAAAATGGTAAAAACTTCGATAGTCTGTGATTTAACCATCGAAGAAAAACAAGTGTGCAAACACCGATATTATTTCCCGGAGGAAATTATATCGATCAATCATCATTCAACATTTATCTCTTTATTTCATTAATTTACTTATCTCCTGTTTCCCTATATTCAACATTTTCTTATTTTCTAAATTTAGAAAATATATGTTATTACCATTGGAAAACATTTCCATTTCTTGTTTTCTATATCAGAAAACATTTCTGGTTCTTATTTGGAAAACATTTCCAAAACTCCTTCATTGGACTTAGACAGATGTTTAAAAAAACCATCGCGATGCCAATTCAAACCATTACGCTTATTAACTAAACTCCTTTAACCCACCTTCACTATCGAACCTTAACCATTCCTTAGTTAAAAATGAAGTCAATCAAGTTGGGGTAATACTACGTCTCAGACCTTAACCGAACAACGTTTCTAACCTTGAAATAGACAAAGTTCACCTTTTAATTCTTTAACAAACTTCCTTACATAACTCTCTTTCAAATCATCTCTATTCGATAATTCTTTCCTTCGAATAAGGTATATTCGATAACTCTATTCAATTTACTCTATTGGACTGACGCTATTGGATTAACTCTATTTGATTTAACTCTATTTGATAACACCTTTAACTCTATTCGAATAAAACAAATTCAATTAACTCCTTTAATTCCATTCGAATAAACTATATTCGATTTATTCCTTTAAATCCATTTAACTCTATTCCAATAACTAATATTCGATTAACTTATTTCAACTCTATTCGAATAAACTAAATTCGATTGACTCCATTTGAATAACTCTAGTTCGATTTAACTATATTGATTAACTCTAACTGGTTTAACTCTAACTGGTTTAACTCTAACTGGTTAACTCTAATTGGTTAACTCTAACTGGTTTAACTCTAACTGGTTAACTCTAACTGGTTAACTCTAATTGGGTTAACTCTAACTGGTTTAACTCTAACTAGTTAATTTTAATTGGTTAACTCTTATTCGAATAACTAATATTCGATAACTCCTTTTTGAATAAACTATTCATTTATAAATATTTACTTTTAGTAATGGTTCTTCACTTTACAAATGAATTCCTTTTTATAACTCTATTTATTTTCTAAATATTTTCTATCAATTCTATTTGTAAATGATTTACAAATATTTCCTTTTCTATTATTCTATTTGCAAATGGTTTGCAAATATTTCCTTTTCAAATCTATTCTTTGATTTTAAAATTTCCCTTTTCTAAATATATCCTATTTATAAATATTCCAATTTATAAATATTTCTTATTTATAAATATTCCATTTATAAATATTTTATTTTCAAATATCACTTTGAAAATATTTCCTTATCAACATTTCAGTATGTTATGGTATTTAACATATCAAATCACGATGATCAGTATCGTTCAAACACATATAATTGACAACAGATTATATATCACATCATATATCACAATATATGAAAAACAACAAAATAAATGTTGAGGAACCCAGTAGGGTTCCTCCAACCTGTTTCCCTGCATCCACAGATGTTACACAATGAAATCAACATCACTTTCAGTTCCATATGATATATTTTATTAAATAGAATCAATATAGAAATCCACTAACTGACTAGCAGTTCAATCAAACAGTCAACACACAGTCAATCAGCCAATATTTAACAGTTCTAAAAATACAACATGAAATTATAAACTGTTCAGAGTTAGTGAGATTTACTCACTTTGGACTATCATCGTTAATAACGATAATTATCATTGATTCAGATTGGACAATTTATTTCACTATAAATTGTAACGAGCTCAAATGGACTTCCAGTCAATTCCATCGCGGAATATCCGTCCATACGATCCTAACGCAACTTACGATTCATCAATCTGATATCGTATGAAAGAGATATCGATTTTACAAGTTAGTACACTTATTTGAATTTCAATAGAACTTAAATTAAAAACCTATTGGGCCTAACCCCCTTATCTCTTGACCCACTTACCACACATAAGACCCGACCCGCCCGCTACAGTCTCCTCCCCCAAATCAAAATGGCCGTGACCTGCTCCTCCACATTCACCATTTCCACTTCTTTAACCACCACCGCACCCTCCAATACCTCATGAAATCCAACCCGAACACCACCAATTTAATCCTCATATAAATCTCCACCTCGTGACCTATGTATACTCGAGCTCGAGCTCGAGTTCTTCCATGGAAACCCGCCGACAACGAGCAGCTCAGCCACAAATCGATCGAAGCTTTTATCACCAGAAAATCCCCAACTCTTCACCGCAAGTGCAGTTTCACACCGTGAACCCAAATCCAACAACTGCTTTGCAAATCGATGATCATACACTCGTCCGTCCTCAACCCTACAACTCACACACCTTGCGCTGTCATTTTCCAGCGTATACGAATGCAACCGAACCCAGAAAAATACGTATGGACTCGAAGGGAATCACTCAGCGAATCCATTAATATACGTTTGGGAATTTATAGGGTTTTATATGATTTCTTTTGATTTCCTTCCTCCCATTTTTACTGTTGAAGGAAAAAAAGAGAGCGTCGGAAAAATCTGAGGAATTAGGTTTTAAGGAAAGTAAGGGAGGGTATTTATAGTGTTAACAAATATCTAGATATTTTTTTAGATATTTTTAGATATTTTATTTATTTCCTTTTCTGTTCATATCCTTCTTCTAAAAATCCGTACAATCACATATGATGCCTAAAAATCATGAAAATTGACATGTAGCTAGAGTTCGACATTACGGTCCCAACGAAACTGGTTTCGTCGAATTCCGACTCCGTATGCTCACACATCGTATTTTTAAAGGTCAATTTATCGACTGTTTTTTCACACTAAAAATTCGTATGACCATACAGTGACTCTAAAAATCACGAAACTAGAAATCTAACAATTATTTGACATTGCGGATCCAACAAAATTAGTTTCGTCGAATTCCGACTTCGTTTGCAAAAGTGGCTATTTTTAAAGCTCTAGATGACCCATTTAAATATATAAATATATTTAAATATAATTAAATAAAATATAAATAAATTTATATTATCGTATATATATTAACAGTGGAATACCATACAACTCTAGATTATTCCTATATGAATTCCTAACTCGATATTCACTTCTGGGTCAACGCGATATTCGATTTATATTGAAATCCCTTTTTAAATTATAAATAATTCCTTTATAAATTATAAAGGAATTCCACAGCGACTTTTCTGAAATTTGATTTGGATGTGAATCAAAATCTACACGACGCAATCCCGATTTTTCTCTTCCACTAGAAAGATATACTCCACCAGCTCCACACATTTCTTGTTTCACAGAAATCCGGCTTAAAACGAATCCTGTACATTCAGTTGAAGTTCGAATCGCCAATTTACGAACTGCAGCGCCATTTCAAGCACGATTTTAATTATAATATAATTATACGTTCAAACTGTCGTTTAAATAATATATTCATTATTTAAATTAAATTCCAATCTGAATTAAATATCACAGATGATCCAGTTCACACCATATCGTCATTTTAGCCAATTCTGATTATTCAGAATTAAATATATTATTTAATTTATTATTTTAATTAAATATTCATCATTATTTTATTAAACCACCATTAAATTCACTATATCACTATTTATGTAATTAAATAAACTAATTATAATACCTCTGCCAATGCGGGTCATTACAATCTTCCCCACATAAAATAATTTCGTCCTCGAAATTGCTAAGGTAGAGAACGACCCTATCGACTGGTTAGAACATATTTGTTCACTTCTTAACTTCAGTTTCAACTGGACCAATTTAATTTCAATTAATTATTAATTAATTCTTATCAATGAAAATTTTCAAAAATCCTGAAAATTTTCTAACGCCTTAACTCGTCGAAAAATTTCGCCATAACCTCCTTTGTACTGGTCAATAGGTCAAACTCCAACTCGCCTCTCTGGGCCATCTCCAACCCAAAAGAAAACCAAACAGCCAAGCGGCTTGCCATTTTGGCTCATCAAAATCTTATACCCAATTGAAATATAAACTTGTACCTTTTGTCGGCATATCATTATATCCTTTCCACCTCCTATCAATTCATCGGACATCCCAATCAAATTCCAATCTGCTTTTATCCACAACACAACCATTCGTTTATATCCGAGCCAAATATCATTTCAACTCGAGTTTCTTCTCGGTTCTCAACTCTTAACTCATAAACCCAATATCATTTTAAATTCCTATGTCACCAATCCAATTTCCTCGATACCATTCTAATCCAATTCAACTCCCACTTAATTGATTTCAATTAAATTCGAACTTACTTTCACAAATTTCTATTTAAATTTGTTTTAATTCGAACAATCTTTTCTTGGGAGTTTTAAACAGTTTACTCTTTTCAAAAATCAAATTTTCCTTTTGAACATGTCACTGAGCCCTTAATTAATATTCCATTAGTTAAATCACTCCTCTATTTCTTTATCAATATTTGTTAACCAAATATTTTCAATAACCATATTGGCCTTTTATGTTATTTGGAAAACATTTCCGAATATTGCCTTCCTTTATTTTCTAAACTTTAGAAAATATATGCTATTTATAATTGGAAAATATTCCAATTACTTATCTCTTTTCCGATCTCGTTTATTTCTATACTTAGGAAATATTCTTTATTATATTTCCAAGCTTACACTTATTTGTGTTAAAACGGATGTTGTGTAAAACATCGTTACGACAACCCAAATACTATATTCAACTAACTCTTATTCAACATTGATCTTCGAGCTTGAAATCTTACTATTTATTTGTTAATAATGAAATCAATCAAGTTGGGGTATAACTACCTCTCAGACCTTGACTGAATAACATTTATAATGTCAAAACAGATATGACTACTTACTCGAATAATCAGTACCATACAACTACTTATTCACTTTTAAACATGTATACGCTTCCTCTTTCTATTTTTACTAGATTTTATTCTAGACTTCCTTTTTGATTTTACTATTTTTTTCTACGTTCGTTTCCTTATCGACTTCTATATATATATTGATACGTTGATTTCTAACTATCAAATTATCTTAAAAATATTCTAACTCCTTAAATTCCTGGAAAAATTCGCCATAAACTCCTTTGTACCAGGAGCATCGGGATATTTCAAATAGCCTCCCATGGCCCTCACCAATCCAAAAGAAAAAGAAAAAGCCAAGCGGCTAGCCGATACGGTGCATAAAATCTGATATATGAATTAAATACATACATTTTCGTCGAGCATTCTATTTATATACCTTCATACCTTATCCAGACCTATCTCATGTTTATTTATACCTGCCCAATCTATTTTAACTATACCTGATCGTTTTAACTCAATTCGTTAATTAATTTGTTAATTAGCTCTTTAGTCTATTTCACATTTATATTTGAACATGACATGTTCAAATATATTTTAACTTGCTTATTAACAAATTTGAATCCAAATTTCAAATTTAAGTTCTATATTCGATTTTGAATATCCATTTACAAATCCAATTCAACTTCAAAGTTCAACTTCAAATTCAAAACTCGATTAACTAATTCCTCTTCGACTTAGTTAATTCTATTCAATTTCTATTCAAATTTTATATCACTTCTATTATTCAAATTCTATATATCAAATTCTATTCAAATTCTATAGTTTAAATTCCATTTGAATTCTATATTCAAATTCTATATATTCAAATCCTATATTTGAATTCCATTTGAATTCTATATTCAAATTCTATATATTCAAATCCTATATTTGAATTCCATTTGAATTCTATATTCAAACTCCCTTTGAATTTCTATATTCAATTTCTATTTCAATTCCATTGAATTTCATATATTCAAACTCCCTTTGAATTTCTATATTCAATTTATATTTCAAACTTTCTTTATTCATTCTTTATTATAAATCCCATTTTGAAATTCAACACAACTTGTCTTTCCCAAAACAAATTCAAAACAGTATCTCTGGTAGTAATTCGTCACTTACAACTCGAAAATTAATACTGATGATGCAGCTGTCATCATCAGAATCTATTTTCCAGCGATCGAAGTGAGTTCAATACTATAAAACCATTTCTAAACATTTCCACCTTGAAATCCATTTCAAAATATAATTCACACTGCTTGTAAAACAATTTATAATCTCCTAGGATCTCAAATTTTCCTTATTTTTAATCCAAATCCATTTACAAACACTTATCCAATTCTCCAGAATTTTAATTCAATTTCTGGCTTAAATTTTCAGATTTAACTCATCTGATTTCACGTATTTCACTTACATGAATTCTGATTGGTTATTTACATAACCATTTAATTTATAATCTTACTCGATTATAATAACAACCAATATATCCACTATACTATAATTATTCCAATATAAATCCTTTATATCAAAATATAATTTAGGGCAAAATTATTTCGTTTACCCTCTTTTCAAAACATACCATGATGGTTCATCGTATTCGAGTGTTTACAAAATCCCTACCGATATAGTGGATCAAACTGATCGACCAGAACTCATAAACGACTCAACCAACAAATCTCCACAATATAAAATCATTTTATATTGAATAACAAATACGCTCTCGTATATATACACTCAACTTCGTCTAGGGTATTACTAACCCTATCTCTACCGAGTCACGCCACAAAGCCAAGGTAATTCACTTAACTTTAAACTCTGATACCAACTGTAATGACCCGGGTTTTTGTCGACTTTGGTTATCGCCATAAACTCAATGATGACTAACCAAACGTCGAAAAATATCGGTCATTAATGAAAGAAATTAGAGGGTGAGGAAAGATAAGATAGAAACTTAGAATAGAAGAAGAAGAAGAACATAACATCAGAGTAACACGAACCTCACAACAGAACAAATAACATATAATATATATAACATAACTTGAAATATACATCTGTACTTGAATATAATCATTATCAAACTACAACACTTACAACACAACGGAAATAACTATAGCTATATAATCCTGAAGCCTCCTGATCCAAGCTCTTCCAGTATATCTGTAAATTCTGACTACTTGACTGCCCGCACAAAATTGAGCACCCAAGAGTTTAGGGAAAACAACAAAATAAACTCCGGGTCAGTCATGGGACTGGTATGACAAAATCAGTTTAAAATGGTTTGAACAAGTAAGCAATATCTCATAAGACCACGCCGTATAACGGAAAGGGTTTTTCCCTTATGAGAATCCAAAATATCTTTATATCAAAACCTTTTGATATTATAATAATGTCTATCAACCACAACTATAATATTCTTCTAGCAGAAACTCTTTCATCTCACGTTCTACATATATAGTATACAATCAAAACAGCAAGCACGTATTGGGTAATGGATTTCCAACTATGACAAGGTATGGAACCACCTTTCGCTAGTGTACCTCTAGAGAGGAATACACTGGGTTCAATAAGAACATCTTGCAACCCGACCACACATGACCGACCACTCATTTCGCTTGAGTATATCGAATGTATATCACCAACGGTTGGGATCAGCAACCGTTTCCCGAATGGGACAGTATCGACAAAAGATTTTTAGAAGTAAATGAAACTCTAGATCAGGTGATTATACACCCTACTTCGGTGTGACCGACTTAGTCATGCTGCCTGCCCGATTTCTGTCAATTACCGGATGTGAGGTTAGAAGCTACGCTTTATCATCACACCAGATTCACTTTGAATGCCACACCGTCAAATCCATCAAATCACCGATTGACGTCCTCAACCATACATTATGTGTTAGCTAAAAGAAGTTTCCTTCTCCGCTTCCACTTTTGATATGGTTGGAGAAATCAATATACGTGATCTTCTGGACATACTCTGTCAGACATCCGTCCATACAAGTCATCCAGGAACAGGATGAACCGAAGGCACTATTCAATACATCCATCTTAGGAACTGTTATCTATGACTTGTACAATTGCCCTTACACTTTACTCCGTCTTCAATTTTCTTTGGCATATATGATTCGCAACGCTTATGCCAATATAGAGTGGTTCTTTGGATAATAATCCAACCGATCTCTCCATATTAACAATGTTAAAATGATCAAAACTTCGATAGTCTGTGATTTAACCATCGAAGAAAAACAGGTGTGCAAACAACGATATTATTTCCCGGAGGAAATTATATCGATCAATCATCATTCAACATTTATCTCTTTATTTCATCAATTTACTCATCTCCTGTTACCCTATATTCAACATTTTCTTATTTTCTAAATTTAGAAAATATATGTTATTACCATTGGAA
Source organism: Allium sativum (assembly GCA_030737875.1). NCBI lineage: Eukaryota > Viridiplantae > Streptophyta > Magnoliopsida > Asparagales > Amaryllidaceae > Allium > Allium sativum. The sequence continues at coordinate 124,651,943 of CM060926.1, read as the reverse complement.
AACATTTCCATTTCTTGTTTTCTATATCTGAAAACATTTCTGGTTCTTATTTGGAAAACATTTCCAAAACTCCTTCATTGGACTTAGACAGATTTTTAAACAAACCATCGCGATGCCAATTCAAACCATTACGCTTATTAACTAAATTCCTTTAACCCACCTTCACTATCGAACCTTAACCATTCCTCAGTTAAAAATGAAGTCAATCAAGTTGGGGTAATACTACCTCTCAGACCTTAATTGAACAACGTTTCTAACTTTGAAATAGACAAAGTTCACCTTTTAATTCTTTAACAAAATTCCTTACATAACTCTCTTTCGAATCATCACTATTCGATAATTCTTTCCTTCGAATAAGGTATATTCGATAACTCTATTCAACTTACTCTACTGGACTGACGCTATTGGATTAACTCTATTTGATTTAACTCTATTTGATAACACCTTTTACTCTATTCGAATAAAACAAATTCGATTAACTCCTTTAATTCCATTCGAATAAACTATATTCGATTTATTCCTTTAACTCCATTTAACTCTATTCGAATAACTAATATTCGATTAACTCATTTCCAACTCTATTCGAATAAACTAAATTCGATTAACTCCATTTGAATAACTCTAGTTCGATTTAACTCTATTGATTAACTCTAACTGGTTTAACTCTAACTGGTTTTACTCTAACTGGTTAACTCTAATTGGTTTAACTCTAACTAATTTAACTCTAACTGGTTAACTCTAACTGGTTAACTCTAATTGGTTTAACTCTAACTGGTTTAACTCTAACTAGTTAACTTTAATTGGTTAACTCTTATTCGAATAACTAATATTCAATAACTCCTTTTTGAATAAACTATTCATTTATAAAGATTTACTTTTAGTAACGATTCTTCACTTTACAAATGATTTCCTTTTTATAACTCTATTTATTTTCTAAATATTTTCTATCAATTCTATTTGTAAATGATTTACAAATATTTCCTTTTCTATTATTCTATTTGCAAATGGTTTGCAAATATTTCCTTTTAAAATCTATTCTTTGATTTTAAAATTTCCCTTTTCTAAGTATATCCTATTTATAAATATTCCAATGTATAAATATTTCTTATTTATAAATATTCCATTTATAAATATTTTATTTTCAAATGTCACTTTGAAAATATTTCCTTATCAAGATTTCAGTATGTTATGGTATTTAACATATCAAATCACGATGATCAGTATTGTTCAAACACATATAATTGCCAACAGATTATATATCACATCATATATCACAATATATGAAAAAAAGGTAAAATATATGTTGAGGAACCCAGTTGGGTTCCTCCAACCTGTTTCCCTGCATCCACAGATGTTACAGAATAAAAGCAGCATCACTTTCAGTTCCATATTATATATTCTGTTAAACAGAATCAATATAGAAATCCCCTAACTGACTAGCAGTTCAATCAAACAGTCAACACACAGTCAATCAGCTAATATTTAACAGTTCTAAAAATACAATATGAAATTATAAACTGTTCAAAGTTAGTGAGATTTACTCTCTTTGGACTATCATCGTTAGTAACGATAATTGTCGTTGATTCAGATTGGACAATTTATTTCACTATAAATTGTAACGAGCTCAGATGGACTTCCAGTCAGTTCCATCGTCGAGTATCCGTCCATACGATCCCAATGCAACTTACGGTTCGTCAATCTGATATCGTATGAAAGAGATATCAATTTTACAAGTTAGTACACTTATTTGAATTTCAATAGAATTTAAATTAAAAACCTATTGGGCCTAACCCCCTTATCTCTTGGGCCACTTACCATACATAAGACCCGACCCGTCCGCTACAGTCTCCTCCCCTAAATCAAAATGGCCATGACCTGCTCCTCCACATTCACCATTTCCACTTCTTTAACCACCACCGCACCCTCCAATACCTCATGAAATCCAACCCGAACACCACCATTTTAATCCTCATATAAATCTCCACCTCGTGACCTCTGTATACTCGAGCTCGAGCTCGAGTTCTTCCATGGAAACCCGCCGACAACGATCAGCTCAGCCACAAATCGATCGACGCTTTTATCACCAGAAAAACCCCAACTCTTCACCGCAAGTACGGTTTCACACCGTGAACCCAAATCCAACAACTGCTTTGCAAATCGATGATCATACACTAGTCCGTCCTCAACCCTACAACTCACGCACCTTGCGCCGTCATTTTCCAGCGAATACGAATGCAACCGAACCTAGAAAAATACGTATGGACTCGAAGGGAATCTGTAATGACCCGCATTGGCAGAGGTATTATAATTAATTTATTTAATTATTGAAATGGTGGTTTAGAGGATTTAATGGTCGTGGAATTAAATAATGGTGAATATTTAATTAAAATAATAAATTAAATAATATATTTAATTCTGAAATAATCAGAATTGGTTGAAATGGCGATATGGTGTGAACTGGATCATCTGTGATATTTAATTCAGTTTAGAATTGAATTGGAATAACGAATATATTATATAAACGACAGTTTGAACGTATAATTATATTATAATTAAAATCGAGCTCGAAATGGCGCTGCAGTTCGTAAAATGGCGATCAGAACTTCAACTGAATGTACAGGTTTTGTTTTAAGCCGGATTTCTGTGAAACAAGAAACGTGTGGAGCTGGTGGAGTATATCTTCCTAGGGGAAGAGAAAAATTGGGATTTCGTCATGTAGATTTTGAGATATGTCCAAATCAAATTTTAAAATAGTCGCTATAGAATCGTTTAACGACCGTATCGGTTTATTCAATATAACTAGAGATCGGGTTGGAATTTAGACAATGTTCTTTTGGGACATAACGATAATTTAATTTTTAGAATTTTACTGTAATTTTTAATTAATTAACTAAGCAACTTTTTATTTTGAGTATTCCGCACCATTAACCAACAATTTTGGGGTTTCACAATATGAGTCAATCTACCGGTATTATTATATTTTTGGGATCGTACGACATTGCTCGTCTCATTGGTATTTTTATTTCTGTCCGTAACTCTTCATATGTGGACGTAACAAGTATTTTGTACTACATGAACGTGTATGGTATTACCATACTTACACAATACCATATAAACAAAAAGCATAAGCACGTTTTGACCGTTTCGTGAATGCATGGTGTACACATGAACCCATATGTTTTCCTATAGGAGTTGGTTTATTACTTTATGAGGTGAAAAGGGGGCATACGTGGGGCATTAACAGCAAAGTGAATCTCACGGCAAAAACTAAAACACGTCCTACCTACTCCTTAACCCTCCATCTATTTAAATACCAAACCAAAACTTTCTTTGATGTTTCCTTCTTCAGCAAATAAGAAACGAGCCGCCACCATCTCTTAATTCCAAAACGAGAAAATCACGAGCTTCTCAAAAATCGAAATCCAAGTGAATGAAAGCTAGCTCGTCTACTCCCTCAAACCATCTCGTCGCTCTCGATTCTCCTCTGGAACGCGAGGCCTTGCTGCCGTTTAAACAAGGGGTGCTGAAACTACTCGCATGACCTAAGGCAACAGAACTGAGAGGATATGGTTTCAACATAGATTAAGGGGAACTGCATGGAAGGTTGTTGTGTTGGTTTCGGTGGATTTGGTGATGGAATGGATGAGGAAGGGGCGTGCAATGATGTCAGAAATGGCTGCGGTTTAGTGGATGCGTGATGGTGTATGGGGTGGAGTACCGTGGCATGTGTTTTCTGCTGTATGTACGTTTGTGGTGGTGAATAGGGGAGTGTAAAGAAAGGAAGGAGCGGTTGTGTTCTTTGATCAAGGGAGAAGGTGGATTTGAACAGCACGGAAATGGTGCTTGAACATGAGCGAGATACTGTCGTGGAAGAAAAGGTATTAGCAGGTGCTTTAAAATTTAAACGTGAGTTAGTGGCTTAATAAGTTTAATAATTTATATTTAAAATTTTAGTTAATATTGGTGAAGGGTGAATTCCGTGAAAACAGGAAAGTGTAGATAAAGGATCGATTGTTCTTTGGTAGTGTATGGGCGGCGGGTTCCCTGATGATGGGAGAATAATATAGTGAACAGATGGGTTTCATTGAGGTGATGGGCCGAATACATATTGTTTTGTGAACGGTCAGATCCGTTGGAATCGTATGGAAGGGAGCGTCACAATGGAACTGACGGGGAGCGAATCGAAGCTCGTTACAATTTATGGCGAAATAAATTGTCCGATCTGAATCAACGACAATTATCGTTAATTAACGATGATAGTCCAATGTGAGTAAATCTCACTAACTCTGAACAGTTTATAATTTCATGTTGTATTTTTAGAACTATTAGATATTGGCTGATTGACTGTGTGTTGACTGTTTGATTTTACTGCTAGTCAGTTAGTTGAATTTCTATATTGATTCTGTTTTAACAGAATATATCATATGGAACTGAAAGTGATGTTATCTATATTGTTTAACATCTGTGATGCAGGGAAACAGGTTGGAGGAATCCAACAGGATTCCTCAACATTTATTTTACTGTGATTCATATATTGTGATATATGATGTGATATATAATCTGTTGTTGATTATGTGTGTTTGGACGATATTTATCGTTGTTATATGGTATGTTAAATACCATAAGAAATATTGGATATGGGAAAGGGGATTTTTCAAAGTGTATTTTGAAAATGAATTATTTATATAAAATCGATGGATTTTATATAGAAAAGGGAAAGGATTTTTATAAAAGAAATATTTATAAAATCAAAAGGGTAAGTTAGAATAAAAGGAAATCATTTGTAAAGTGAAGAACCGTTACTAAAAATAAATCTTTATAAATGAATAGTTTAATCAAGTAAAAGGAGTTAATCGATGTTAGTTTAATCGATTAAAGTTAAAGTAAAAGGAGTTAATCGATGTTAGTTTAATCGATTAGAGTTAAAGTAAAAGGTGTTAATCGATGTTAGTTTAATCGATTAGAGTTCAAGTAAAAGGAGTTAATCGATGTTAGTTTAATCGATTAGAGTTAAAGTAAAAGGAGTTAATCGATGTTCATTTAATCGATTAGAGTTAAAGTAAAAGGAGTTAATCGATGTTAGTTTAATTGATTAGAGTAAAAGTAAAAGGAGTTAATCGATGTTAGTTTAATCGATTAGAGTTAAAGTAAAAGGAGTTAATCGATGTTAGTCTAATCGATTAGAGTTAAAGTAAAAGGAGTTAATCGAATATAGTTATTCGAATAAAAGCAAAGGAGTTAATCGAATATAGTTTATTCGAATAGAAGCAAATGAATTAATCGAATATAGTTTATTCGAAGAAAGTAAAAGGAGTTATTGAATATAGTTTATTCGAAAGGAGTTAAGTGAAATGAGTAAATCAATAGTGTTAGTCCAATAGAGTTAATTGATAGGGGTTAATCGAATAGAGTTAAGTGAAAGAGTCAATCGAATATAGCTATTCGAAGGAGGGTTAAGTAAGGAAGTTAGTAAAAGGAATATAAAGTGAACTTTGCCTATTTCAAAGTTAGAAATGTTGTTCAGTTAAGGTGTGAGAGGTAGTTCTACCCCAACTTGATTGGCTTCATTTTTAACTAAGGAATAGTTAAGGTTCGACAGTAAAGGAAATGGTTTGAGTTGGCATAGCGATGTTTGTTTAAACATCTGTCTAAGTCCAATGAAAAAGCTTTGGAAATGTTTTCCAAATAAGAAACCAGAAATGTTTTCTAATAAAGAAAACAAGAAATGGAAATGTTTTCCATTGTTAATAACGTATATTTTCCAAATTTAGAAAATAAGAAATACTGAATATAGGGTAACAGGAGATAAGTAAATTAATGAACTAAGGAGATAAATGTTAAATGATGTTTGATCGATATAAATTTCCATCTGGAAATAATATCGTTGTTTGCACACCTGTTTTTCTTCGATAGTTAAATTACAGACTATCGAAGTTCTGACCATTTTAATGTTGTTAAAATGGAGAAACCGGTTGGATTATTATCCAAAGAACCACTCTGTATTGGCATAAGAGTTGCGAATCATATATGCCAAAGATAATTGAAGACGGAGTAAAGTGAAAGGGCTATTGTATAAGTCTTAGATAACACTACCTAAGATGGATGTACTGAATAGTGCCTTCGGTTCATCCTGTTCCTGGGTGACTTGTATGGACGGATGTCTGACAGAGTATTTCCAGATGATCACGTATATTGATTTCTCCAACCGTACCAAGAGTGGAAGCGGAGAAGGAAACTTCTTTTAGCTAACACATAATGTATGGTTGAGGACGTCAATCGGTGATTTGATGGATTTGACGATGTGACATTCGAAGTGGATCTTATGTGATGATAAAGCGTAGCTTCTAGCCTCATCATCCGGTAAATGACAGAAATCGGGCAGGCAGCATGGCTAAGTCGGTCGCACCGAAGTAGGGTGTATAATCACCTGATCTAGAGTTTCATTCATTTCTAAAAATCTATTGTCGATACTGTCCCATTCGGGAAACGGTTGCTGATCCCAACCGTTGGTGATATACATTCGATACACTCAAGCGAAATGAGTGGTCGGTCATGTGTGGCCAGGTTGCAAGATGTTCTTGTTGAACCCGGTGTATTCCTCTCTAGAGGTACACTAGCGAAAGGTGGTTCCATACTTTGTCATAGTTGGAAATCCATTACCCAATACGTGCTTGCGGTTTTGTTTGTATACTATATATGTAGAACGTGAGATGAAAGTGTTCTGCTAGATGATTATTATTATTGTGGTTGATAGACATTATTATAATATCAAAGGTTTTTGATATAAAGATAATTTGGATTCTCATAAGGGAAAAACCCATTCCGTTTACGGCGTGGTCTTATGAGATATCATTTACCCGCTTAAACTGTTTTTGACTGTTTTACTCATACCAGTCCCATGACTGACCCGGAGTTTATTTGTTTGTTTCCCTAAACTCTTGGGTGCCTAAATTTGTACGGGCAGTCAAGTAGTCAAGATTTACAGATATACTGGAAGAGCTGGAGCAGGAGGCTTCAGGATCATATAGCTATAGTTATTCCGCTATATCGTAAGTGTTGTACTTTGATAATGATATGTATATTCAAGTAAAGATGTATATTTCAAGTTATGTTATACATATTATATGTTATTCGTTCCGCTGTGAGATTCGTGTTACTCTGATGTTGTGTTCTTCTTCTTCTATTCTAATTTTCTATCTTATCTTTCCTCACCCTCTAATTTCTTTCACTAATGACTGGTATTTTTCGATGTTTTGGTTATCGACATCGTGTTTATGTCGATAACCAAAGTCGCTCAAAATCCGGGTCATTACAGAATCACTCAGCGAATCCATTAATATACGTTTGGGAATTTATAGGGTTTTATATGATTTCTTTTTGATTTCCTTCCTCCCATTTTTACTGTTGAAGGAAAAAAAGAGAGCGGCAGAAAAATCTGAGGAATTAGGTTTTAAGGAAAGTAAGGGAGGGTATTTATAGTGTTAACAAATATCTAGATATTTTTCTAGATATTTTTAGATATTTTATTTATTTCCTTTTCTGTTTGTATCCGTCTTCTAAAAATCCGTATGATCACATATGATGCCTAAAAATCATGAAAATTGACATGTAGCTAGAGTTCGACATTACGGTCCTAACGAAACTGGTTTCATCGAATTCCGACTCCGTATGCTCGCACAACGTATTTTTAAAGGTCAATTTATAAACTGTTTTTCACTCTAAAAATCCGTACGACCATACAGTAACTCTAAAAATCACGAAACTGGAAATCTAACAATTATTTGACATTGCGGATCCAACAAAATTAGTTTTGTCAAATTCCGACTTCGTTTGCAAAAGTGGCTATTTTTAAAGCTCTAGATGACTCATTTAAATATATAAATATATTTAAATATAATTAAATAAATATAAATAAATTTATATTATCGTATATATATTCACAGTGGAATACCATACAGCTCAAGAATATTCCTATATGAATTCCTAACTCGATATTCACTTCTGGGTCAACTCGATATTCGATTTATATTGAAATCCTTTTTTAAAATATAAATAATTCCTTTATAAATTATAAAGGAATTCCACAGCGACTTTTCTGAAATTTGATTTGGACGTTAATCAAAATCTACATGATGAAATCCCGATTTTTCTCTTCCACTAGAAAGATATACTTCACCAGCTCCACACGTTTCTTGTTTCAAAGAAATCCGGCTTAAAACGAATCATTGCCATTCAGTTGAAGTTCGAATCGCCAATTTACGAACTGCAGCACCATTTCAAGCTCGATTTTAATTATAATATAATTATATGTTCAAACTGTCATTCAAATAATATATTTGTTATTTAAATTAAATTCCAAGCTGAATTAAATATCACAGATGATCCAGTTCACACCATATCGCCATTTTAGCCAATTCTAATTATTCATAATTAAATATATTATTTAATTTATTATTTTAATTAAATATTCATCATTATTTTATTAAACCACCATCAAATTCACTATATCACTATTTATATAATTAAATAAACTAATTATAATACCTCTGCTAATGTGGGTCATTACAGAGCAGTTGCACACGGCTAACGAGTAGTCCGATACTTTGACACTAAATTATATCCAAAACACTTTGACATCGGCAATCTCATGCTTAAGAGGATCGGTCCCACTCTAACCAGACTCGTTCCTCGCTGGGAAGGTCCGTAAGTCATTCAATGAAGTCATGGAGATGGTACTTTCAAGCTAATGACAGTTGATAGAGCCGAACTACCAAGAGCATGGAACATCAAGCATCTTCGCCACTACTTCACCTAGCTTACTGTAAAAGAAAAGCTATTACCACCGATAATTCATCTGTAAAGACTTTTAGATGTCCATGTTCTTGGTGTGCTTACTTTCTGCGTAGTATGTTAAAGATGCAACAACAACCGACTTGCATACACGAGTGCATAACATTAGATCAAAACCTCCAAGCTTGGAATCGATTCACCACCTTGAGTCTTTACGGAAACTTAAATCGTATGGAGTGGTCTGTCCTTCACAAGTTAACTCAAGTCTCAAACCAACAATGAGGCCGAATATAAATAACTCGCGATGCTTATTAACTTAAGTGTCCAACTCCGTCTCTTAGTCTCCAGACACGGGGGGAACCCACCTGCCAGTGAGTGTGATACCTTTGGATTCTACAATAAAAAGGAAGTACAATGATTTCCACTCATAACTCCTTTTGAATCGAAATCAATGATCGTAAGGATGTTCTGAGAGTGGAGATACCAAACTGAACTTTGCGTGACTCTAGACAAACGGCCAAAAGTAAGTCTCGAGAGTGAAGTGCACATGTTCAGACTCCATACAACTCGAGGTTAATGACCGAAGTCACGAGAATGGAGTGAACAAACTCGAACTTCACACGACTTGTGTCTCTCAAGAGTGAAGTTTTGAACAACGCGAATTTGTGTGTGATGACAAGTTAATTTACATGAAACGGAAATGCTACTTCATATTTTTCCATGAATTTCCAAAGATTAATTGGAAAAACAAATATTGTACATGCCTTTAAGATGAGAATATACCTCTATTTTGATTTAAGCTAGGAGATTAAGCTTTTAGATTTTGAGGAGACCATTTTTACTACTTTTCTCTTACTGCAGCTTTTTGCAAAAAATGGAGAAGAAAAGTGTTTGATGGAGGAAAGGACGTACTGGATAAATGCCTACAATTCTTCCCTCCTTAATTACTTTAATTAGTGGTGCGTACCGATTCTGCTTCGAACAATTCATTCAAAAAGGCAAGCAGACTTCCACCCCCATTGGCCGCCTTGTTGGTTATCTCTTCTTTTACGGAGGCATCCGTAGCTCCTAACCCGACAGTTCGCTCCTCACCTTAAGAGAAAGAGTTCTAGCATACCAGTATATAATGATATCAAACCCTTGGGGACTTCACCACTTTGAGAATAGATTTCATGAATTCACCATTTGCGAGCTGGCCATTGCCAATTTGTAATCATTGATGACTTGACGTTATTTTCAAAGGGTGGTTTTCTTGTCCCCGGTTCTACAATTATCCTTAAAATTGACGTTCTTGTGCGGCACCGGCAAAGAGACTTTGATAGGCCACCTTACCCTCATCACACCACCCACTCGGTTGGGATGAGTCAGCCAGTGGACCCTCTCGGACTCCTTTACCCCTACCCCTCTTCTCCGCACAAAAAAACAAACATACCAATTCTAGAACCCTCTACCGAGCTCTACCCTACTCGCATTTCTTTGGAAGCGACCATAGAAATATCTCCAAATCTAATTATGTAACTTATATTTTAATTGTATTAAACATACAATTCTATTTTAAGGTCGCATGACACACATACGTTATTCATACGCAATATCAATTTTGATCGCTCGCTTGATCCTATAATTTTAATTCCAAGCTAGTATCACTCATTCGATCACTCTAGTGCGGACTCAGATCTTATTTCTCGATTATATATCATCATTCTCCTTGCATAGCCATATACTACGATAGAGAGTTTCATATTCACCTCAAATATTTATCTATCATTCGCCATCAAGAATCGGGTGAAAAATTCAAACTCATATTAAATAACCTTAAAATCATGCACTCAAATCTGGATCAAACAAAAATGTGATTAAAATGCTATATGTACATCATATGTTTTTCTTTGCAATCGGTATCTTAGCATACCAATTCTTTTTTCAGTTTATTCACACAATATATTTTCTTCTATACTAAAATTTACTTAACTGTTTCCATAAATATAAGTTTACATCTCTATAACTCCATCACTCTTAATTACTTACTATAAACACTTATTAGTTTAGCTTATATTTATTATTCTAATTTTTAACGAATTGGAAACCGTATTTCAACGAACTATTGGAACGTGGCAGTTTTGAAAATTTTATTTGGTCATATCTCAAAATTTACAAGATGAAATTTAAAAAAAAAATCACTTTCATTTGAAACTATATGCTAAAGGGTATGAAATATTCTTGTTTCAGAGAATTCAGACTTATATCGAATCATATACGGTGATTTGAACTTCATATTGGAAAATTAGGAACTGTCTCTATGTGACGAGCTCGATTTGTATTTATAATTCCAAACTTAATTAAATTTATAAATCATAAAATATTTCCTTATGATTTCTCTTAGCTTTGATTTTCAAAATAAACTCGAAATGTCTAACTATTCAAAATCATCTGTAAATTTCATTATTCCTTATAATTGAAAACTACAACCTTGCATCTCAATAATAAATGTACACACCAAAGTGTCCAAATGAATTAAATATTTGAGAGCTTAACTAAAAATTCTAGAATTCAACCACATGGGTTTATTTTAAATCATTGAAATAATAATATATGTATACTCGTATAGACGTCAAAATATTTTTTCAAACATTCAAAACAAAAGTTGGTTTTTAAATCCAAATAACTCGGTACAAAATCTTATGGCAGCAGACGCTCACTTAGAAACTTGAAAATTAACAACGAAGAAGTTGCGATCATCATCGGAATTAATTTCCAATGACTGATGTGAGTTATGTTCTTTTATCTCATTAATACTCATAAATATTATAAAATAATAATATTTCCTTCAATACCTTCAAAAAATAATCTTCTCCATAACTCTGAGTTTTAAATTCTCAAATTTTCTATTTAAACCCATTTCTATTTAGAAATCACATTTATAAATTATGCTTGTAAAATTTTACCTTCTTATGTGAAATCATTATATTTTTATAATCTGGTTTAACAAAATAAATAGTTTTAATTGAAATTTGAATTCAATTCATTATTTTTTATCAAACAACTTAGGAAATTAAATCCAGAAGTGTTCGTATTTAGTTCAATCATACAATAATTAGGCGATCATCTCCTAACAAACAATAATATATCATAAATAACCATATATTTTATGAAAATACTAGCACGTTCCATATTTCGAAATGATATCGAATAAATAATAATAAATACTAGTTATTGAAATTTTAAGAAATCATAAAAAATTGTTATTTCACTACAAAAATAAATTAAAATCTATATAATTTTCAACTGTTAAACATTACATGTTTATTGCGCACTATCATACACTAATTTCAATCATTGCGAAACTTGACATCTTATAATAATTTATTATTTCTGATTTAATGGAATTGGTTTCATCAAAATCTGAGATAGTTTGCAAAATTACTAGATTCATGTATTAATTAAAAAAAATTATTATTAAACAATTTTAAATTGCTTAAATTAATGAAAATAATTTCTTGTTGTCATTTTAATCCATCAACTTTTAATTAATTCATTAAAAACCATCTAATTCATATTAGACTCCAAATTCAATTTATTCACAAAAAAATCAGAATTTGAACTACTATTTCGCTATTCAAATCATTTAAATAACTTATAATTTTTTTAATTCAAGTTGATTTATTTCCCAAAACAGTGTTTAAATATTTAAATAAATTAAATATTCAACCATTAAAAAATTGGGTTGTTACATTATAATATTTATCACTAACGCAAATGACTCTCTAAGGTTGTGTGTAGTTTATCGTGAGTTGAATAGGATGACGGAGAAAAAAATCCATTTCCGCGTACTATTCTCTTATCAAGTCCATGGTACTGGGACGTTCTCTCTTTTGGACCTTTTGATGGGACTACATAACTGAAAGTAGAAAAGAAATCTTTGTCGACTACAACTTTCCATTCGCTATCTTGATTTTACAATTGGTTAGTTATGTCATTTGGATTAACCTACACAATGATAGACTTCATGACCTTATGAGTTGAGAATTTTGAAATCAACAAAATAAGTTTGTGCTTGTGTTCGTAGACGATATTCTCGGTTATTCCGAGACTGTAGGATAACATAAGGAGCATTTTCGAGTTATGCTTAAAGTATCGAGGAGACACCAACTAAAGAAGAAATTTTCTAGGTGTCATTCTAGAGGAAGGATGCATAATATTGTTAGGTCATATTGTTTTTTTATAGGGCATTGCTATAGTCCCTATGAAAGTGGAAACAATATAAGACTGGGATCGACATAAGGCCGCTAAATATGTGAGAAGTCTTCTTGGTTATTCACGACATTATAGGTATTTTACTTAAGACTTATCTAAGCTAGCAGCGCAAACTAAACGAAGAAGACTTAGATTTTTAACTAGGATGTAAGGTACAAGAATTCATTCATGAGACTAAACGAGAGGTTAACAAGTGCATGGATAATCATTCTGATAGGGAAAAAGGATATGACAATATACACAATGCATGTGTTACTCAACTAGGTGTGCTACCAATGGATAAGGGAAAAGTTATTGCCTATGCTATTTGATAGTTGAAACAATGAAAGGAAGTATCCAACTCATGTTTTCAAGTTGGCAATGATTGTGTTTCATTTGACGATTTTGAGGCATTATTTTCGGGTGAGGTTCGATCTAAATATGGACAATAACTCGTTGAAGTTTCTAATCTCCCAAAAGAATCTTAACCTTCATTAATTGAAATAGTTTGAGTTAATGGCCTCCTATGATTTTAACATTTCCTGTACTCATGGTATGGGAAATACAATCATCGAAGCATTGAATAGGAAACATGTGAGCGGAAGCATTTAGAGTTCATCGTCGTCTATGATTTTAAACCTTGTGTAAACTAAATCCGAAAGTGCTAGAAAGCCTGTTGATCATACGTACCTTGATTATGTGAACGGGTACTTGTCACAATTGAGATTCTAGACTAGTGGAGATATGGAAAAAGGATAACGGGGTAGGGTCTGCAAAGATGAGGTACTATGGGATCAACCATGACGGTTGGCTCTGTAATAATGGAATATTGTTTATACCATATGTCAATGGTTTGAGGGATCATATTTGCAACAGTAAAATGTACTGAAATTGAGATATAAGGCATAAACATTATTGGGAAGGTATGAAGAAGGACGCTGAGGCATTTACCTCAAAGTGCATGAGCTGGTAGTTGGTAAAGGCAGAGCAGATAATTCCTAATTGGTTGTCACAACTGCTTAAGATTCCCAAATAGAAACTGGAACAAGTTTCAATGGATTTTGTTGATGGAGTACCTCAGACCAAGGGGGTATGATATCATCTTGTTAGTACTTGATAAATCAATGAAAAGTGCAGGTTTTGTAGCTATTAAGTCAAACAGAACAGTATCTATGTTGGCCAAATTGTATGTAAAGTGGGTTGTGGGATTGCATAGTGTGTTAAGGAGTATTACAAGTGACTAAGAACTGGTGTTCACTAGTAGGTTTCAGAAGATCATGCAAGAGGCATTGAAAGTGTAGCTTTATCTTTGTGTAACTTATCACCAATAAACAAAAGGGTTGATAGAGAGGATGAATCGTATTTTGAATAATTGCTCTCGAGCCTGCATTTTTGATCATGATAGACCTTGGGATGATTGTAAACACCCCACCTTCGTTAAGGTCACTCACAAAGGGAGTTCATTAACTTTGGTGGAGTATTATAGGTAAAAGATACAGATAATATACAAGACATACATATAAGCAGCGGAAAACTGAAATTTTATTTCATAAGCACGTGGTCCAGTCAAAACATAACAACAAATGTCTTAAAAACCAACTTCCAAAATCATTACAATAAAGCCTCTGTCTTGACTAAAATATAAAGAAGCATAAACAATAATAAAGCAGCATAAATCCCCAATTAAGAGGGTAACCACAACCATAGCCCAAGTAAAGAGAATCCAAGCAATACGTATACTCTCTTCAAGCTGGAAAGGGTCTGGACTATGTTCAAGTATCCCCTCCCTGCGGACCTGGGGGGAAACGGAAGACAAGAAGGTGAAATAAATGGGTCATACATAAGCCTGGTAAGTCCAGTGATTATTTAGCATGTAAACAGGAAAAAGGATCATGACATGAATAAACTGAACCTAAGACAATACCCTAGAAATAAGATTACAATAAAACTGAATATGCTATCGCACTCATTTCTATTTCTCTGCACCTACGAACAAGTGTTTCAACCAGCACCATGTGTTTATGACAAAATGATCCCTTTATCGATCGGCTTCTACTCGCATGCATTTACGACTTGTGTCATTCGGCCCCGCTCGATTGTAGATACCTGTGCTGGTCCCACCATGGGGTGTATCAATTCCTATGGTGGCAACCCAACACAAATTCAAGATGCACAGTGTATACTACTGATGCCCAATGCCTGATTTGTCCATGCCGGAGTACGTGCATGCCCATACTCCGTCAGAACCTACACTGCTGCACCACCCGCCGTTATTTTGACCGCTTATAATCAGCCCAGTAATCGTGCCCCACCCTGCCTAGTTCAGGGTACCATGATACATCTATGTGGGTTACTGCTGAAATGGGTCCCTGTTACTAGGGTTTCCTAATCAACATGTTAAAATGGTTAAGTGTTCTCAAATTAACCTAACCCCACCCATCAGTTTAGTTAACATGCTGTATTGGTTAAGTGTTGCCTAAATTAACTTAACCCTACCATTCTTGGCCCGCCTTCACTTTAATTCATTTATTAAAGCACCAACCTCTCACATTAGATCTATATTGTTGCGGTTGCTAGATGTGCCGGGCAGTGCCGGGCAGTTCCGGGCAGTCTTACACCGCAACTCAATCTAACCTCGGGCTTTTTGGGCTTAATGCACTAACCTCTCACATTAGATCTGTATTGTTACGGTTGCTGGATGTGCCAGGCGGTTCCGGGCAATCTTACACCGTAACTCAATCTAACCTCGGGTTAGGCATATTCAACATTTAATTAATTTAAATATTTACCATTTATGTTTATATGTAAATTATCCACAAATTTTGTCAACTCAAGTCATGTCCCATTTACCCTCTAAATTATGTCCATAATTCTTAGGTATACAATTTATACCATTTCATGCCATTAATTATTTACATGATTATGAGCCAACCTATGCCTATAGCATATAATTTAACATTTTTCCTAATGTATCCCCCGTTATTCGTTCGCATAAATTACATAGAACGTTAGGCTCGCAAATTAGCCTAACTCATAAACAAAAGGGAAAAAGCAATGGGAAATGTAACTTTCCAACGGCATAAAACAATATAGATCAACTAAGCATGTGTGATATAAATTTGGCATAGTACTACACAAATTTAATTAAGCATGTAAATGTGAACTTGCACTTGAGTTGGATCAAATAACATAGGTCTAATCATATAGCCATGTAGATCTAGACATATAAGCTTATATGAACATGACTTAGCTTATGATCTTGCATATAACATAACATAAAAGAATCACCAAATCTATATACGGCATGATAGGTTCATCATCAAACTAGTATATAACATGATAGGTTCATCACCAAATTAGTATACAACATAATAGATTCATCACCAAATTAAGATACAACATGATAGATTCATCACTAAATCATGATAGGTTGTATCCGTCACAATAGTCTCGTAGGCATAAGTAATTTCAGAATCAGAATATGATTATCTTACAACTAGGCACAGTTCTAGTTTCTCTTCATTACAAGTCATGACTTTTATTTGTTCAAATCTAAAGAATAACTGAACTTACAAACAAAAAACAAATATTGTTTTCTGGGATCTGATTCTAAAACTGAAAAGCTATCCTTTGATGTAGACTACTGATTCTCTAGTTTTGATTTGATTTGGGACTTCCTAACTTGACTCTTAGTATAGAGAAAATGGAGGCTATGATAGTTTGACCATGGACAACATGACGACTTCAGAGAGCAATTTAATGAGGTTTTAGGGTTAAGGGGTTGGGTTTGTTTATATAGAAGTTTAGAAATGAGAGCCGTTAGATCATCCTAGGAGAAATCAGAGCGATCCAGACCAAATAGAGCCAACCGGAAGTCGCCACATAAGCCCTAATGACTCAGAAAATGTCACTGGACAAAACAGCCCAGATCTGGCCGAGGGGATCGACCCCTACAGGGGAGGTCGACACTCCCGTCGACACCTCTCTTTGGAGGGTCGACACCTATGTCGACCCCCCGAGGGGAGTCGACCTCTATGGGTGGGAATTTTCCCGCCCAGCCGCTTCTATCAGAATTTTTGAATTTGAACTGTTTTTTGATTTAATTATTATTTATATTTAATTTCCCTTTAAACTTGAAGTCTTCTGATCTCCATAACTTCTTCATATGGAGTCCGATTCATGCAAACTCTGACTCTATCTCAAGCAGAATTCCGAGACGAACACAATGGCGAAGCCCATTTCCCCTAATTTCCACTTGATTAAGTATTCTTTAATTTTTTACTTTAATGTTCGTAGAAAATACGGGGTGTTACATTCTCCCCTCCTTATAGGATTTCATCCCCGAAATCTTCAAGTCAAGAAGAATGTATATCCTACCACCTAGTTGTCCATCTACTCAATCATCAAACAGAAGCATCCATTGTCCTTAAATCGATTTCTAATGCTTTCATGACTATATGCATAGTGTGTGTATATGTCCTTATCTAATGCAAAATCAGGTGGTCTACTGATTCAATTAACCTTCTTAATGCAAATCATGATAGAGCGAAGAGTCCATTATGTATGCAATTATTCCTAATCATTCTTTCTACATGAGTGCACAATTATTTATACAAATGCACAATTATTTATACAAATGCAACGTCTATATGATAACACATCAAATTTCAATCCATATACAAATACATATATGCATATGCAATATGAAAGTGACTGAGCCGATCTGGTACCTAGTGTGTGTGTGTATATGCATCCTCGAGCAACCACTAGCAACCACTTGCAACCATCAACCATAAAATGTTTCAAATACATGTTTACATCCATTGGTTTCTACCTATGGGTCAAGAATAGGACCGAAGAGATATACTTAAAAGATAGATTGTAACACCCCGTAATTCTGTTAATATTAATATTCACAAATTAAAGAATAATTAATCTCATACGTGAGAATTGTGGGAAACGGGTTGCGCCATTGTGTTCGTCTCGGAATTCTGGTCGAAATAGAGTCCGAGTTTGCGTGAATTGGACTTCGTATGAAGAAGTTATGGCCATCGGAAGTTTCAGAAAATTCAAAACAGATTTCAGAAATTTAAAAATTCAAACTGGAAGTGCAGAAGCGGGCTGGGCGGGAAAATCCCCGCCCAGGCAGGTCGACGGGGGAGTCGACACTGGTGTCGACCTCCCCCCCCCCCAGGTCGACTATAGTGTCGACCTGGTCAGTCGGCTAGGGTTTTGACTGAGCCCAATCTTGAGCTGCTGATGTGTCTTTAGGGCTGAGTTGGCAAACTAAACGGTTCAGTTTAGTTCTGAGTTGATCTAACGGTCTAAATAAACCCTAAACTCTATAAATACCTAGGTAGTCTCTCACTCTAATTCACATGAAAAATAGAATAGCTACCGTCATACCGCCGCCATGGAACTCAGTGTAGCCGCCACCAACTAAGAAGGAAGAAAAGCTAATCAAAACCTAATTCTACTCAACTCTAAAGCAAATCATGACTCTCTTTTCTTCTCTAATTATGAGTATGATGATCTTAACAAGATTATTATTATTTTAATTAGATTAAGTTATGAATGGATTATGAGTAGATGATGTGAATTATCATATATGTTGTTGTAAATCTTATGCTATCATGTATGTTATAAATCCTATGCTATGTGGTGATGATATCCTATATGTTGTAAATCATGCTATGATGATGTTATGTATGTTGAGAGTTTCTATGCTAAGTTATGATGAATCATACATGTTAAAAAGCCATGATGTTACAATCTATGCTAATTAGTTCATGTTAATCAAATCATAATATTGGTACTATTTGGGCTATGTTGATCTATATGACAAGTCACATATGCAAGTTTAGGTTGATTAGTAAAAGTTATGAACATATGCCATGACATCTATTATGACATCTAGGATTATGCTATGACATATGTGAAATTCTATGCTAGTTCACACCATCATTATGTTGCCTAAAACCCCATTTGCAAGTTTATACATAAATTTGGATTCTGATCATATCATGTAAATTGTGACATTTAACAAGTTGACACCTTTAGATCCTTAACATGTGTAGTTTATGCAAGTTTCACCCCTATTATGATTGGATTATTTTATTTGTCTATATGTTGTGATAATTTATCTTTGTGCTATGAGTTAGACTATTCGAGTCTAACATATATTCTATGTTGAATAAGCGAACGTATAAACGTGGGGTAGGGGTAATATTAAGGATTTAATAATAAGAAGTTGGGGTGCAATTGATATGATTTTGCATGCCATGAGTGGATGACCACAATTGAGTCAATTATGGGCATCATTAAAATTGGAGTTAATTAATAATTTGAATAGGGAATTATTAAAACTGGGGTAAAAGATTATAAGTGATAATCAATGCTTAGGACACGAGGTTGGACTCGTTTGTGACGTAAACCTGCCCGGACCCGCCCGGCAAATCCAGAGGTCACAAATGTCAGCCCAATGTGAGAGGTCCTAGGCCTATACTAAAGCATAATAGTTGTAAAGACACGAGGTTAGACTCTTTTATGGTGTAAGACTGCCCGGACCCGCCCGGCAAATCCAGCTGCCATAAATGCCAGTCTAATGTGAGAGGTCTTTATGAGGTTATGGCCTGAATGAATTAAGAAATACTTAACCAGACAAACATGTAAGGTGGGACATGGGGGTTAAGTAGGTGCCTTGGGTGGCATGAGAATCTAGTGGGTGCCCTTAGTGGCATGTGAAATACGATTAGTAATACTTAACCAAACACACATTTAAATGAACAAGACTAAGAGGGTTAAGTGGGATATACTAGTGGTGACAAGCTTAGGTAGGTAGCTTGTGGGGGGCCCATTTCAACCAGTATCCCAAATGTATCTTTGTGGGCTCGACCCAAGTCGAGGATGGGAAACGCATGCTGGGTTTGAATATAAGAGGCCAAAACGGGGAGCGGTGGCAATACAAGTCCAACGGGTTTCATATGCGTGTGTGGACCCGGGCCGGTAGGTAAGACGTTGTTGCATCGTGTAGGTATAAGCCATGCATTCTCAAGTTGTATCGGGTTGCCACTTTAGGGGAGTGATACACCCCACTGTGGGGCCAGCACGGTATCTACGAGTAGGGAGCCGATCGCAAGTGGGTAGTGGGGTACAGCTAGTGGAGATAGGGGTAGACGGAACCTATGTAGTCAGCTAGGGTACGTAAGGCTATTTATATAGTTTCTGTGTGAAGCAAGTGGGATCAACCTTTAGGGTGACTGGTGCGGTGCAGTGTAGAAATTGTTCATTAGTAATTAGGTGTGCCTTTAACGTTATCTTTAATGTTATCTTTATCTGCTCTTCCATACCTAATAGTTCATAGACATTTACTTGTCTTCCAGCTTATGCCTTAGTCTAGTTATCTTGATAATAGTATTGTTAGAATTATCATACTCGCCAGACTTTATGTCTCACCCCCTCCATTTCTATCCTTTTTCCCCCTCCAGGTCCTCAGGTTGGACCCAGCTCTAGTGGAGTTTGATTGGATTGCTTCATCTCTCTTTGGAAAGCTTGGACCGTTGAAGTAAAGTCCAGCTTGTTATCTTCTTTAATGGCTATTTGTGTAATGGGATTATGTATTTTGTTTTTATGAAGATGGATATTGTACTTGACTCTGATTTATGGTTTTATGATGTAACAAACATGTTTAATTTCCGCTGCAATAAAATGAAGTTTTAGATTTCCATGTACTACTTATTATCTGTCTTGTTGTAATTTTTCTGTTCTATATTCACTTATAACCTCCATGGAAGTTAATGCATTCCCTTTTTGAGTGACATTAATGGACGTGGGGTGTTACACGTGGTATCAGAGCTTAAGGTTACCAGAACAGATTAATTTTTAGAAAAACTATTTTTCTAAAGTATTTTTGAAAGAAGTGTTTTCAAAAACATGTTTTAATGAGTGATTTAAAGAGGAAAGTTTTTATGAAAAACATAATCCCTAATAGCCATATCTTTATCTTTCGAATTCTCCATTTTGAATCTTTCCTTTTTCGTTTCAGCATGGCTGAAGATCTTAACCTTCCGGATGGTGTAACGATACTAGGATGGTATAGGAGGTTATTAGAGGCAAGGGCCACTGTCGGTCCAGCCAATGTTCCTCCATCACCAGTTGCACCCGTTCCTCCTCCTCCTCGCATTGATACTTTTGCAAAGACGTGCAAGGAATTTAAGGCTATGGGTGGAAAACCTTTTCAAGGGTCGGAAACGTTTGTGGAAGCTAGAGATTGGCTTAGGGAGGTGGAAGAATTGCTAGAGATCTTTGAAGTAGAAGAAGGGAGGAAAGTCAAATTAGCAGCTTGGTTAATAAAGGGAGAGGCCTCGTTTTGGTGGGAGGTCACTAATGGGGAGCGTCCTGTTGACTCTTGGGCGGATTTTAGACGTAGGTTTGAGGCGAAGTTTCTCTCGAGGGCAGAAGAGAATCTATATATGGAAAGGTTCTTGACACTGAAGCAAGGAAGCTCATCTGTGAAAGAATATGTCAACAAATTTAATTAATTAGCAAGGTTTGGCTTGGACTTAGTGAACACGCCAGAGAAGAAGGCTCTGAGGTTCGTTAATGGATTGAATGAGCCATTGCAAGGGTTGGCTATGACCCACATCCCTATGGGGGCCACCTTTGAGAAGCTTGTAGACATGGCACTTATGCACGAGGAGAAAGGCGCTAAAGCTGATAAGGCACCCGAGAAGAAAGGGGATCAGAAGAAACCACAACAGCAAAACAAGAAGGGTGGTAAAGACAATAACGACAAGGGAAAGAAGAAATGCTTTAACTGTGGGACACCAGGCCATCTCAGCAAGGATTATCGAAAGAAAAAGAAGACTGGCTGTTTCCACTGTGGTGAGGCGGGACATCTAGTGAAGGACTGCCCAAAGAAGGGGCAGAGGGCAGGAGCTACCTCGGGAGGACAGGTGCAGGCTCTCATGGCACCAGGGCAGGCAAGGGGACAAGTTCAGGCTCTCGCGGTCCCACCGCTGCAAGAACGAGGTAGAACCATTTCTGTTGAAAGCTTAGTTTTTCTGTTTGATCATCCTGTCTGTACCTTATTCGACTTGGGCGCATCGCATTCGTTTATCTCTATGTCATTAGTTGAATCACTGCACTTAAACACCAGTTTAGTAGAGGATCCCTTAGTTGTTTCGAATCCAATTGGGGGCTCAGCTTATTTGTCCATGATGTGTTTGGATTTGAAAATTTCTATACTTAGCGTTGAGTTTAGATGTGATGCTTATGTGTTGGGCTTCACGGGCTATGGGCTAATTTTAGGAATGGATTGGTTATCCAGAAATGGGGTCATTCTTGACTGTGAAAGGAGAGTAGTTAGGCTCATGACTCGCCTTGGTAACGCTCTCGAAATCTTTTGTGACCCCATAAATTCCGTTATGCTAAGTTATTTAGAATCACTTGACGCGTCTGAGGAAAATCTACAATCTGTTAGAGTGGTCCGAGAATACTCGGATGTGTTTGAGGAGGTGAAGGGCTTGCCTCCGAAGCGGGAGATAGATTTTTGAATATATCTTGTGGATAATGCGAAACCAGTATCTTTGCCAGTACGCCACATGGCTCCACGTGAAAGGAGGAACTCGATAAGCAAGTGAAGGAGTTGCTTGATAAGGGGTTCATAAGACGAAGTATATCGGAGTGGGGTGCTCCAGTAGTATTTTCCACAAAGGCAGATGGGTCCCTTAGACTTTGTGTGGACTATAGAGAACTTAATAAGCTTACTAAGAAGAACATACACCCACTGCTGGGGATTGACGATCTCTTCGATCAGTTAGTTGGCGCCTCAGTGTTTTCGCAGTTGGACTTAGCCACTGGTTTCCATCAGTTGAGAGTGGCTGAGGATAGCATTGACAAGACTGCCTTTAGGACTTCAGACGGTTTCTATGAATGGCTAGTGATGCCCTTCGGTTTGACAAATGCCCCCGCATACTTTGTTGATTTGATGAGTAGGGTGTTTAGGGAGTACCTTAGCAAATTCGTGGTAGTCTTTGTAGACGACATCTTGATCTTTTCTAAGGATGAAGAAGAGCATGCCCTACATCTTAGGGAAGTGTTGGAGACCCTACGAGCGCATAACCTTAAAGCTAAATTTTCTAAGTGTCACTTCTGGAGGAAGGAAGTACGATTCTAAGGGCACGTGGTTTCCAAAGAAGGGATAGCTGTGTATCCCGCGAAGGTGGTGGCCATCCAAGATTGGAAGGTCCCTAAAAATGCTACTGAAGTGAGAAGTTTCTTGGGGTTGGCTGGCTACTATAGGAAGTTTATTAAAGACTTCGCAAAGATATCAGCTCCATTGACACGCTTGACGAAGAAAAACCTAGTTTTCAGATGGGACGTAGATTGTGATGATGCGTTCCAACGTTTGAAGAGAGCTTTGACTTCAGCCCCAGTCTTAGTATTACCAGACGGGAGTAAGCCGTTTACTGTTTATACTGAAGCTTGTGGGACAGGACTAGGCGCAGTCCTAATGCAAGAGGGAAGGGTAATAGCCTATGGAGGAAGACAGTTGAGGGCGCATGAGAAAAATTACCCTACACATGACCTAGAGTTGGCCGCTATTGTTTTCACGCTTAAGTCTTGGCATCATTATCTTCTTGGCGAGAGATTCGAATTATTCACTGACCACAAATCGCTAAAATACTTATTCTCTCAAAAGGACTTGAACTTAAGGCAGCAAAGGTGGATGGAGTTCTTAGCGTCCTATGACTTCGAAATAGCATATACCCCTGGCAAGGGTAACGTTGTGGTAGATGCCTTAAGTAGAAAAAGATTATCCTTAAGTCCTTTGTTTGTTGAGCGGCGAAGCTTAGAATTCATTTCGATGTTTGATTTTAGACCTTCCGTTGACTTCGTACCCGGTTTGCTAGCATCCTTGGAGGTCAGACCTACGGTTTTGGGACGGATTGGCAAGGCACAGCGAGACGACCCGTAGTTGGTTGAGTTAGTAGAAAAGCTCAAAGGAGGGGAGTCATCAAGCCATCTCCGTAGGTATACCCTAGATGATAAGGGTTGGTTACGTAGGTACGGTAGACTTTGTGTACCAAAAGATGGTGACCTAAGGAAGACTATTCTTGACAAAGCACATCGTTCGAAGATGGCCATTCATCCCGGCGGGGACAAGATGTATATGGACATGAGACGAGTTTTCTTTTGGGCCGGTATGAAGAGGGACGTGGCTGAGTATGTCGCTAGATGCTTGGTGTGCCAACAAGTAAAAGCGGAGAAAAAGAAACCCAGTGGGTTGCTTCACCCATTGGAGGTTCCACTATGGAAGTGGGAGAGTGTCTCGATGGACTTTGTGGATGGATTACCAAGATCAAGGAAGGGTAATACGGGGATTTGGGTTATTGTAGACAGACTTACTAAAAGCACCCATTTCATTCCCGTGAAGAGTAAGAGGACTGCTCCGTGGTTAGCTTCTGTATACGTAAGAGAAATAGTTCGTTTGCACGGTGTTCCTTCTAGCATAGTGAGCGATCGCGATCCTATTTTCACTAGCCAATTTTGGAGAAGCTTGCAAGAGGCGGTAGGGACTCAGTTATGTTTGAGCACCGCATATCATCCGCAGACGGATGACCAGACCGAGAGGGTGAATCGCATTCTAGAGGATCTTTTGAGGCTATGTATCCTAGACTTTGGGGGTACATGGGAAGAGCATCTTCCATTGGTAGAGTTCGCATATAATAATAGCTTTCAGTCTAGCATTGGCATGGCACCTTTCAAAGCTCTTTATGGACGACCTTGTCATTCACCTACATGTTGGTGGGAATCAATGGATAAGATCTTACTTGGGCCCAATATGATTAGGGAGACTTCGGAAAAGATTGACCTGATTCGAAGGAGGATGAAAGCAGCGTAAGATAGGCAGAAATTTTATGCGGATAAGAGGAGGACAGATCTTGAGTTTGAAGTTGGGGACAGGGTCTTTATCAAAGTGTCTCCATTACGGAACGTTGTTCGCTTTGGGTCCGTTGGGAAGTTAGCACCAAGGTTTGTAGGGCCGTTTCTTATTAAGGAGAAGATTGGACAGATGGCGTATAGAGTGGAGTTGCCTGAGAGACTTGTACATGATGTATTCCATGTGTCACATTTGAGGAAGTGCTTGCACGAGACCGCGGAAGTGGTAGAGCCGAGCTTGCTTAGAGAGGTGGAGATCGAGCGTGATGCGACGATTCGACGAGCTCCTACGCGTATTCTTGGGTCAGAGATCAAGAAGCCGAGGAATCGAGAGGTCAGACTAGTCAAAGTACAATGGGGAGATGATGAGAGCAAAGCTACTTGGGAGACGGAAGAAAAGATGCGTTCGTTATACCCTTTTTCTTTTTGAGGGTATGTCCTTTAATTTCTCCTTTATCGCTTATCTTATACTTATCTTATCTTTAGTATATCCTCTCACTAGTATTCTTGACCTTTAGTTAGGATAATCCTATGATTGAAACATGTGTTTGAGACATGTTATGTATGATGGATGCAAAGTGGATGCAAGTGTTTGCTAGTGGTTGCTCGTGGACGCATACACACACACACACTATTAGGCACTAGATCGGCTCAGTCACTTCATACTGCATTTTGCATATAAATGGATGTATTTAGTAAAATGGATGTATGATGATTGTATTATCATATGGATACTGCATTCGGATGATGATTGTGCATGCATATAGAGATAATATGTAGCATTAAGGAACTTTTGCATACATAATGGACGCATGGCATTATCATGATTTGCATTAAGGAGGTCAACTGAATCAGTGGACCGCCTGATTTTGCATTAGATATGGACATATACACATACTGTGCATTTAAACATGAAAGCATTAGAAGTCTATAAGGACAATGGATGCCTGTGCTTGATGATTGAGTAGATGGACGATTGGATGTTAGGATATACATTCTTCTCGACTTGAAGATTTTGGGGTCGAAATCCTTTAAGGAGGGGAGAATGTAACACCCCGTAATTCTGTTAATATTAATATTCACAAATTAAAGAATAATTAATCTCAAACGTGAGAATTGTGGGAAACGGGTTGCGCCATTGTGTTCGTCTCGGAATTCTGGTCAAAATAGAGTCTGAGTTTGCGTGAATTGGACTTCGTATGAAGAAGTTATGGCCATCGGAATTTTCAGAAAATTTAAAACAGATTTCAGAAATTTAAAAATTCAAACTGGAAGTGCAGAAGCGGGCTGGGCGGGAAATTTCCCGCCCAGGCAGGTTGACTGGGGAGTCGACACTAGTGTCGACCTCCCCCCCCCCAGGTCGACTATAGTGTCGACCTGGGTGTCGACCTGGTCAGTCGGCTTGGGTTTTGACTGAGCCCAATCTTGAGCTGCTGATGTGTCTTTAGGGCTGAGTTGGCAAATTAAACGGTTCAGTTTAGTTCTGAGTTGATCTGACAGTCTAAATAAACCCTAAACTCTATAAATACCTAGGTAGTCTCTCACTCTAATTCACATGAAAAATAGAATAGCTACCGTCATACCGCCGCCATGGAACTCAGTGTAGCCGCCGCCAACTAAGAAAGAAGAAAAGCTAATCAAAACCTAATTCTACTCAACTCTAAAGAAAATCAAGACTCTCTTTTCTTCTCTAATTGTGAGTATGATGATCTTAACTAGATTATTATTATTTTAATTAGATTAAGTTATGAATGGATTATGAGTAGATGATGTGAATTGTCATATATGTTGTTGTAAATCTTATGCTATCATGTATGTTATAAATCCTATGCTATGTGGTGATGATATCCTATATGTTGTAAATCATGCTATGATGATGTTATGTATGTTGAGAGTTTCTATGCTAAGTTGTGATGAATCGTACATGTTAAAATGCCATGATGTTACTATCTATGCTAATTAGTTCATGTTAATCAAATCATAATATTGATACTATTTGGGCTATGTTGATCTAAAAGACAAGTCACATATGCAAGTTTAGGTTGATTAGTAAAAGTTATGAACATATGCCTTGACATCTATTATGACATCTAGGATGATGCTATGACATATGTGAAATTCTATGCTAGTTCACACCATCATTATGTTGCCTAAAACCCCATATGCAAGTTTATACATAAATTTGGGTTATGATCATATCATGTAAATTGTGACATTTAACAAGTTGACACCTTTAGATCCTTAACATGTGTAGTTTATGCAAGTTTCACCCCTATTATGATTGGATTATTTTATTTGTCTATATGTTGTGATAATTTATCTTTGTGCTATGAGTTAGACTATTCGAGTCTAACATATATTCTACGTTGAATAAGCGAAAGTATAAACGTGGGGTAGGGGTAATATTAAGGATTTAATAATAAGAAGTTAGGGTGCAATTGATATGATTTTGCATGCCATGAGTGGATGACCATAATTGAGTCAATTATGGGCATCATTAAAATTGGATTTAATTAATAATTTGAATAGGGAATTATTAAAACTGGGGTAAAAGATTATAAGTGATAATCAATGCTTAGGACACGAGGTTGGACTCGTTTGTGACGTAAACCTGCCCGGACCCGCCCGGCAAATCCAGTGGTCACAAATGTCAGCCCAATGTGAGAGGTCCTAGGCCTAAACTAAAGCATAACAGTTGTAAAGACACGAGGTTAGACTCTTTTATGGTGTAAGACTGCCCGGACCCACCCGGCAAATCCAGCTGCCATAAATGCCAGTCTAATGTGAGAGGTCTTTATGAGGTTATGGCCTGAATGAATTAAGAAATACTTAACCAGACAAACATGTAAGGTGGGACATGGGGGTTAAGTAGGTGCCTTGGGTGGCATGAGGAATCTAGTGGGTGCCCTTAGTGGCATGTGAAATACGATTAGTAAGACTTAACCAAACACACATGTAAATGAACGTGACTAAGAGGGTTAAGTGGGATATACTAGTGGTGACAAGCTTAGGTGGGTAGCTTGTGGGGGCCCATTTCAACCAGTATCCCAAACGTATTTTTGTAGGCCCGACCCAAGTTGAGGACGGGACACGCATGCTGGGTTTGACTATAAGAGGCCAAAACGGGGAGCGGTGGCAACGCAAGTCCAACGGGTTTCGTATGCGTGTGTGGACCCGGGCTGGTAGGTAAGACATTGTTGCATCGTGTAGGTATAAGCCGTGCATTCTCAACTTGTATCGGGTTACCACTTTAGGGGAGTGATACACCCCACTGTGGGGCCAGCATGGGTATCTACGAGTAGGGAGCCGATCGCAAGTGGGCAGTGGGGTACACCTAGTGGAGATAGGGGCAGACGACACCTATGTAGTCAGCTAGGGGTACGTAAGGCTATTTATATAGTTTCTGTGTGAAGCAAGTGGGATCAACCTTTAGGGTGACTGGTGCGGTGCAGTGTAGCAATTGTTCGTTAGTAATTAGGTGTGCCTTTAACGTTATCTTAAACGTTATCTTTATCTGCTCTTCCATACCTAATAGTTCATAGACATTTACTTGTCTTCCAGCTTATGCCTTAGTCTAGTTATCTTGATAATAGTATTGTTAGAATTATCATACTCGCCAGACTTTATGTCTGTCCCCTCCATTTCTATCCTTTTTCCCCCTCCAGGTGCTCAGGTTGGACCCAGCTCTAGTGGAGTTTGATTGGATTGCTTCATCTCTCTTTGGAAAGCTTGGACCATTGAAGCAATGTCCAGCTTGTTATCTTCTTTAATGGCTATTTGTGTAATGGGATTATGTATTTTGTTTTTATGAAGATGGATATTGTACTTGACTCTGATTTATGGTTTTATGATGTAACAAACATGTTTAATTTCCGCTGCTATAAAATGAAGTTTTAGATTTCCAAGTACTACTTATTATCTGTCTTGTTGTAATTTTTCTGTTCTATATTCACTTATAACCTCCATGGAAGTTAATGCATTCCCTTTGTGAGTGACATTAATGGACGTGGGGTGTTACATAGATATAAGCATGTATAAACTTATGGAAAAGAGATCAAGGATGTACCCTCGAAATGATAAGGGTAGGCTGCGCGTATCTTGTCTTCAGTCTCCCAAGTCGCGTCTTCCTCAGCGTCACTCCATTGAACTTTAACAAGCTTGACTTCATGGTTGCGAAGCTTTTTGACTTCTGTCCCTAAGATATGAGTTGGAACTCTCCTCACCATTGCTTCTCGCTCCACTTCTATTTCCTCTAGTATGCTTGGCTCCAAAACTTCTGTCGACTCATGTAAGCACTTTCATAGATGAGAGACATGAAAAAAATTATAAACTCCAGCCAATCTTTCGGGCAGTCTACTTTATAAGCCATCTTCCTAATCCTTTCAGTTATAGGAAATGGCCCTACAAATCTTGGTGCCAATTTTCCTGTAGATCTAAAGCGAACAAAATTACTCGAAGGAGATACTTTAAGGAAAACCCTATCTCCAACCTCAAACTCAAGGCTAGTCCTTCTTTTATCAGCGTAGGACTTCTATCTATCTTGTGCAGTCTTCATTCGTCTTCGTATCAAGTCCACCTTCTTTGAAGTTTCTCTAATCATGTCCGGCCCAAGTACGAGCTTGTCTGTAGACTCCCACCAACAAGTTGGTGATCGGCATGGTCTTCCATATAAAGCCTCGAAGGGTGCCATGCCTATGGTGGCTTGGTAGCTATTGTTGTAGGCGAACTCCACTAAAGGAAGATGATCCTCCTATGCCCCTCCAAAATCAAGGATGCTCAATCTCAAGAGGTCTTCTAATATTCTGTTCACCCTTTCCATTTGACCATCGATTTGAGGGTGATAGGTCGTGCTTAAGCATAGCTGTGTGCCTACGGCTTCCTGCAAACTCTTCCAAAACTCGCTCGTATAGAGAGGATCTCGATCACTTACTATGCTAGAGGGTATTCCATGCAGTCAAACTACCTCTTTAAGATAAATGGATGCTAACGATGAGGTAGTCCTCCTATTCTTAACAGGTATAAAGTGAGCGCCTTTAGTGAGCCTGTCCACTATTACCTATATACTGGTATTGCCCTTTCTTGACCTAGGCAAACCATCAATAAAGTCCATCGAAATACTATCCCATTTCCACTGTGGGACTTCTAGAGGATGAAACAGACTACCAGGCTTCTTCTGCTCTGCTTTGACTTGCTAGGATATCAAGCATTTAGAGACAAACTTAGCTACATCCTCCTTCATGCCATTCCAAAAGAAAACATTTTTTATGTCTTTATACATCCTATCCCCACCTGGGAGTATGGTCAATTTAGAATGGTGTGCTTCTTCGAGAACGGTTTTCACCAAATCTCTTACTTGTGGGGCGCATAGTCTTCCATCCCGTCTCAACCAACCCTTGTCATCGATGGAGGGTCTATTGAGGTGACTAGAAGTCTCACCTCTCATTAGCTTATCCATCACATCAATTAGCTGAGGGTCTTCACATTGCGCGGTTCCTATTGATTCCAGAAGCGTAGGCCGCACCTCTAGTGTTGCTAACAAACCTGGTACAAATTCGAAGGAGGGTCTAAAGTTAAAGTTTTCCATGTACTCCAAGCTTTGCCTTTCTACAAAGAGAGGATTTAAGGTTAGCTTTTTCCTACTCAAGGCGTCTGCCACCACATTGCCCTTGCCAGGGGTATAAGCAATTTCAAAATCGTATAAGGCCAGAAATTCCATCCACTTTTGTTGTCTTAAGTTAAGATCCTTCTGTGAGAAAAGGTACTTTAACAATTTATGGTTAGTAAACAATTCAAACCTTTCTCCTAGTAGGTAATGACGCCGTGATTTAAGAGCGAAAACAATAGCAGCTAGTTCTAAATCATGAGTTGAGTGGTTTTTTCTCATGTACCTTCAACTGACTTCCTCCATAACAAACTACTTTGCCCTCTTGCGTCAAGACATCGCCCAATCTTGTCCTGCATGCGTCTGTATATACAGTAAACATCTTTCTCCCATCAGGCAATGTCAGAACTGGGGCCGTTGTTAGAGCCCTTTTCAGTCGTAGGAAAGCAACATCACAATTCAAGTCCCAAGCGAAAGTTAGGTTCTTCTTCGTCAATCTTGTAAGTGGTGCTGAGATTTTTGCGAAGTCCTTAATGAATTTTCTGTAAAAGCCTGCTAGTCCAAGAAAGCTTCGAACTTCGGTTGCATTTCGTGGAATCTTCTAATCATGCACTGCAACTACCTTTGCGGGATCCACAACTGTCCCCTCTTTGGACACCATATGTCCAAGAAACCTTACTTCTTCTCTCCAGAAATGGCATTTGGAGAATTTTGCTTTCAGCTGATGGGTACGAAGAGTATCCATGACTTCCCTTAAATGCAAAGCATGCTCTTCCTCACTTTGCAAGAAGATCAAAATGTCGTCCACGAAGACTACGTTTGGATAAAATAACGGTCGAGGATTTTCCTTCTTCCCACTGTTTTCATTCCTTCCAAGCATCACTACACTTCTTCTTCGAACAACACATCCTGACCCATCCTTACAACCTCTCCATCCACGTACATCACCACTGCCTGCGCCTGAGCCTTGCCACCCTACGACCTGAACCCCATCCACTAGATCAAACCATTCGCAGCCAAATGTACCTCGAATGCCGCCACTTCGTGGCTAAACCTGTAACAAACCAAGATTTTAAGGTTTAAAATTATGAAATTGATTTGAATTTGTTATTCAGGAAAATTTATTTTGATATGTATTTGAAAATGTAAAATAAAATGTTTGTATATATATTGTATAATATGGTGTATACACTTTGGAGAAAAAAAATTACTTGATCATTAACTTTGCCACTTGTTAGGACTTGAATTTGCATGTGGGACATTTGGCAGGTTAATGCTGAATTATACCATGTGTTGCCTTCCCTTACTGTGCAAATTTTTCCTCGTGTCCCCTTAGAAATCAGCGCCTACCTTTTAATTTTCATCATGCCCTTTCTTCGTTTGGCTGAGAAATGTGATCCTCATTCCCAAAAAAATCAAACTTTCCCAAAAATTAATTAATGTCCTCCACCCTAATTCTAAAATCGCTAAAAATAAAAATCCATGGCAGCCGATTGCCTTACGGCTCCACTGACCGTCACACTGTCAAATGGCCACTCCATCGTCCTCCGTGTCACCTTCTCAAGGCCTACTTGCCCGCCGGGTCCTAGCAAGCCACGTCCAAGTCAGCGCCGAGCCACCGTACTTGAACCCCGAGACAACACTTTGCCACCTCCACCGTGAAGCGACGCAGTTGCCCTGACCACTCGAACCTTCCCCAAACCATGGACTATACTTCCTCCACCAAAAACCGCACCCATAAGTTTCCCGTCCATCGCATTTAACCCGAAGCCGCTGCCTTGAACCAGTCTGCCGCCTTCATCGCCGTGACTACCAACAACTGTCGCATCGTCTGGTCCATCTCCAGCTCGGAGAAGACGTAGAACCACCAACTGTAGCACCCCGTAATTATATAACGTTAAAATTCACAAATTAAGTATACTTAATTTCTAGAAGAGGAATTAAGTGAAATGGGTTGCGCTATTATGTTCATCTCAAAATTTTGGGTCAAGATAGACATTTGGCTTGCACGAAACGAATACCTTATGAAGATGTTATTAAGCCTTGAAGTTTGTATACATATGAGAGAAATATATATATAGATATATATATAAAAATTAAATAAATAAATATTCAAAAAAGTTTAAAATAGCAAATCGGGAGGGGGCATAGCCGAACCGCACCATTTTTGGAGTCGATCCGAGCCCCGTTGGGTCGACTAAAGGTCGATCCAGGGTGTTTGGCTGTCAACCCATGGCCCGATTCGTGCTAAGGGCTGATGTTGCATCTGAGTGGTCCTGATGATTTCTGGATTAATCTAAGAGCTCTAATCGATCCTAGACATCTATAAATACACCTTAAGATCTAACCCTAATTCATAAAATATTATCTATGACATCATTATGCTGTCAAGCTCTCTCTTAAACCCTAGTCGATGCCTCTAAATTAAATCTCAAGTGTTCATACACAATTCAAATCAAAGTTTAGAGCTTCAACAACAATTAAAGAAGATTAATCAACATCAATTCAATGTTTCTGCACCAATTTCAATTCACTAATCCTTTTCTTAAGCCACGAAAGGTGAGTACAGTTATTTTCACAAATCTAATGGGATTAAAGTAACACGAAAAAGTTGTAAAAAGGATTCATATATATGTTTGTAATGAAAATCTCACCAAGTCTTCACCTTTTTAATTCATGTCATCATATGCCTATGTTTCTATGTAAAAGTTCATACCTTTTATCAGTTTATTCATGTTGAATCTTTTATTATGCCTCTATGACAGTCTGTATGCCTCTTTATTTCATGATGATGTTTTATTCCAATTTTCTATGAATTGATTCTCTCTTCTTACCCTTATTCCTTTAATTTGTGGATCTAGGCTACTTTCGAGCCTATATTAAAAATACGTGCGAATGCGAATACGTGGGAACGATGTGGAATATTGGGAATATGGGAAATTTGGAAAATTGGATATTATCAGATATTTTGGATAATTGGATAATATGTGAAATTGGCATATTTGGGTATGAACTACATGGAATTGATGAAAATTGATGAAATTGCCTAAAATTGTAAATTTGTAATTGAGGCTAATTAATGTGTAATTAGTGACAATTTGGAACAAGCAATATTATAGACATGATTATATGTTTAATTGGCTATATATGACATGAAAATTGGGTATGGGTGAAATACGATGTTAATGAATCTTTGATACGAGGTTAGGCGCAATTGTGACGTAAGACTGCCCGGAACCGCTCGGCAAATCCAGCAGTCACAATTGGATGTCTAATGTGAGAGGTCAAAGGAATGAATTATAGGCGTAACGGTTAATGACATGAGGTTAGACTCGGTTTGTGGCGTAAGACTGCCCGGAACCGCCCGGCAAATCCAGCGGTCACAGAGTGCTCGGTCTAATGTGAGAGGTCATGCACCGTTCGTCATAAGGAATGAATTAAAGAATACTAACCATAATATGACATGGGTATGGTTAGAGGGTTAAGTCGGGTGACATGTAAATTATGACATGTAAATATGGACTTAACCGGAATAAGAGAGGACATGTAAATTATAACATGTAAGTATGGTCTTAACTGTAGCATGTGTAAGACATGGACATTTAAATTAAAATGGTTAAGTGGGAGAAAAACCTAGTGGAGACCAAGCATAGGTGGGAGGCTTGTGTCGGATGGGGACCCGTTTCAACCAGTAACTCGTTTGAGTATCTAATTGGGCCCGGTACTAGGCCGGGGTTGGGGCATGCTTACTAGGCTTGAATATAAGTGGTCAAAACTTGAATAGCGGTGGCAACGCAAGTCCAACGGGTTCATGTGCGTGCATGGGTCCGGGCTGGTAGGTAAGACGTTGTTGTATCGTGTAGGTATGGTCGTGCATTTCATGTTGGTATCGGGGTTGCCACTTTGGGGAGTGATACACCCCACTGTGGGGCTAGCACGGGTGCCTATGGGGTTTAGGGAGCCAATCGAATGGGTAGATTAAGGGTACCTTAGCGGTGATAGGAGCAAGCCGGCACCTACGATAGAAGCTAGGTACAAGTAACTACCAAGTTTGTCATGTGGGTACAGTTAGTGGGAAGGGATCAACCTTTAGTAAATGAGACTAGTAGATGTGCGGTGTAATTAAGTAATGTGGTGTAACTTAGCAAAAGTGCGGTGTAACGAAATGCATGTTTGTTGAGTTGGATAGTCCTTTGGGTGCTAGTCTGATGTTGACTTCGATCTTCGGGGTTAGTACTTGGAGGGTTGTTCGCTTAGCCAAGGTGTAGGATTGTCTTAGTACTTAGGAACGGAATCATCTTGTCCATCCTTTTTATCTACCTTATCTAAGTTACAGCCATATCGTGATGTCTATTTATGTCTTGATCATTTACCTTACCTATTATTTGTTAAAATTACTGGACTCGCCAGACTTTATGTCTGACACGTTTGTTTCCACCTCTTTTCTTTCCTTTCCCCCCTCAGGTTTGCAAGGAGGGAATACTACAGCTTAGTGCTGATTTCTTTCAGTTGCTTGAAAAGAGTAAATGTATCACTTTTGACTCTCTCATCTTTATGGCTTCGCTTAAGCTCAATGGGGATTTATGCATTTATGTTATTTAAGTATTTTCTTCTTTATGTACTTTGAAGTTTTTGGAAAGGACTATTGATCCTGTTGTAATGGTTTTGGAAACTACTTATGTAAGCTTGTTTTGAGTTATGATGCTATGAAATAAGTTTTATCTTCCGCTATGTTGTTTTATTTATTTATTCTAGTAATTTATCTGTTCTATATAACAAAAACGCTCCATAGACATTAATGTATTCCCCTTGTGAGTGACATTAATAGACATGGGGTGTTACACGTGGTATTAGAGCTATGGTTACAAGAACAGATAAAAAGTTTTGAAAAGTGTTTTCAAAAGTATTATTTTCCTAGAAAGTATTTTCAAAAACTTGTTTTAAAGAAGCTATTTTCAAGGAAAGTTTACTTAAAAAAGCATAATCCCCGCAAGCCATACATCTCTCTTTCGCTTCCCTTGTTTTGAAACTCTTTCTTTTTCTTTTCAGCATGTGTGGAGCATCTGAGATACCAGAGGGTGTTCATGTACCCAGTTGGTTTCGTCAATATCTCGCGGCTAGGGCCGCTGCCGCAGGTCCGGCCGACGTTCCTCCTCCTCCCCCAGCTCCAGTCATTCCTCCGCGTGGAGATGCTTTTTCCAAGATATGTAAAGACTTTCGTTCGATGGGTGGAAAACCTTTTAGTAGGTCTGAAACGTTCGTTGAAGCTAGAAATTGGTTGAAAGAAGTGGAGGATCTGTTTG
Organism: Allium sativum; assembly: GCA_030737875.1. Lineage (NCBI taxonomy): Eukaryota > Viridiplantae > Streptophyta > Magnoliopsida > Asparagales > Amaryllidaceae > Allium > Allium sativum. The sequence goes on along the minus strand of CM060926.1, from coordinate 124,616,072 downwards.
GCATTTCGATTTGGACGATTGTAAGAAGATCCAATTGGCTGCTTGGTTGATGAAGGACAAAGCTTCGTTTTGGCGGGAGGTTACTAATGGAGAACATGCTGTAGAGACATGGGCAGATTTTAGGGGAAGGTTTGAGTTGAATTTCTTTCTCAAGCTGAGGAGAGTATGGACATGGAGAGGTTCTTGACATTGAAGCAGAAAAACTTGACCGTGAAGGAGTATGTGGCCGAATTTAAAAAGTTGGCGAGATTTGGACTAGAGTTGGTGAATATGCTTCACAAGAAGGCCTTGAGGTTTGCAAAGGGCCTAAATGAACCGCTTCACAGTTTGGCTATGTCCCATATTCCAATAGGGGCTACGTATGAAAAGCTTGTTGATATGGAATACATGCATGAAGAAGAGAAGGGTGTAAGTACTTTTAGGCCGCAAGATAAGAAGGAGGATCCAAAGAAAGCCCAACAACAAAAGAAAGGTGGTAAAGAAAAGAGGAAGTGTCACAACTATGGGATACCCGGCCATTTGAAGAAAGACTGTAGGAAGAAGAAGAAGTTCGCTTGTTATCATTGTGGTGATCCAGGTCATGCTGTCAAGGACTGTCCTAAGAAGCAAGGGCAGAGGGCAGGTTCTACTTCGGGAGGGCAGGTTCACGCTCTCATGGCTCCGGGATAGGAAGGAGGTAGAAAGATTTATGCCAAAAGTTTGATTTTCTTGTTTGATCATCCTATCTATACTTTATTCGATTCTGGCGCATCACATTCGTTTATCTCTACATCATTAGTTGAAACGCTGCACTTAAATACTAGTCTCGTTGTGGATCCCATTGTAGTCTCAAATCCTATTGGTGGGTCAGCTCATTTATCCATGGTTTGTAGGGATTTGAGATTGTCTATCTTAGGCGTTGGTTTTGAATGTAATGCTTTTGTGCTTGGTTTCATGGGCTATGGGTTGATTCTAGGGATGGATTGGCTAGCCAGACATGGTGCCATCCTAGATTGTGAACGAATGGTAGTAAATTTGTTGACTCGTAGAGGAAAGACCCTTGATATTTCTTATGACCTAAGAGGATCGGTGATGCTTAGTTATCTTGAGTCTCTTGACACATCAAATGATGATTTACATTCTGTTCGTATAGTCCATGAATATGTTGATGTCTTCGATGAGGTGAGGGGTCTACCCCCAAAACGTGAGATAGACTTTCGTATTTATCTTGTAGAGGTTCATAAGACGTAGTATATCGGAGTGGGGTGCTCCAGTAGTATTTGCCACGAAGGCAGATGGGTCCCTTAGACTTTGTGTGGACTATAGAGAACTTAATAAGCTTACTAAGAAGAATAGGCACCTACTGCCGAGGATTGACGATCTCTTCAATTAGTTAGTTGGCGCCTCAGTGTTTTCGCAGTTGGACTTAGCCACTGGTTTCCATCAATTGAGAGTGGCTGAGGATAGCATAGACAAGACTGCGTTTAGGACTCCGTACGGTTTCTATGAGTGGCTTGTGATGCCCTTCGGTTTGACAAACGCCCCCGCATACTTTGTTGACTTGATGAGTAGGGTGTTTAGGGAGTACCTTAATAAATTCGTGGTGGTCTTTGTGGATGACATCTTGATCTTTTCTAAGAGTGAGGAAGAGCATGCCCTACATCTTAGGGAAGCGTTGGAGACCCTTCGAGCGCAAAACCTTAAAGCTAAATTTTCTAAATGTCACTTTTGGAGGAAGGAAGTGCGATTCTTAGGGCACGTGGTTTCCAAAGAAGGGATAGTTGTGGATCCCGCGAAGGTGGTGGCCATCCAAAACTGAAAGGTCCCTAAAAATGCTACCGAGGTAAGGCTTTTCTTGGGGTTGGCAGGCTACTATAGGAAGTTTATCAAGGACTTCGCAAAGATATCAGCCACATTGACACGCTTGACGAAGAAGAACCTAGTTTTCACGTAGGACGTAGATTGTGATGATGCGTTCCAATGTTTAAAGAGAGCTTTGACCACAGCCCCAGTCCTAGTGTTGCCAGATGGGAGTAAGTCATTTACCGTTTATACCGATGCTTGTAGGACAGGACTAGGAGCAGTCTTAATGCAAGAGGGGAGGGTAATAGCCTATGGAGGAAGGCAGTTGAGAGTGCATGAGAGAAATTACCCTACACATGACCTTGAGTTGGCCGCTATTGTTTTCGCGCTTAAGTCTTGGCGCCATTATCTTCTTAGCAAGAAATTCGAATTGTTTACAGACCACAAATCGCTAAAATACTTGTTCTCTCAGAAGGACTTGAACTTAAGGCAGCAAAGGGGGATGGAATTCTTAGCGTCCTACGATTTAGAGATAACATATACCCCTGGCAAGGGTAACGTGGTGGCAGACGCCTTAAGTAGGAAAAGGTTGTCCTTGAGTCCGTTGCTTGTTAAGCGGCGAAGCTTAGAGTTCATCTCTATGTTTGACTTTAAACCTTCCATTGACTTTGTACCCAGATTGCTAGCATCCTTAGAGGTCAGACCTACGCTTTTGGGACGGATTGGTGAGGCACAACGAGATGACCCACAATTGGTTGAGTTAGTAGAGAAGCTCATGAGGAAGGAGTCATCGATCCATCTCAGTAGGTATACCCTAGATGATAAGGGTTGGCTACGTAGGGACGGTAGACTTTGTGTACAACAAGACGAGAGCTTGAGGAAGACCATTCTTGATGATGCACATCGTTCCAAGATGACCATTCATCCCGGCGGGGACAAGATTTACATGGACGTGAGACGAGTTTACTTTTGGGCCAATATGAAGAGGGATGTGGCCGAGTTTGTTGCTAGATGCTTTGTGTGCCAACAAGTAAAAGCAGAGCAAAAGAAGCCCGGTGGGTTGCTTCACCCATTGGAGGTCCCATAATGGAAGTGGGAGAGTGTCTCGATGGACTTTGTTGATGGGTTACCAAGATCGAGGAAGGGTAATACGGGGATTTGGGTCATGGTAGACAGACTTACTAAGAGCGCCCATTTCATTCCCATGAAGAGTAAGAGGACAGCTCCATGGTTAGCCTCCGTATACATTCGAGAGATAGTTCATTTGCACGGTGTTCCTTTCAGCATAGTGAGCGGTCGCGATCCTATTTTTACTAGCGAGTTTTGGAAGAGCTTGCAAGAGGCGGTAGGGACTCAGTTATGTTTGAGCACCGCATATCATCCTCAGACGGATGGCCAGACCGAGAGGGTGAATCGTATTCTAGAGGACCTTTTGAGGCTATGTGTTTTAGACTTCGGAGGTACATGGGAGGAGCATCTTCCTTTGGTGGAGTTCTCGTATAATAGTAGTTTTCAGTCTAGCATTGGCATGACACCTTTCGAGGATCTTTATGGAAGGCCGTGTCGTTCGCCTACATGTTGGTGGGAATCTACGGATAAGATCTTGCTTGGGCCCGATATGATTAGAGAGACTTTGGAAAAGATAGATTTGATTCGAAGGAGGATGAAGACGGCACAAGATAGGCAGAAATCGTACGCGGACAAGAGGAGGACAGATCTTGAGTTTGATATTGGGGACATGGTCTTTATCAAGGTGTCTCCATTAACGAATGTTCGCTTTGGGTCCGTTGGGAAGTTAGCACCAAGGTTCATAGGGCCATTTCCTATTAAGGAGAGGATTGGACAAATGGCGTATAGAGTGGAGTTGCCCTAGAGACTTAGTGGTGTACACGACGTATTCCATGTATCACATCTGAGGAAGTGCTTGCATGAGACCGCGGAAATGGTAGAGCCGAGCTTGCTTAGAGATGTGGAGATAGAGCATGATGCGACGATTCGACAAGCTCATACATGCATTCTTGGGTCGGAGATTAAGAAGTTGAGGAATCGAGAGGTCAAGCTAGTCAAAGTGCAATGGGGGATGATGAGAGCGACACTACTTGGGAGACGAAAGAGAAGATGCGTTCATTGTACCCTTTTCTTTTCGAGGGTATGTCTTTTAATTTCTCCTTTATCACTTAGCTTGTACTTGTTCTATCTTTAGCATGTCCTCCCGCTAGTATCTTTGACCTTTAGATAGGGTAGTCCTATGGTTGAAATATGTGTTTGAGACATGTTATGTATGGTGGATGCATGTGGATGCAAGTGTTTGCCAGCGGTTGCTCGTGGATGCATATACACACACTTTAGGCACTAGATCGGCTCAGTCACTTTCATATTACATATTGCATATAAATGGATGTATTTAGTAAAATAAATGTACATTGAATGTGTGTATCATATGGATGTTGCATTTAAATGAATGGTTGTGCACACATGTAGTAATGATATGTATAGGGTTCTTTGCATACATGATGGATACATGGCACTATCATTATTTGCATTAAGGAGGTCGACTGAATCAGTGGACCGTCTGATTTTGCATTAGTATACGGACATATACACACACTATGCGTATGTACATGAAAAGCATTAGAATTCTTTTAAGGACATTGGATGCTTGTGGATGATGGTTGAGTAGATGGATGATTGGATAGTAGGATACATTCTTCTTAACTTGGAGATTTTGGGGACGAAATCCTTTAAGGAGGGGAGAATGTAACACCCTGTAATTTTATAACATTAAAATTCACAAATTAAAGTATACTTAATTTTTAGAAGAAGAATTAAGTGAAATGGGTTGCGCTATTATGTTCGTCTCAAAATTTTGGGTCAAGAAAGACATTTGGTTTGCACGAAACGGATACCTTATGAAGATGTTATTAAGCCTTAAAGTTTGTATGCATATGAGACATATATATATATATATATTAAACAAATAAATATTAAAAAAAATTTCAAAACAGCAAATCGGGAGGGGGAATAGCCGAACCGCACCATTTTTGGAGTCGACCCGAGGCTCGCTGGGTCGACTAGGGGTCGATCCACGGTGTTTGCAACGACCCGGAATTTTGGGGCCAATTTAAAATTTTTATTTTAGAAATTTTAATGGATTTTTAATATTTATAATAATTTATTTTAAATAAGAATGACTAAAAATTTATTTTAAAACGAATAAATTCAATTTAATTATAAAAGGAGTTTAAAACAGCGCTGCAGTTTGAAAATTTGAATTTGAACTTTAATTGAATATACAAGATTCATTTTAAGTCAGAACTGAGCGAAACCAGAAATATTTAAATCTGTTTAACCATATCTTTCTAACGAATCTGAAAAACTGAAATTTCACTTTAGAAATCAAAAGTTATGGCTAGTTTAAAATTTTGAAAAGTCGCTGTAGAATTTATATATATATTAATATAATATTTAGCCCTTAAAAATAGCCATTTTGCAAACGACCTCGGTTTTCGACGAAACCACTTTTGTTGGAATCGGAATGTAGAATTATTACTAGGTTTCAATTTTCATAATTTTTCGAACTAATATGTGAGCGTGGCAAAGGAAAATGTGTTTTGTCAGTTTCAGTCAAATTTAATCGACTTGAAAAAGGCCATTTTCCAAACAGTCTCAGAATTCGACGAAATTAGTCTCGTTAGGACCGTATCGTCAAAACATAACTAGAAATAATTTTTATGTAATTTTTAAAGTTAGTATGTGGCCCCGGTAATTTAAAATGTACGTTTGAATTTAATAATTAAATGATTTAAAATTTAATTTAAAGAGAAACATATCGTAACAGCCGAATCGAGTTACGAAACATGTTCCATTGTTTCCGGGATGGGGGTTATTAGCTAGGGGCGACACTCGTTGGGTTTGATTCGGAGTTCGGTACGATAGAGGAGTTATATTGGAATTTAAGGAAATTAATTAAATAAATAAAATTATAGAATACCCGTATAAATACGGTATCAGATACGAAACCCTAGCCTATGTTTACAGAGCCGCCTTCTACATAAATCGATGGCCGAATTCGCTCAACCTTCTTCCCCCAAAATCTCCTCATCCACTTGCTAAAACCCATCCACCGATGTTTCGATCTTCTCTGAAATTGTCAAAAGGGTGGATGGGTTTTAGCAAGTGGATGAGGAGATTTTGGGGGAAGAAGGTTGGGAGAATTCGGCCATCGATTTATGTAGAAGGCGGCTCTGTAAACATAGGCTAGGGTTTCGTATCTGATACCGTATTTATACGGGTATTCTATAATTTTATTTATTTAATTAATTTCCTTAAATTCCAATATAGCTCCTCTATCGTACCGAACTCCAAATCAAACTCAACGAGTGTCGCCCACAGCTAATAACCCCCATCCCGGACATAATGGAACATGTTTCGTAACTCGATTCGGCTATTACGATATGTTTTTCTTTAAATTAAATTATAAATCATTTAATTATTAAATTCAAACGTACATTTTAAATTACCGGGGTCACATACTAACTCTAAAAATTACATAAAAATTATTTCTAGTTATGTTTTGACGATACGGTCCTAACGAGACTAATTTCGTTGAATTCTGAGACTGTTTGAAAAATGGCCTTTTTCAAGTCGATTAAATTTGACTGAAACTGAAGAACACATTTTCCTTTGCCACGCTCACATATTAGTTCGAAAAATTATGAAAATTGAAACCTAGTAATAATTCGACATTCCGATTCCAACAAAAGTGGTTTCGTCGAAAAACGAGGTCGTTTGCAAATTGACTATTTTTAAGGGCTAAATATTATATTAATATATATATAAATTCTACAACGACTTTTCAAAATTTTAAACTGGCCATAACTTTTGATTTCTAAAGTGAAATTTCAGTTTTTCAGATTTGTTAGAAAGATATGGTTAAACAGATTTAAATATTTCTGGTTTCGCTCAATTCTGACTTAAAATGAATCTTGTATATTCAATTAAAGTTCAAATTCAAAATTTCAAACTACAGCGCTGTTTTAAACTCCTTTTATAATTAAATTGAATTTATTCATTTTAAAATAAATTTTTAGTCGTTCTTATTTAAAATAAATTATTTTAAATATTAAAAATCCAGTAAAATTTCTAAAATAAAAATTTTAAATTGGCCCCAAAATTCCGGGTCTTCACAGTGTTTGGCTGTCAACCCGTGGCCTGATTCGCGCTGAGGGCTGATGTTGCATCTTAGTGGTCCTGATGATTTCTGGGTTAATCCAACAGCTCTAATCGATCCTAGACATCTATATATACACCTTAAGACCTAACTCTAATTCATAAAATATTATCTATGACACCATTATGCTGTCAAGCTCTCTCTTAAACCCTAGCCGCCGCCTCTAAATTAAATCTCAAGTGTTCATACACAATTCAAATCAAAGTTCATAGCTTTAACAAGAATTAAAGAAGATTAATCAATGTCAATTCAACGTTTCTGCACCAATTTCAATTCATTAATCCTTTTCTTAACCCACGAAAGGTGAATACAGTTATTTTCACAAATCTAATGGGATTAAAGTATCATGAAAAAGTTGTGAAAAGGATTCATATATATGTTTGTAATGAAAATCTCATCAAATCTTCACCTTTTTGATTCATGTCATCATATGCCTATGTTTCTATGTAAAGTTCATACCTTTTATCAGTTTATTCATGTTGAATCTTTTATTATGCCTCTATGCCAGTCTATATTCCTCTTTATTTCATGATGATATTTTATTCCAATTTTTTATGAATTGATTCTCTCTTCTTACCCCTATTCCTTTTATTTGTGGATCTAGGCTACCTTCAAGCCTATATTAAAAATACGCGCGAATGTAAATACGTGGGAACGATGTGGAATACTGGGAATATGGGAAATTTGGAAAATTGGATATTTTGGATAATTGGATAATATGTGAAATTGGCATATTTGGGTATGAATTACATGGAGTTGATGAAACTGCCTAAAATGGTAAATTTGTAATTGAGGCTTATTAATGTGTAATTAGTGACAATTTGGAATAGACAATATTATAGACATGATTGGATGCTTAATTGGCTATATATGACATGAAAATTGGGTATGGGTGAAATACGATGTTAATGAATCTTTGACATGAGGCTAGGCGCAATTATGAGATAAGACTGCCCGGAACCGCCCGGCAAATCCAGTGGTCACAATTGGACGTCTAATGTGAGAGGTCAAAGGAATGAACTGTAGGCGTAACGGTTATTGACACGAGGTAAGACCCGGTTTGTGGCGTAAGACTGCCCGAAACTGCCTGGCAAATCCAGCGTCCACAAAGTGTTCGGTCTAATGTGAGAGGTCATGCACCGTTCGTCATAAGGAATGAATTAAAGAATACTAACCATAATAAGACATGGTTATAGTTAGAGGGTTAAGTGGGGTGACATGTAAATTATGACATGTAAATATGGACTTAACCAGAATAAGATAGGACATGTAAATTATGACATGTAAGTATGGACTTAACCGTAGCATGTGTAAGACACGGACATTTAAATTAAAACGGTTAAGTGGGAGAAAAACCTAGTGGGGACCAAGCATAGGTGGGAGGCTTGTGTCGGATGGGGACCAGTTTCAACCAATCACTCATTTGAGTATCTAATTGGGCCCGGTAATAGGCCGGGGTTGGGGCACGCTTACTAGGCTTGAATATAAGATGTCAAAACGTGAATAGCAGTGGCAACGCAAGTCCAACGGGTTCATGTGCGTGCATGGGTCCGGGTTGGTAGGTAAGACGTTGTTGCATCGTGTAGGTATGGCCGTGCATTTCATGTTGGTATCAGGGTTGCCACTTTGGGGAGTGATACACCCCACTGTGGGGCCAGCACGGGTTCCTACGTGGTTTAGGGAGCCGAGCGAATGGGTAGATAAAGGGTACCTTAGCAGTGGTAGGAGCAAGCTGGCACCTACGATAGGTAGCTAGGTACAAGTAACTACCAAGTTTGTCATGTGGGTACAGTTAGTGGGAAGGGATCAACCTTTAGTAAATAGAGACTAGTAGATGTGCGGTGTAATTAAGTAAAGTGGTGTAACTTAGCAAAAGTGTGGTGTAACAAATTACATGTTGGTTGAGTTGGATAGTCCTTTGGGTGCTAGTCTGATGTTGACTTTGGTCTTCGGGGTTAGTACTTGGAGGGTTGTTCGCTTAGCCAAGGTATAGGATTGTCTTAGTACTTAGGAATGGAATCTTCTTGTCCATCCTTTTTATCTACCTTATCTATGTCACAGCTGTATCATGATGCCTATTTATGTCTTGATCATTTACCTTACCTATTATTTGTTAAAATTACTGGACTCGCCAGACTTTATGTCTGACCCGTTTGTTTCCACCTCTTTTCTTTCCTTTCCCCCCCTCAGGTTTGCAAGGAGGGAATACTACAGCTTAGTGCCAATTTCTTTCAGTTGCTTGAAAAGAGTAGATGTATCGCTTTGGACTCTCTCATCTTTATGGCTTTGCTTATGCTCAGTGGGGATTTATGCATTTATGTTATTTAAGTATTTGCTTCTTTATGTACTTTGAAGTTTTTGGAAAAGACTATTGATCCTGTTGTAATAGTTTTGGAAACTACTTATGTAAGCTTGTTTTGAATTATGATGCTATGAAATAAGTTTTATCTTCCGCTGTGTTGTTTTATTTATTTATTCTTGTAATTTATCTGTTATATACAACAATAACATTCCATGGACATTGATGCATTCCCCTTGTGAGTGACATTAATAGACATGGGGTGTTACACCAACTCTGGGGAACCCATAATCATGTTTATCTCCACCTTGTCAGCCCATTTAATCGCCTACTCTTTCTGCGTCGATTCAAGTGATTTATCTCACGATCCTTTAATTCAAGTATTTCAACTTTGGAATCGTTTCTTGTTTGCTACTATTTGTTGTCTGTATTGGTTCACGCATGGATGGTCTTGATTGTTGGTTTTACTTGGGTGTGGTTTCTATAGAAATGTTTGACTTGTTGGAATTGGTGTATTATGACTACAGATAGGTGTGCGCAAGTGTGTGTGCGTATGTATATATATATGTACAAAATTAAGATTGTTCTTAATACCCCGGTTCCTGTGACCACCGTTGCATCATGCTCATACTTGTTTAAATGTTGAAAAATGTTATTGTACCAAGCTCCTCCATGCTACTGTGTTGACTAGAAGTTCGCAGCAGTGATTTGCCTCTACCCATGATTTTGAATCGCTATCACCCGTTTCCTGTGCTAGGTTCATATTTGAGTAGGAGTCTATCAACTTTGGAAAACATAATAACAACTATGAACGTGTCGCTATTAGACTCTGAGTCAAGTATATTAGTTATTACTTGAAATACAACCAGACTTTGCCACATTTTTCCCTTACACATTTTACTTGATGATGTTTCATAATACATATACCGGGTATTTTCGACTATGGGAGCTTCACATTTTCATGCATGATTTTTGAATATGACCCACATGCATTGTTGTACTATCAAGTGCTTCTCTATTTTGAAAGGCTTTTTAGTTTGCACATACGTGCGTATATTATGCTACTTCTTGTATACCATGTTACTTTGAGAATATAACTTGTTGTATTGATTATGCCACTATATTTGCCATACATGCAGTAAATTGCCACCATGATCTCGAAATCATGTTTACCTCAAATGTTGTAAAAAAAAAATCTATACAAACAATTTACTTGAACATGTAGGATATTCAAAATTAAAATTTTCTCATTCATGTTAGGATTAACCATTTACATTCCATATTGTATTTATAGTTGTTTTACTTAAAAACATCCTGACTCGAATTTTTTTTTTTGCTCGGGTCGGGGTCAGACCTGAGCAATTATAGCTTATATTTGAAGCTGACGATGATAAGGATTCGTGATAGCACGTGAAGACGTGCTCGCTTTGGTTCATTCTTCCGTTTTATTTTATAATTTAATCTTTTGTACATGTGTGTTGTATATTAACCTTCTGCTGTAAAACAAAATCTATTTGTAAAATTCTGATATATTTTTATATAAAATTTCGTTTGTGAGATACACTGTTGTCATCTGTGTTGTGATTCTGTGTGTATTTTCTGTTTAAACCCAATAAGCTAAATAATAATCTGTTAGTTCGAACGTTCTGAGTTGGTTTATTTACCGACCTGGAGCGGTCGAAAAGGCAGGTCATTATAGTTGGTATCAGAGCTTTGGTTTGACAAAGCTTAGCTTATCGGGTTTGAAAATTCATTAGAGATAGGATAGTGATATCCTAGTATGAGTGCAATTATCACCAGAATTACTGTAGAGAGAGCGTATTTTGAAAATATAAATTACTTTGAATTTGAATGAATTGTTTTGTAAAGTGTAATTATTTTGAAATACACCGTATAATAAGAGTTTTGAGTACTTATTGACGTCAAGATTAGACTGTCAAGTACGTACGGATTTTGAATAAATGCCTAGCTAACATATATACGAAGTCCAATATATATAGGTAGATATGGAATCGCACTCTAGTCGTCCGAGGATGATTCTGATGATTGATGCATCATCATCAGTAATTACTTTTGAGTTACGAAAGTAGGATGACTGTATGGCTCGGACCTAAACGTCAAGGAATACACTGAAACGATTAAATAAGAATTTGAAAATGTTTGGTCAAATTCGAATAAAATGTTTGATAAATTAATATGAACTGGAAAAGAAAAGTGAAATTTAAATAAAATCATTGTTTGTAAAAGTATAACTTGAATTCGCAAATGAATTAAGATGAAATTTAGAATAATTGGAATAAAATTGAAATAGTAATGAATGTTTTGAAAACATAATATTATTTCTTCACTTGTTGTTGTCTTTAGCTACTCCTTGAGCCATCATCATCTTTTGTTGTCCATTTGATTGTCGTGCTTGAATTTTGAAACTGTCTAACCTTGTTCCTGAACCCATCCTTTGCATTGCTTTGAAAAATATATGGACAAGTTGATATTGAAAGAACTATTTATTTGAGATCTCAATATTTTTGAAATCGATTTCTAATGTTTTAGAAGTAATATTTCGAAACAAAAACATTGAACATGTATATACAAGATCAGAGTAGCACAGTGATAGCGTGAAGATATTTTTGAATAAACTGTTTCAAGAGATTTTCAACTATTTGAATAATGTTCCTTTTCAAATGAGATTTAAATATTTGAAACCAGAATGAATAAAAATGATATATTTTATGCAAATGATTTTGGAAATGAAATATGAGAAGGAAAGTTATATGATTTTATGGAACCTATAACAACCCGAATTCTAACAGAACGATTTTTTTTTTAAATTTCCAATCTATCGAAACTCAAGTTGTTGTGCTTTGGTATCATGTAGAAAAGATAGAGACATAAAATATGTCAGAGCTCAGAAATCATCTCACTGTGGAATGGATAAAATATAATAGAATCAAATTATAGCCTTAGCGTGTTAATAATACTGCCTAACCAGTATCCAAAGCTATAATGTCTCTGCCACAAATCTAACCTGCGGGTATGTTATGAGGAGGGGTCAGAACACATGTTCTGGTGACTGGATTTAAATTATACACTTTGGATAATCCTACATATACCGTTTAATCATATTTTCTTATTTATTAGGTTACTTGGGTTAACAGCACTCAAGGCTTACACACACGTCGTACCCATTTAATTCCTAGTGGATTAACCTAATATAGTACATATGTAGCTACCCCTCAATACGGAGGTACACCCCATGGTACCCCACTCGCATGGTCTCCATCGTAATGCCATAAAAATTAACGGAGTCCCTCATCCTATGTCAGAGTGATGTAAGGATCTCAACATAATAATGTTACGTTCCACATATATCTGTCATTACAATGCTACGTAAGCGTATGCACTACCATCGTCGATCAAATCAGATTTCATACCGGAGTAATGCTCTTAAGTCTACGATACACCACGTAGAGCAGACATGCATGTATCTAGACTGTCCTACGTAAGTATCTTCAATTGTAGCTCGATGCCTTAACCACACGTCTTCTAATGTGCACCGAGTTCCGTGGCAGAGCGATACAAGAAACACGGAACTTGGTCAAGAGCTTTTCCATATCTGTACAGGCCCGTCTATAACAGCCTTTATATACAGATATTCCTAGGATCCGTTTTCACGGTGGCTATGGCCCCACCTCGGCCCCTCCCTCAACTAGTAAAGATTACAAGAGCTAAATGACTGCCCCTTAAAAAACAATCTAAACATCCATCTGGCGTCTTCCCCCAACCACCGTACCCCGATAGCGAAAGGTGAATAGTCTATTGGTTTTAGCTCTAGTCTTTTCGCATCCCACTGGCTGTCGATGACGGGTATTCGATGATCTACTATCCTAATTGGTCGTGACCCTTCGCCTCCCCGTTGAGGCGACCACCGAATCATTTCGATGTCACTGCGTCACAGCATTCTAACTGCATATCTGCTTTTGCAGTCAAGGCCACCCACCTAGCAGTTACGCGCAGACCCAACCTCTGCGAGCATAGCCTAAACATCTGCCATCGCATAGAGGACTACTAGGAGCACCTTACGTATCTCAGGAAGCCGCGTGCTTCCCCTTCCAGTCCTTCGGGGCCGACAGAATAATCAGATGAATGTGCGCTCCCCTCGTGCCTTATAACACCAGATGATCTACACCGTTGGGTTATTCACTCTCAAGCTTGCGGACTGGTCCAAGCGCCTCACTTTAATATGTTGTTAGACCCTATATCTAGACATTCTTTTACGCGCATGCCTTACCTCATCAGGTTTCCATTTAACATGGTTATTCTCATTCATATTGAATTCTTAATCAAGTTACTAAGTTCCTCTTGCTTATTAATTTCTGTTACATAACTTAACTCATTTAAGTTTTTTAATAAGCCCATAACATGTTTTCTCTAGGCTGTGGTCTATGGCCTGTAATTCACAATCCTTTCTTTATTCTTGTTTGATTTCATCATTACAATAACTTGTTCTACTTAACATGTAATTAAGTATATCTCAATTCACATGCTTTCTGTTAACATGTCAGACATTATTTATGGTTAAATATAACTTATTTCATAAATTTTCCTCATTCTTTCGCATTTAATCATAATTCCATTTTACACCGTTACTACAACTTAAAATAAGTTTCTCTACCCATTTATTATAACATATGTTACAATTTCCTCTTGTCCCTAGAACAAGTCCAAACATGTTATTCTTATTAGTGGGTTTCAGACTTCCAAGTTTACAGATTACTTAATTTATAATTAAGTACAACTTCTCATACTTCATATATATTTCCCCTTTTTCTCAACTGGTTTCCAGCTTTCCCCATTTACTGATTACTTAATTTACAATTAAGTGTCCCTTATCTCATTTCACTAGTTATCCCATTTCCTTACTAGTTTATTATAACCTAAATTATAATCTTCACTTGTCCCTAGGACAAGTCTACCTATTATACAACATTTTCATTAATGTTATTTAACTATAATAGTTTATTATCATTCCCCGTTTATACCAAATCATTTATCGTTATAATCATTATTCTTCATTCATTGTAATATATGTTCCTTATCCTATTAAGGAAAACACTTCATGCACCTTATCAGTTTGATTTATAGAAGGAATTAGTGATTTATTTTCATAACGTATTCCCAACTAAATCCGTGGTGGCAAGTAATTTCTTTCTTTTTCCCTACTTTATTCATCGTGGCTTACTTGCAACCACGTTCACAGAAATAGGTCATTTAGGGAAATACATCACTTTTCCTTCGCATCGCACTAACTCAGTCCATTACATCCCTTCCTTTCTTATTTTCTGAGTTAGACATTTAATTACCATCATTTCCATTTTTTCATATCTTGTTATATACATATATTTATATATATGCACTATACATCTCACATTAAGCCTACATTTGTTGATGTTGGATTCGTCGGGCGGGTACGGGCAGACTACTACCACAAGTTGACTTAACCTCGTGTTTTATTACCATTGCATGTTTTAATTATGCACTTAGACCTCTCACATTAGATTTACCACTTGTGAATACTGGATATGCCGTGTGGTTACGGGCAGGCTTATATCAAATGTGCAATCTTACCTCGTGTCAAAGAGCGTTACTGTTTCAAATTACTGTTAATCTAGGCATGTTCGTTCTTTAACAATCATTCCTATTTCATGTAAATTTTAGACATAATCTCCTTTTCATATGCTTACTGTAATCTACCTTTTACCATGTGTTTAATTCTATTTTGACATGTAAACATTTAATCAGGTAATTGTTCAAATCCAACAAGTTAAACATGTCATTTACTCAATAATATACCACAAGTGAATCATGTGGTTATAACAACAGTAGTCATTACCCATTTTCTAACAAGTTTTTTTCAACATGTAATCATTCCAACAATTTAACTAATTCAACATATGAATTATTCATATTAACATCTCATCTTGTTATAACAATAATTCTTAATTATTATGGCAAATTCGATTATACAAAAGTAGGGAATGGTAAACGATAACATATTATTATCTTAAATGCTATAGCTTAAACCCACTCACTTCATACACTTTCCCAATTCTGGATCTAGTCCAGTTTTAGCATCCATGGTTTTCCTCTAGCCGGACTCAAAACCTAACAACCATGGATTGATTATTTTTACTAAAATAAAAAGGGGAGGAAGAAAAGAGAACTGAAAGTAGACCAGATCTAGGAATTACCTCACTTCGTTAAGAGATCTGAACACCCATTAACAAGCATATGTTCCTCTCGTCCAGATTTAGATTCAAAATTTTACCTAAACTAATAACCTAAATTTTCTGAATAGATTAGGGGAGGAAGAGGAAACGGCAGAGCTTCAGCGTAGCCTCATATATATGAGGTTTAGGGTTAGTTCCACAGACTTATTTATTGGTGCATCAGAGAAACCAGGTCCCTTAGATTTGATTAAAAACCATCAGAACCGACTAAGTCTCCAAAAATCCTAATCTGCCGCAGGGGGTCGACCCCCTTTAGGGGTCAACCCACCACTTAGGGGGTCGACCTAGGGGTCGACACCCCCCTTAGGGGGTCAACAGCCCTGGGCGAGAAGTCGGCTGCCTTCCCAAATTATGAATTTTGAATCAACTTTTGAATTTCTGAACCATATATATATTCCTCTTACGCGTATACAAACTTCAAACCTTAATAACTTCTTCATACGGTGTTCTATTTACGCAAACCAGTTGTCTATCTTGACTATTATTTCGAGACGGACGCAATGGCACAGTCTGTTTTACTTAATTCTAAATATATAATTAGGTTATTCTTATTTTATTATCATAAGTCAAAAATGCGGGGTGTTACATTCTCCCACCCTTCGGAAATTTTGACCCCGAAATTTGATAAGGGTAAAATCAATTAACCCCTCGCATGATATACATCCATCATGTGTGCATCCAATTTTTGCAAACATTGTGCACTTGTGCAAAGTGAAATACACCATAATAATGCATGTATGCCTAAGCGGTACCTCCTATGTGGATGCATATTTTTCAAAAATCCTTTTAAATATGATGCTCTCATCCTAAGTATATTGGCAGTTCTACATGAATGCAATATTTTGAAAAATAAAAATACATTTTCATCCAAATTTTCCCACACTCTAACTGAGTAAGAGCGTAGTTCATCTAATTGTTGCATCCATAATCCTACTAGCCAAATTTTATTTTTCGAATTTCAGAAAAATATAATTTTCTAAATTCGATTTCTTATGTTACAAAAAGATGGGAAACAGAAAATTCCACATCTTCCATTTTTATTTTATGTACCTTTTTCCAATCGTACTTGGATTTTATGTAACTATTTATAATGATTCCATATTTTCCTACCCAAAAACAACCCACATAAGAAAATTTTCTTTTGTTACTGATTCTCTTTTTTGTCTTATCTTGGATTTTTTTTCTCTTATTTATCTTTTCTCATAGCTTATCATGTTTTTTGCTTTACTGAATTTGTTGTTTCCTTTTTAGTTGTACTTTTCTCTTTTCTTATCTTATTTAATCACCTGATCGTAGTTTAAATTTAAATAAGCTTCTAATCTTTCAACTAAAACAAGAGAACATACACCCTACACAGCTACTACTAAGGGACAAGAATCTCGGGACTATGTCCCCCTCAGTCAGAAAAGTCCAAACTTGGGATCCGTGATAGGTTTAGGTGTTACCCTAACTACCTAACAAGAACAAAACAATGGAACGATCCTAACAGAAACGTAGTAACGGGTTTTACCACTAACATGGAAATCGGCAACAAGGTTTAAACACTTACTTGCCCTTTACTACCTAGTAGTAACTACTAACTCCAGTTGTGTACCAATGATTATTTTAAGCAACACCCTAGGTTTTTCAATGCTTATGCATTCTATGGGAACTTACTATTGATCCAAGATAATTCTCGTTATTTACTTGATAGCCTCGAAACTTTTCCCGTCATCCCTAGGCACTAATCCTTGCCTATTCCATACTTTTTTAAAACACGGTTTGGCCTTTTCATTTAAACTTTCTTCCAAAAATCTAAAAGTGTCAAAACTTTATTTTTCTCATTGAAACTTTCTCTTTCCAAACTATAAAGATATGTAATCTTAAAAAAAAATGTAAATCATTTTTTTTTCAAGTCGCGAAAACTGGAGTAGATAAGGACAACTATTTATCAATCGGGTTTACGACTTATTCTTACCTATAAGGTTAGTTCAATCACTTACTACAAGGTGCAAACATCCACTCTATTCTAAATTTCTACAAATTATTTTGTCCACCCAACAAAATTTTCTCCTTTAAACAATTTATCAAAAAATGATTGTCAAAAGAATAGAGACTTCGAAACTTTCTTTATTAAAAATTCTTATATTAAATATAACAAGAAAACTAGCGAGCTATACATGCTCTATACTATGCACCTTTTATTGAGAGAATTTTACTTAGACAAAGTTTTCGCAAGAAATCACTATTTACAAAATATACCCTATTTTTTCTTCAAAACCGAATATGTACTTCTTTACATATTTTAAAACTATAACTTTTAAGATTAAAACTTGAAAACACCATAAGCCATTTTCCCAAAACTTTTGTAATTTCAAGTTCTTAAAAGTTAATAATGGGGTTTGACTTAAATCGGGTTTCCAATTTTTCAAGGCTTTCCTTGACACTCCCCAAGGTCAATTCTCTCAACTATATATATTCCTAATCCATTTTTCTCTTTTCAACCTATTCCAATTTATAAGGTTTTCAAGCCCACTTACCCAAAATACTAATCATATAGGATTCACTTTCCTTCCATACAAAGTTCATTGTACACTATCCACCCAAATTAGCTAAGGGTATCAGATTTCCATATTCATTCCTTTAGTGTACAAAACAAACATCCCATTTCTTACCATATCATACTCTTCCTATTTAGTGGGTCTCTCTATGGATCTAGGTATATATATAATATATTTATATTTTAATAAAAAATACAAATACATTCATTCATTATTTATACAGGAATCCTAAACCTAAGCTCTGATACTAGATATAACAATGCAGATTCCAATAAATTGATTTTTTTTCAATTTTACAATCTATCGAAACTCAAGTTGTTGTGCTCTGGTATCCTTCAGAAAAGACAGAGACATAGAATATGTCAGAGCTCAGAAACCATCTCATGGTTGAATGGATAAAATATAATATAATCAAAGTATAACCTTACCGCATTAATAATACCGCCTAACCGTATCCAAAGGTACAATGTTTCTACCACAAATCTAACCTGTGCGTATGTTATGAGAAGGGGGTCAGAACACAAGTTCTGGTGACTGGATTTAAATTATAT
The DNA here is from genome assembly GCA_030737875.1 of Allium sativum. Taxonomy (NCBI): domain Eukaryota; kingdom Viridiplantae; phylum Streptophyta; class Magnoliopsida; order Asparagales; family Amaryllidaceae; genus Allium; species Allium sativum. Next base: position 124,597,383 of record CM060926.1, on the reverse strand, counting down.
ACTTTGGATAATCCTGCATATACCGTTTAATCATATTTTCTTATTTATTATGTTACTTGGGTTAACAACACTCAAGGCTTACACACATGTCGTACTCGTTTACTTCCCAGCGGATTAACCTAATATAGTACATATGTAGCTACCCTTCAATACTAAGGTACACCCCATCGTACCTCACTCGCGTGGTCTCCATCGTAACACCACAAAAATGAATGCAGTCCCTCATCCTATGCCGGAGTGATGTACAGATCTCTACATAACAATGTTACATTCCGCATATATCTGTCATTACTATGCTATGTAAGCGTACAGACTGCCATCGTCGATCGAATCAGATTTCAAACCGGAGTAATGCCCTCAAGTCGACGATACACCACCCAGAGCAAACATGCATGTATCTAGACTGTCCCACGTACGTATCGTCAACTGTAGCTCAATGCCTTAACTGCACGTCTTCTAATGTGCACCGAGTTCTGTGGCAGGGCGATAAAAGAAACATGGAAATCAGTCGGGAGATTTTCCATATCTGTGCAGGCCCGTCTTTAAGAGCCTCTATATACAGATATTCCTAAGGTATATTTTAACAGTGGCTGTGGCCCCACCTCGGCCCCTCCCTCAACTAGTAAAGACTACAAGAGCTAAACGACTGCCCTAAAAAACAATCTATACATCCATTTGGCATCTTCCCTCAACCACCATACCCCGATAGTGGAAGGTGAATGGTCTATTGGTTTTAGCTCTAGTCTTTTCGCATCCCACTGGCTGCCGATGATGGGTATCCGACGATCTACTATCCTTGTTGGTCGTGACCCTTCGCCCCCCGTTGAGGCGACCGCTGAATCACCCTGGTGTCAACACGTCACATCATTCTTACTGCATAGCTACTTTTGCAGTCAAGGCATACCCACCTAGTAGTTACGTGCGGGCCCAACCTCTGCGAGCACAGCCTAAACATCTGCTACCGCATAGAGGACTACAAGGAGTAGCTTACGTATCTCAGGAAGACGCGTGCTTCCCCTTCCAGTCCTTCGGAGCCGACTGAATAATCAGATGAATGTGCGCTCCCTTCGTGTCTTATAACACCACGATGATCTACCCCATTGGATTATTCACCCTCAAACGTGCGGACTGGTCCAAGCGCCTCACTTTAATATGTTGTTAGACCCTATGTCTAAACATTCTTTTATGCGCTTGCCTTACCTCATCAGGTTTCCATTTAACTTGGTTATTCTCATTCATATTGAATTCTTAATCAAGTTACCAAGTTCCTCTTGCTTATTAATTTCAGTTATATAACTTAACCCATTTAAGTTTATTAATAAGCGCACAACATGTTATTCTCTAGATTTTGGTCCAGGGCCTGTAATTCTCAATCCTTTCTTTATTCTTGTTTGATTTCATCATTACAATAACATGTTCTACTTAATATATAATTAAATATATCTCTTCTATTAACATGTCAATCATTATTTATAGTTAAATATAACTTATTTCATAAGTTTTCCTCATCCTTTCTAATTTAATCGTACTTCCATTTTACACCGTTACTACAACTTATCATTGTTTACTTATTAACTTAGTTCTCTTAAATAAGGCCCATTAATAGTTTCTCGACCCATTTATTATAACATATGTTATAATTTCCTCTTGTACCTAGGACAAGTCCAAACATGTTATTCTTATCAGCGGGTTTTAGACTTCCAAGTTTATAGATTACTTAATTTATAATTAAGTACAACTTCTCATATTTCATATATTTTTCCCCTTTTCTCAGCTGGTTTTTGGCTTTCCCCATTTACTGATTACTCAATTTACAATTAAGTGTCCCTTATCTCATTTCACTAGTTATACCATTTCCTTACTAGTTTATTATAACCAAAGTTATAGTCTTCACTTGTCCCTAGGACAAGTCTACCTAGTATACAACATTTTCATTAATGTTATTTATTTATAATAGGTTATTATCATTCCCATTTATACGAAATCATTTACTGTTGTAATCCATTATTCTTCATTCACTGTAATATATGTTCCTTATCTTATTAAGGAAAACACTTCATGCACCTTATCAGTTGGATATATAGAAAGAATTAGTGATTTATTTTCATAATGTATTCCCATCTAAATCCGTGGTAGCTAGTAATTTCTTTTCTTTTTCTTACTTTATTCGTTGTGGCTTACTTACAACCACGTTCTCTGAAATAGGTCATTTAGGTAAATACATCACTTTTCCTTCGCATTGCACTAACTCAGTCCATTACATCCCTTCCAATCTTATTTCCTGAGTTAGACATTTAATTACCATCATTGCCATTTATTTATATCTTGTTATATACATATATGTATATATATGCACTAGACCTCTCACATTAAGCCTATACTTGTGGATGCAGGATTTGCCGGGTGGGTCCGGGCAGACTTCTACCACAAGTTGATTTAACCTCGTGTCTTAGTACCATAGCATGTTTTAATTATGCACTTAGACCCCTCACATTAGATTTACCACTTGTGAATGCTGGATATGCCAGGCGGTTCCGGGCAGACTAATATCACAAGCGCAATCTAACCTCGTGTCTAAGGGCATTACAATGTCAAATTACTGTGAATCTAGGATGTTCGTCCTTTAACAATTATTCCTATTTCATTTAAATATTAGGCATAATCCCATTTTCATATGTTTACCGTGATCTAATTTACATGTCTCCAAATTATGCCTATATTTTGTTGCATGTCCTTTTTCCATATGTTTAATTCTATTTTGATGTGTAAACATTTAATCGTGTAATTATTCAAATCCAACAAGTTAAACATGTCATTTACTCAATAATATACCACAAGTTAATCATGTGATTATAACAACAGTTGTCATTACCCATTTTCTAACAAGTTTGTTTTCAACGTGTAATCATTCCAACACTTTAACTTATTCAACATATGAATTATTCATGTTAATATCTCAACTTGGTATAACAGTAACTCTTAATTATTCTAGCAAATTCGATTATACAAAATTGGGGAATGGTAAACAATAACTGTAACAACCCGTAAAATGCGAGCCAGTTTGAAATTTTTATTTTGGCAACTTTAGTGAATTTTGAATATTTAAAATGAATTATTTTAAATAATATCGACGAGAAATTTATTTTGAATATAATTAGAACGTATATATTATATACGTCGTCGTTAGAATATATAATAATTATATATAATTATAAAAGGAATTGAAAATGGCGCGGTAGTTCGAAAATTCGATTTCTAATTTCAAATGAATATACAGAATTCAATATAAGTCAGAATTGAACGAAACAAGAAATATTTGAATCTGTATAACTATATCTTTGTAACGAAGTTAACAAAATGAGATTTCATTTTAGAAATGATAAGATATGTCCAGTTTAAAATTAGAAATAGTCGCTGTGGAATTTATATATATTTTTATATATATAAGGCCCTTAAAAATAGCAATTTTGTAAACGACCTCGGATTTCGACGAAACCAGTTTTGTTGGGTCCGTGATGTTAAGTTATTGCTAGATTCCAAATTTCATAATTTTTCGAATCAATATGTGAGCGTGGCAAAGGAAAACGCGTTTGACCAGTTTCAGTTGAATTTAATCGACTGGAAATTGGCCATTTTTCTAACGGTCTCAGAATTCGACGAAACTAGTTTTGATAGGACCGTATCGTCAATACGAAGCTAGAAAATATTTTTCTGGGATTTTTCTAGTTAGTATGTGGCCCCGGTAATTTGAAATGTACGTTTAAAATTCAATATAAGGATTTAAATACAAATTCAACGGAAACAGATTGTAACGATCAAACCAGCTTACGATATATATCCCATTGTGTTCGGAATGGGGGTAAAACGCTATGGACGACAGACGGTGGGCCTCGTTTCGAGGTCATAAGTAAAAGTCAACCCTAGTGCAAATATAAATAATTAAATAATAAAATAAAATAATAAAAAAAATAAACTTCTCCCCTTTTTCTTTCTGCTTGGCCCCCCCCCCCGATCATTTATCAGAGAAATAAAAAAAAAAAGAGGAAAACCTAGAAACTAAATCGAGCCGCCGCCTGATCTTCGAAGCCACCGCCGAACCCTTCGCCGAAGCCCCACCGCCGACCAACCTCCTCCTCCCACCGCACGACCCCCGTTCAGTCTCCTCCCTCCAGACATCGAAGCAGCAACCCGAAGCCTCCGCACCCTGTCGAGACGCCACGACACCTCCGAACGCCGCCTGAGCCGCCCTCGACTCCTCCTCCTCCCCTTCGCATACCACAGTGAGTTTTTTTAGTTAATTTATTTTTATTTTTATTTCTGATTTACAAAACTGTATTTTTTTTTAAGAAGTTATATTACTATTTTTTTTTTTAGATTTTAAAAACAGAAATTTTTAAAGATTTAAAAACAGGATTTTTAAAAGTAAATAAAAACTGGATTTTGAAAAGATTTTTAAAAACAGAATTTTTAAAAGATTTTTAAAACAGAATTTTTAAAAGATTTTTTTTAAAACAGAATTTTAAAGAGAAGATTTAAAAACAGGATTTTTTTTTTTAAAAAATAAAAAAAAACTGAGTTTATTTTAAAGGTTTGAAATGAAATAGAAAAGGATTTAATCTTTTAGTAGAAAAAGATTCGAACTTTTAAAAATAAAGATCATATTTTTAAAAAAGAGAAAAGACAGAATTTTGTTAAGTAGAAGAAGTAAGATGTGATTCTTATATTTTTTAAAGCAATAAAAATATAATTTTTACATCATAGGAATATTAAAAATATAATCTTTGTTTTTAAAATATAATCTTTATATATTGATTAACATAGTAAAAATTCGATTTTTACTTATGTAGAGAATACGGGAAACGAAAGCGACAAGAAGACGAAATAGACGAAGATTTCCATAAAGGAAGAGTTGTGTTATTGGATAGCTACTGGTGAGAAATTCTCACTCTTCAATTTCATTTATATATATATGTGTGGAAAATAAAAGTGAATTGCTATATATAAATATTATATATATATATATATGTATATACGCCCATCGTCCACAAACCATGGACGATATTTATTGGTTGAAATTGTTGTGAAAATTGGTTGCATAGATTAGTTGAATTATTTGTTTGAAATGAATTGAATTGTTTGGTGAGATGGAATTGATTTGATTGATGTGTGAATGGCGTGGGCCTTCACTAGACCGGGGATAAGGCTAGGCCTTGTCCCGTTTCTAGTATCGTGCCGTTATGCCGCCGAAATTTTCTAAAATAAGTTAGAAAAATAAAAATATCATTTTATTTAGAGAATGAACTGAATAGAAATTCATAGGTTGAAATAAAATGTTTTATCGTTAAAAATATAATTTTTAACGTGAATATGAAAATAGTGAAGTGAATAAATAAATATTCATTTACAAACCAGATGGTTTGTTTATGTACACTTATTTGAATGACATTGATTGGGACGATAAATTTTACACATCGCCCAACTGCACAACTAAAATCTGTGTTTGATTGTTTGAAACCCCACACGGGTGTTAGGATAAAATTTGAAGTTCACTCATCCTGATTGATTAAATATGTCGATCGATTGATTGACAGGCTGTTATAAGCGTTAGATATTTATATTTGAGGCTTATACAGTGTAGTGCACTTTGGTTGATGGTTGATTATTTTTCAAAGTAATTATATACATGTGTTGTATGAAAATCCATATAATTAACTTTATATGGTAATTGATTGGGCCTCATTCCAATTTGAAAAATAAAGAATATTATAAAATAAAAGTTCATGTGTTGACAGTACTCATTCATTGAGATTGGTCATGTGTTGAACGAAATATTTTGATAATAACAACTATTTTGAAAAAGAAATATTTGAAATAGAATATTTGAAAATAGAAATTTAGGAAGCCGTGTTGATTAGATTGACGCCATTTTGACGTGAACGATATTTATATCGATTTTATTCATCTTAAAAATGAATATTGAAAAGTGATTTCGAAATCGAATATTTTGAATTGAATTGAAAACGATTTCGAAATGAATTGAATTGAAAACGATTTCGAAATGAATTGAATTGAAAACGATTTCGAAATGAATTGAATTGAATATGAATTCAAATTTGAATAGAAATGAATTTTAAAACGAATTTATAACGGAGAATTCAATTTTGATTTGAATTGAAAAGGAAGTTGAAATTGCTTTTGAAACGAATTTAAAACTATTTATATAATTCGTTTTAAATAGAAATCGACGAAATATATATTATATATATTATATATAATATAATGGCCTGAATAGAACGTGCCGCGCCGCGGCAGTTCGCGAATTTCGACCATTTATTTCAAACGGACATTACGGGAGATCCGACCGTCGGATTCTCCTAAAACCGGAACCGTTGGGTTCGTATCGAAAAGAGCTTTCTAATGAATATTAGAAATTTAAAATCTAACGGTTGGATTTGGAGATACGTCCAAATCAAATTCGAAAAAGGTCGCTGTAAGTGCAGTTCGATAGCCATTGATGGAAATCGACTGTACGGGCCTTGATAAAATTATTAAAAATAGTAATAATTTGTGTAAAATCATAAGAAATGATTTGTGAAGATTTGGGATGAAAAACTCCATATTTGAAAAGATAAAAATAGATTTTTATCGAAATGTACTAGTTTTGAACTAGAATTATAATTCTATTTATTTTTAAATAAATAAATTGAATTTGAAAAGGGTTTTAAAGATAACCAAAATTTCCAATGATTGCATTGGAGTGGATTTGAATCGAAATTGTCTTCGGAATATTTCGATGTTGGAATTCGTGATTATACAGATGTTGTTATGGAAATTTGAAAGATATATCTTTATATCGTTATTTCCAATACGACATTTGTTAGTCGTAGAATTTGATATTGAATATAAGCCGATATATTTTCTATTTAGAGCCTTGTATTGAATATCGAATGTGATTTGGGTTTGTCGTGAATGGTGTCTTCACTAACACTGTTCTTGAATCCAGTTGAGAAAAAAATTAAATCTTTTTATTTAGATTTAATGAAGTGTACCAATTAAACAATATTTAATTGGAATTGAATTGATATTGATTTTTGGGTTTATCGTGGACAGTGTTTTAAATAACGCTCGTTCTTTAACCCGATAATTAATGAATGTGACTCTGGGTTTATCGTGAACCGTGTTTTAAATGACACGGATTCTTTAACCCGGTTAAAGATTAAAACTAAGTGGAGTTTTAATGAATCTTTAATTAGATTGAATTGATCGAAAATGGAGTATCACCAGTTTTGCTCCAGGCGATAGTTAAATCTTTAATTAGATTTGAACGTGAAATGGTAATTGAATTTACCGATAACACTGTGGTGTTAGATATGAAGTATTACCAGTTTTACTTCATGGGATGAATAGGTTGGGATTGGGGAATTAAAACAAATGATTACTTCGATAAGTTTCGTTAATCCCGACTAGTTGAATCGAAATTCAAAGGATGATAAAAGAATAAATTCAGGAAATTACCTTGGATAAAATTAATGGGAACCTTTCCCTATGAATGTGAAAATTAGAAACTAACTGTCGGTTAGCTAAGCAGAATGGTTTTCTGAATATTGATCTGATGTTGGTTTCGGCCTTCGTGGTTAATGTTTGGGGAATTATTCTCTTGATTAATTTACGGTTAGTGACTGATGAATTGGAATGAGGCGTATGTTGTGTTTGTGTAACACTTATTTAAAATATACGCGAGTTATTCGGAAAGTCCGGGTTTATCCCATTCTGAATAACTGATACGACGATAAGTCGAAGATGAAGACGATGGTCGAAGACCGGAGGTCTTCACGTCATTTGGGTAATTACTGATGATCTTGATTGGGTTGTACACCAAAGAAGATGGAAACAGTTAGTGATCGTCCAGACGTACTTGGAGATCGATGGATATGCGGGGTACTAGGTGCCTCCGGTTTCGTTCAGACCTGGAACGGACTTGTAAATGGATGGTGTGTCTGACATTGTATTCCTTTATATTGTATTTGTTGATCTCTGCTAAATATATATCTGTTTGGCGGCGGAGAATTTATTCTCTTGCTTAACGCCCTTCTCTGAGACATATGAGCTCAGAGGTTATATATTGGCAGAAATCAGTGGTACGATATGGATTGATAGTGTGGCATACTGAGATGCAGTGATCCAAACTTTTGTTGAAAAGCAAAGTTTGGTGGTTGATGATCAAAGCGCAGCTGATATAGCATGGCTTTGTGTATAGCGTTGATCCGCGAGCCTCACAGCCCGGGATGGTGGTAAACTGATGGTTTGATCAGTATACATTTTTTTTAGTGTAGTGGATTCGGTCGACCGATATTGAGCTTCGTGCTCGGAGGGATAGAGTAAGCGGTGATTTCTCTTGCTGGGACGTAAGCCGCGGTGATACTTGAGTCCCCAAAAGTGCGGATGTGCATAGCGGTGTTTTCTCTCGCTGAGACGTAAGCCGCGGTGATTTGTACTACGCGAGCGATCTTTCGAATCAGGAGCCACCATGATGGAAATCCAATTTCCGATACGTGTATTTCGGCTTTATTTGTAGAGCCTAGTATGGCGACATAGTGGGATGGGGCACTCATGCCGTCTATGATTTATATTTATGATTGAAGTTGTTTTGACACTATACACTTATTATAGTATCAAATGATTTGTTTTAAACGTATCAAGCATGTTTGGTTGTTATAAGGGAAAACCCTATCCTCGGCTGCGTTGCATTGTGTGATGGGACCTGGGTCTTATAACAGCTTCATTTTTCTTTATTTAGCATTGCGCTGCTGGTTTTATGCACTGGTATTCTTGGGAGGAAACCCGTTCCGTGTTATACGGCGTGGTCCCTTGATTTACCTAGCTTTAAAAATAAAGATTAATAACTGTTTTAGTTCTCACACCAGTCACATGACTGACCTGGAGTTTATTGTTTTAACCTAAACTCTGGGTGCCCTTATTTTCGACACGGGCAGCTAGTAGTTTTGGTTTTGCAGATTTATATTCACAGGATCCTGGTTTACAGCTGGAACGATATCCGGAAAGCTTTGTATCCGTATATCTACTTCTAGTTGTATATTGTATTATTTTCCGCTGCCATGTATTTAAATGTAATTTAAATCTCTGATATTTCTGTGTAATATTCATTTATACTCTGTATATTCTTGTAATCTGATGCATTGTTGTAATATACAATGAAATGTTCTTTTATATGTGTTCTGTTGTGGCTTGTTCTCGAACTATCCGACGCTTTCCTTTACGGGGAAGTTGCGGGTTTTCACACGTGGTATCAGAGCTTTGGTTTACAAAGCAGAGAACAAGACACATTAGAACCGTACGAAGGAATTCATCAGAAATTGGATTAGTAATATCCAATGAGGATGACTCGTTAGAGATGGGATCAGTAGTGTCCTAGAACGAGTCGAAAGAGTGTTGTTTTTGAAAATAAAAGTGAAAACCCACTTTGTTTTGGAAATTCAAATCTTAAGTATTCGTATTTGAATAGTCTATTTAAATTGAATTTGGGCAATCGAGTATATAAAGATTTTGCATACACGCTTAGCGGCTTGTATTCGAAGTTTTAATATATTGGGTAGATATAGAATCACATTCTAGTTGCCCGGGGATGATTCTGATGATGAGGCATCGTCATCTGTGTTGTGTTCGACTGGCGAGAGTGGGTTATCTATATATTTCCATATAGACTGGTGTGAGAACCGAAACTAGATAGGGCCTATTGTTGTGATTTAGCATCAAAAATCTGATTTTTGTCTATGTATCAAAATTATGAATTTGAAACTTTAAATTCACTAATTGATTGATGTTTGTGTTGTTTGTTCATTTGTTTGCTAATTTTGAACCATTATGCCTAATTGAATGAAATATTGAATGATATTGAAAATTGGTTGCATTTGCTTGCATATACATGTATGTCATTGAACAGGTCATAGCAAGAAGGCTAGAGCCAGAGAATAAAATTTGTTTTCCCGACAAATAGGTACATGTTTACTACATAATTTCCTGTTTTGTTTGGGTGATGATGATTTTATGAGCCTATTGGCTAGCCGCTTGGCTTTTTCTTTTTCTTTTTGAGATCTGAAGGACCGGGGAAGCTATTTGAAATTCCCCGATGCTCCCATTGCAGGGGAGGTTATGGCGAAATTTTTCAAAAATTTAGGGTGTTAGCCAAATTTTTGAAAATTTGAAAATTCTCAGAAACTGAAAAGTTGGAGAATGGAAGCCAAATCGAGCGTAGAGTTGATTAATCAAACCACTTTCGACTTTGTTCCTTTTCGGGGACGAAAAGTTTTAAGTGGGGGAGATTGTAACAACCCGTAAAATGCGAGCCAGTTTGAAATTTTTATTTTGGCAACTTTAGTGAATTTTGAATATTTAAAATGAATTATTTTAAATAATATCGACGAGAAATTTATTTTGAATATAATTAGAACGTATATATTATATACGTCGTCGTTAGAATATATAATAATTATATATAATTATAAAAGGAATTGAAAATGGCGCGGTAGTTCGAAAATTCGATTTCTAATTTCAAATGAATATACAGAATTCAATATAAGTCAGAATTGAACGAAACAAGAAATATTTGAATCTGTATAACTATATCTTTGTAACGAAGTTAACAAAATGAGATTTCATTTTAGAAATGATAAGATATGTCCAGTTTAAAATTAGAAATAGTCGCTGTGGAATTTATATATATTTTTATATATATAAGGCCCTTAAAAATAGCAATTTTGTAAACGACCTCGGATTTCGACGAAACCAGTTTTGTTGGGTCCGTGATGTTAAGTTATTGCTAGATTCCAAATTTCATAATTTTTCGAATCAATATGTGAGCGTGGCAAAGGAAAACGCGTTTGACCAGTTTCAGTTGAATTTAATCGACTGGAAATTGGCCATTTTTCTAACGGTCTCAGAATTCGACGAAACTAGTTTTGATAGGACCGTATCGTCAATACGAAGCTAGAAAATATTTTTCTGGGATTTTTCTAGTTAGTATGTGGCCCCGGTAATTTGAAATGTACGTTTAAAATTCAATATAAGGATTTAAATACAAATTCAACGGAAACAGATTGTAACGATCAAACCAGCTTACGATACATATCCCATTGTGTTCGGAATGGGGGTAAAACGCTATGGACGACAGACGGTGGGCCTCGTTTCGAGGTCATAAGTAAAAGTCAACCCTAGTGCAAATATAAATAATTAAATAATAAAATAAAAAAAAAATAAACTTCTCCCCTTTTTCTTTCTGCTTGCCCCCCCCCCCCCCCCCGATCATTTATCAGAGAAATAAAAAAAAAAAGAGGAAAACCTAGAAACTAAATCGAGCCGCCGCCTGATCTTCGAAGCCACCGCCGAACCCTTCGCCGAAGCCCCACCGCCGACCAACCTCCTCCTCCCACCGCACGACCCCCGTTCAGTCTCCTCCCTCGAGACATCGAAGCAGCAACCCGAAGCCTCCGCACCCTGTCGAGACGCCACCGACACCTCCGAACGCCGCCTGAGCCGCCCTCGACTCCTCCTCCCCTTCGCATACCACAGTGAGTTTTTTTAGTTAATTTATTTTTATTTTTATTTCTGATTTACAAAACTGTATTTTTTTTTAAGAAGTTATATTACTGTTTTTTTTTAGATTTTAAAAACAGAAATTTTTAAAGATTTAAAAACAGGATTTTTAAAAGTAAATAAAAACTGGATTTTGAAAAGATTTTTAAAAACAGAATTTTTAAAAGATTTTTAAAACAGAATTTTTAAAAGATTTTTTTTAAAACAGAATTTTAAAGAGAAGATTTAAAAACAGGATTTTTTTTTTAAAAATAAAAAAAAACTGAGTTTATTTTAAAGGTTTGAAATGAAATAGAAAAAGATTTAATCTTTTAGTAGAAAAAGATTCGAACTTTTAAAAATAAAGATCATATTTTTAAAAAAGAGAAAAGACAGAATTTTGTTAAGTAGAAGAAGTAAGATGTGATTCTTATATTTTTTAAAGCAATAAAAATATAATTTTTACATCATAGGAATATTAAAAATATAATCTTTGTTTTTAAAATATAATCTTTATATATTGATTAACATAGTAAAAATTCGATTTTTACTTATGTAGAGAATACGGGAAACGAAAGCGACAAGAAGACGAAATAGACGAAGATTTCCATAAAGGAAGAGTTGTGTTATTGGATAGCTACTGGTGAGAAATTCTCACTCTTCAATTTCATTTATATATATATGTGTGGAAAATAAAAGTGAATTGCTATATATAAATATTATATATATATATATGTATATACGCCCCTCGTCCACAAACCATGGACGATATTTATTGGTTGAAATTGTTGTGAAAATTGGTTGCATAGATTAGTTGAATTATTTGTTTGAAATGAATTGAATTGTTTGGTGAGATGGAATTGATTTGATTGATGTGTGAATGGCGTGGGCCTTCACTAGACCGGGGATAAGGCTAGGCCTTGTCCCGTTTCTAGTATCGTGCCGTTATGCCGCCGAAATTTTCTAAAATAAGTTAGAAAAATAAAAATATCATTTTATTTAGAGAATGAACTGAATAGAAATTCATAGGTTGAAATAAAATGTTTTATCGTTAAAAATATAATTTTTAACGTGAATATGAAAATAGTGAAGTGAATAAATAAATATTCATTTACAAACCAGATGGTTTGTTTATGTACACTTATTTGAATGACATTGATTGGGACGATAAATTTTACACATCGCCCAACTGCACAACTAAAATCTGTGTTTGATTGTTTGAAACCCCACACGGGTGTTAGGATGAAATTTGAAGTTCACTCATCCTGATTGATTAAATATGTCGATCGATTGATTGACAGGCTGTTATAAGCGTTAGATATTTATATTTGAGGCTTATACAGTGTAGTGCACTTTGGTTGATGGTTGATTATTTTTCAAAGTAATTATATACATGTGTTGTATGAAAATCCATATAATTAACTTTATATGGTAATTGATTGGGCCTCATTCCAATTTGAAAAATAAAGAATATTATAAAATAAAAGTTCATGTGTTGACAGTACTCATTCATTGAGATTGGTCATGTGTTGAACGAAATATTTTGATAATAACAACTATTTTGAAAAAGAAATATTTGAAATAGAATATTTGAAAATAGAAATTTAGGAAGCCGTGTTGATTAGATTGACGCCATTTTGACGTGAACGATATTTATATCGATTTTATTCATCTTAAAAATGAATATTGAAAAGTGATTTCGAAATCGAATATTTTGAATTGAATTGAAAACGATTTCGAAATGAATTGAATTGAAAACGATTTCGAAATGAATTGAATTGAAAACGATTTCGAAATGAATTGAATTGAATATGAATTCAAATTTGAATAGAAATGAATTTTAAAACGAATTTATAACGGAGAATTCAATTTTGATTTGAATTGAAAAGGAAGTTGAAATTGCTTTTGAAATGAATTTAAAACTATTTATATAATTCGTTTTAAATAGAAATCGACGAAATATATATTATATATTATATATAATATAATGGCCTGAATAGAACGTGCCGCGCCGCGGCAGTTCGCGAATTTCGACCATTTATTTCAAACGGACATTACGGGAGATCCGACCGTCGGATTCTCCTAAAACCGGAACCGTTGGGTTCGTATCGAAAAGAGCTTTCTAATGAATATTAGAAATTTAAAATCTAACGGTTGGATTTGGAGATACGTCCAAATCAAATTCGAAAAAGGTCGTTGTAAGTGCAGTTCGATAGCCATTGATGGAAATCGACTGTACGGGCCTTGATAAAATTATTAAAAATAGTAATAATTTGTGTAAAATCATAAGAAATGATTTGTGAAGATTTGGGATGAAAAACTCCATATTTGAAAAGATAAAAATAGATTTTTATCGAAATGTACTAGTTTTGAACTAGAATTATAATTCTATTTATTTTTAAATAAATAAATTGAATTTGAAAAGGGTTTTAAAGATAACCAAAATTTCCAATGATTGCATTGGAGTGGATTTGAATCGAAATTGTCTTCGGAATATTTCGATGTTGGAATTCGTGATTATACAGATGTTGTTATGGAAATTTGAAAGATATATCTTTATATCGTTATTTCCAATACGACATTTGTTAGTCGTAGAATTTGATATTGAATATAAGCCGATATATTTTCTATTCAGAGCCTTGTATTGAATATCGAATGTGATTTGGGTTTGTCGTGAATGGTGTCTTCACTAACACTGTTCTTGAATCCAGTTGAGAAAAAAATTAAATCTTTTTATTTAGATTTAATGAAGTGTACCAATTAAACAATATTTAATTGGAATTGAATTGATATTGATTTTTGGGTTTATCGTGGACAGTGTTTTAAATAACGCTCGTTCTTTAACCCGATAATTAATGAATGTGACTCTGGGTTTATCGTGAACCGTGTTTTAAATGACACGGATTCTTTAACCTGGTTAAAGATTAAAACTAAGTGGAGTTTTAATGAATCTTTAATTAGATTGAATTGATCGAAAATGGAGTATCACCAGTTTTGCTCCAGGCGATAGTTAAATCTTTAATTAGATTTGAACGTGAAATGGTAATTGAATTTACCGATAACACTGTGGTGTTAGATATGAAGTATTACCAGTTTTACTTCATGGGATGAATAGGTTGGGATTGGGGAATTAAAACAAATGATTACTTCGATAAGTTTCGTTAATCCCGACTAGTTGAATCGAAATTCAAAGGATGATAAAAGAATAAATTCAGGAAATTACCTTGGATAAAATTAATGGGAACCTTTCCCTATGAATGTGAAAATTAGAAACTAACTGTCGGTTAGCTAAGCAGAATGGTTTTCTGAATATTGATCTGATGTTGGTTTCGGCCTTCGGGGTTAATGTTTGGGGAATTATTCTCTTGATTAATTTACGGTTAGTGACTGATGAATTGGAATGAGGCGTATGTTGTGTTTGTGTAACACTTATTTAAAATATACGCGAGTTATTCGGAAAGTCCGGGTTTATCCCATTCTGAATAACTGATACGACGATAAGTCGAAGATGAAGACGATGGTCGAAGACCGGAGGTCTTCACGTCGTTTGGGTAATTACTGATGATCTTGATTGGGTTGTACACCCAAGAAGATGGAAACAGTTAGTGATCGTCCAGACGTACTTGGAGATCGATGGATATGCGGGGTACTAGGTGCCTCCGGTTTCGTTCAGACCTGGAACGGACTTGTAAATGGATGGTGTGTCTGACATTGTATTCCTTTATATTGTATTTGTTGATCTCTGCTAAATATATATCTGTTTGGCGGCGGAGAATTTATTCTCTTGCTTAACGCCCTTCTCTGAGACATATGAGCTCAGAGGTTATATATTGGCAGAAATCAGTGGTACGATATGGATTGATAGTGTGGCATACTGAGATGCAGTGATCCAAACTTTTGTTGAAAAGCAAAGTTTGGTGGTTGATGATCAAAGCGCAGCTGATATAGCATGGCTTTGTGTATAGCGTTGATCCGCGAGCCTCACAGCCCGGGATGGTGGTAAACTGATGGTTTGATCAGTATACATTTTTTTTAGTGTAGTGGATTCGGTCGACCGATATTGAGCTTCGTGCTCGGAGGGATAGAGTAAGCGGTGTTTTCTCTTGCTGGGACGTAAGCCGCGGTGATACTTGAGTCCCCAAAAGTGCGGATGTGCATAGCGGTGTTTTCTCTCGCTGAGACGTAAGCCGCGGTGATTTGTACTACGCGAGCGATCTTTCGAATCAGGAGCCACCATGATGGAAATCCAATTTCCGATACGTGTATTTCGGCTTTATTTGTAGAGCCTAGTATGGCGACATAGTGGGATGGGGCACTCATGCCGTCTATGATTTATATTTATGATTGAAGTTGTTTTGACACTATACACTTATTATAGTATCAAATGATTTGTTTTAAACGTATCAAGCATGTTTGGCTGTTATAAGGGAAAACCCTATCCTCGGCTGCGTTGCATTGTGTGATGGGACCTGGGTCTTATAACAGCTTCATTTTTCTTTATTTAGCATTGCGCTGCTGGTTTTATGCACTGGTATTCTTGGGAGGAAACCCGTTCCGTGTTATACGGCGTGGTCCCTTGATTTACCTAGCTTTAAAAATAAAGATTAATAACTGTTTTAGTTCTCACACCAGTCACATGACTGACCTGGAGTTTATTGTTTTAACCTAAACTCTGGGTGCCCTTATTTTCGACACGGGCAGCTAGTAGTTTTGGTTTTGCAGATATATATTCACAGGATCCTGGTTTACAGCTGGAACGATATCCGGAAAGCTTTGTATCCGTATATCTACTTCTAGTTGTATATTGTATTATTTTCCGCTGCCATGTATTTAAATGTAATTTAAATCTCTGATATTTCTGTGTAATATTCATTTATACTCTGTATATTCTTGTAATCTGATGCATTGTTGTAATATACAATGAAATGTTCTTTTATATGTGTTCTGTTGTGGCTTGTTCTCGAACTATCCGACGCTTTCCTTTACGGGGAAGTTGCGGGTTTTTACAATAACATATTATTATCTAAAATGATATAGCTTAAACCCACTCACCTTATACGCTTTCCTAATTCTGGATCTGGTCCAGTTTTAGCATCCATGGTTTTCTTCTAATCGGATTCAAAACCTAACAACCATGGATTAATTATTTTTACTAAAAGAAAAAGGTGAGGAAGAAAAGAGAATTGAAAATAGACCAGACCTAGGAATTACCTCACTTCGTTAAGAGATCTAAACACCCATTAAAAAGCATATGTTCCTCTCCTCCAGATTTAGATTCAGAATTTTAGCTACACTAATAATCTAAATTTTCTGAAGGAAGAGGAAACGGCGGACCTTCAGTGTAGCCTCAGAAATATGAGGTTTAGGGTTAGCTCTACAAACTTATTTATAAGTGTATCAAAGAAACCAATTCCCTTAGATTTGATTAAAAACCATCAGAACTGACCAAGTCTCCAAAAACCCTAATCTGTCAAAATCTGCTAAGGGGAGGGGGAAGGGAGGGGTCGACCCACCCCTTTGGTGGTCGACCTTGAGGTCGATACCCCTGGGCTGGAAATCTGCTGCCTTCCCAAATTTTGAATTTTGAACCAATTTTTGAGTTTCCAAACCTAATATATATATATATATATTCTTCCTACGCGTATACAAACTTCAAACCTTAATAACATCTTCATACGGTGTCCGATTTACGCAAACCAGGTGTCTGTCTTGACCAGAATTTCAAGACAGACGCACTGGCGCAGTCGTTTTACTTAATTCTGAGTATTTAATTAAGTTATTCTTATTTTATTATCTTAAGTTAAAAATGTAGGGTATTACAGATCCCTTTGAAGATATTATCTTGTGTGTAATTGTTGAAAATCTTATTTTAGGAATGTTTCGAAAATGATTTGAAATTATTCGTATGAAAGCTTGATATGAATTATAAATTGAAATGGTTTGTAAAGCCTATGGTTTGGATATTTGCAAAGTTTTAATTTGTACGATACTTGATTGAAGTTAAATTGTATTGTATATTGATCAAAAATCAATTTTCCCAGTTATTTGGAATGTGAAAATAATTTTAAAGTGTTTATAATCAAAGAAATTCAACGACTTGAAATCCTGATATTTTGAAATGTTTAGAAACAACAATAATAAAATTTTGAAAGTATTTGTAAAATTTATTATTGCGAAATGATTTATAACTTCAGGATATGAAATGAAATGATTCGTTACTAAGATTTGAGTAACCGGTGACTAAAGAAAGGTATGGCATGGGTGTAAACCCTTGATTGATGGTCTGCTCTAGGGTTCGGAGAGACATAATTTATTTATATCGATATGTGCGTAGGCCATGCCTAGTGGCCTTGTCATTAGGAGAAACCTCTCGATTTGGAACATAAATGCTGTTATGTCGTTTATCGTGAAATATTTAAAATTTTCAAAATGATTTTTGGTTTTAAATTCCCGAAGCAAGTATGATTCGAAATACATAAAATTATTCGATTTCAACTGATTTGAAAAATAGAATCAGGATTTTAAGTCCAAGAAATTAAGCCATGCTTTGATTTTCAAATTTGAAATTCTATTGTTTATTTTGTTTTAAATTAAATCTAGTATTGGTAAATATTTTGTTTTTTACATTTATGATTATTATCAATCTCTCCTTTTCGAGGACGAAAAGCTTAAATGGGGGAGTTTGTAACGAACCAAGATTTTAACGTTCAAAATTATGAAATTGATTTAAGTTTGGTATTTAAGAAAATTTATTTTGATAAAATAAATATAAGATATAGTAGAATAAGGTTTATATATATATAGTATAATATGGTGTATACACTTTGGTGAAAAATAATTTATTTATTCATTAGCTTTGCCACTCGTTAGGACTTGAATTTGCATATAGGACATCTCGAAGGTAAATTTTGAATTATACCATGCGTTGGCTTCCCTTCCTGTGCAAATTTGTCCATGTGCCCCTTAGAAAATCAATGCGTCACTTTTAATTTGCATCGTGCCCTTCTATGTTAGGCTGAGAATTATGCTCCTCATTCCTAAAAAAAATCAAACTTTCCTAAAAATTAATTAATGTCCTCTGCCCCGATTGCCTTACGCCTCCACTGACAGTTGCTCCGCCGAATGTCCACTCCATCGTCCTCCGTGTCACCTTCTCAAGGTCTTCTCACCTGCCAGGCCCTAGCAAGCCACGTTCGAGTCAGCACCGAGCCACCGTACCTGAATCCTACTACTACACTTCTGCACCTCCACCTTGAAGAGACGCCGCTTCCCTGACCACTCGAACCTTCCCCAAACCATGGACTGTACTTCCTCCACCGAAAACCGCACCCGTCAGTTTGCCATCCATCGTGTTTAATCCGAAGCCCCGAAGCCGCTGCCTTGAAGCAGTCCGCTGCCTTCATCACCGTGACTAGACAACAACCTCCACATCGTCCGGTCCATCGCCATCTTGGAGAAGATGCAACAACTACCAACTCTAGTGAACCTATAACCTTTTTTAACTCTACCTCGTCAGCCCATTTAACTGCCTTCTTTTTCTATGTTTATTCAAGTGAGTTATCTCATGATCCTTTAATTCAAGTATTTTGACTTTGGAATTGTTTCTTGTTTGCTTCTATTTTTTGTCTGTATTGGTTCAAGCATGGATGGTCTTGATTGTTGGTTTTACTTGGGTGTGGTTGTTATAGAAATGTTCCACTTATTGGAAATGGTGTATTATGACAACAGATAAGTGTGCATAGGTATACATACATACATATATATATATACGCACACAAAATTAAGATTGTTCTTAAACCTCGGTTCCTGTGGACACTGTTGCATCATGCTCATACTTGTTGAAATGTTGAAAATTATTATTGTACCCAACTCCTCCATGCTGTTGAGTTGACTGGACGTTCGCAACTGTGATTTGCATCTACTCATGATTTTGAATCGCTCTCACCCTTTTCCCATGCTAGGTTGAGCAGGTGTCTGTCAACTTTGGAAAATATAATTACAATTAAGAACATGTCGCTACTAGACTCTGAGTCATGTATAATAATTAATACTTGGAATACAATCGGACTTTGCCACATTTTTCCCTAACACATATTACTTGATGATGTTGCATAATACGTATACTGGGTATTTTTGGCTGTGGGAGCTTCACATTTTCATGCACCAATGCATTGTTGTACTATCTAGCGCAGCTCTGTTTTGAATGGCTCTTTGGTTTGCACATATGTGGGTATATGGCGCTACTTCTTGTGCACCTTGTTACTTTGAGAATATAACTTGTTGTATTAATTATGCCACTATATTTTCCATACATGCAGTAAATTTCTGCCATGATCTTGAAATCTAGGTTACCTCTGGAAAAAAAATCTATACAGATAATTTCCTTGAACATTAGGATATTCGGAATTCATTTTTTCTCATTCATGTTAGGATTAACCATTTATTTTCAGTATTTTATTTATAGTTGTTTTACTTGAATGAGGCCTGACCCGAGTTTTAATTTTTGCTCGGGTCGGGATCAGACCTCAGCAATTACGGCTTAGATTTGAAGCTGACGATGATAAGGATTCATGATGATACGTGAAGACGCGCTCGATTTAGTTCGTTATTCCATTTTATTTAACAATTTAATCTATTGTACATGTATTGTATATTAATCCTCCATTGTAAAACAGAATCTATTTGTACAACTATGATATTTTTGTATATAAAATTTTGTTTGTGAGATACACCATTTTCATTTGTGTTGTGATTCTTTGTTTATTTTTTGTTTAAACCCCATAAGCTAAATAACAATATGTCGTTTTGAACGTTCTGAGTTGGTTTACTTACTGATTTGGAGCGGTCAAAAAGGTAGGTTGTTACAAAACCCTGGCCACTATAGTTATCTAGACTTCATCTCCACTGTTTATCTTCACCAGCTCAACGATCTCTTTGATTTTGTGGTTATGAATTTCTCCGATTGTTGAGTAAATTAAGACATAAACGGGAAGAAGAGGATTTGCTGCCACTATCATTCATTTGATTTCGGGAAAAACGAGTGAATATTGGTGGAAAACTAAGTGAATTGAGGCCTACATTTATATAGCCGAAGGAAAACTAATGGGATAGGAACGAAGTCTTTTGGGTGGTAAATCGGTAGCATGTGCATAGAAAAGTACCTGCACAGTTAGGATGCCAAATTCCAACGTATACACACGCTTAAGGCATAGGGTAGCTACGTATTTCCTTAGCACAGAAGGCATCTGCATTTCATTCTTTAGTTTTTGTGTAATAATTTAGTGTAGGCAAAGTTAGGGTAGACTGCGTATTTAGAGTAGCATAGGTCGGTTAATTAGATTGATATTGGCTTGGAAGTAACGTTCTAATTATATTTTATTTGATTTGGTTTGTAATGTTTGTTTATATATATGGTAATTAAATCCTACCGTTATTTCCATGGAATGTTAAATATACTCACCATCGTACATGCACTTCAAACGCAACGGAAAAAGACACTGCTATACGTTGACTTTTCAGATCCAAGGAAATTAATTTCATTGAAATCCGACTTCATTTTGCAAAACAAAGTTATTTTAAATTCTATTTATTTATTGGTTCATATTTAAATTTTAAATGTTCACAAAATAACTTAGATTGGCTCCAAACAAGAAATATAGCAACAATCAAATATACATATTCCAATTAAATTCATTCCATTGAATACAGAGGTCGTTTGAAAAAATAGTTATTCTCAAGGCTTATATAATCTTGATAAAACATTAAATAAAGTCTAAAAAAATCCATTTAAATAAAAGTAAATTATCAATATCATATATATATATGTAATGAAATTATACGTATAGCTTCAAATATAAACCAATATGGATTATACAACTCAATATTAATATTTCGAGTTAAGCGATATTCAAATTATACAAAACCCTTTTAAATTTATTAAATAAACGTAATCATTTACTAACGACTTCATAGCGACTATTTGAAAATTTTATTTCAACATAATTAACAATTTATAAAATGAAATCTAGATTTTTCTCTTTTATTAGAAAAATATAATCAAATAGATTCAAATGTTCCTTGTTTCACAGAATTCTGACTTATATCGAATCCTATATATTCAATTAAAGTTTAAATCGTAAATTACGAACTACCACAACATTATGAGCTCGATTTATATTAAATATAAATTTAATGTTCAAACTTCGTTTTTAATTAATAAATTCTATCTTAAAATTTTATATATGTTTCAAATAACATTTTAAGTAGATTTAAATACTATTTAGATGACCAAAAATCCGGGTCGTTATAGTGCAATGTCCCTTCAAGTTTGCGGGAAGCAGGAAAAAAGCTGATACTTGAGCAGAGATGGTTAGGGACACTTCAAAAATGATCAAGATCATCAACAATGAATGAAGACTATAGAAGGCGGCCTGAAGAGTTATGCTAGTAATGGAAGGCGTACTCAGGAGTTCTTCATTAAAGACATGGTGTTTGTTAAAATTCGTCCACTGAAGAATGTTGTTTGATTCAGTACAATAGGTAAATTAGGATAAAGTTCGTTAGACATTTATAGTTACTGATAAAAGATTTATGTTCGTTGGGAGTTCGAAGTGGTTCAATCTGGGAATGATTCGGTGTTCGGGTAAGAGTTGTTGTTCGGTAGTCATATGAGAGGGGCAATCGAGCAATAAATCATGTTTGGCATTTGCCTCATGCAGTGACTGTACATGGGTTTTGGTCCTATTGTGGTAGATCGAGGGTCAAACATCAAGGTTTGTTTGGTGGTGGTCAACAGTTAGCTTGACAAGGCGTACTTTGAATTACATGTAACAGCTCTCGGTCATTGCATAGACTGGCATGGATGGAACATGAAGTTCAGTTGTGGACTTTGGAGCAAGACTGAGGTTGTGATGCTCATAAGTATGGCAGAGTAGTCTACATGTACCTCTATCCTAGATGTCCTACTGGTCAAAATGCTTCTCCCTTTGATTTGCCATAAATTGAGCATCGATAAGTTATAATATTAACATGTGTCTAAGGATTGTACGTATAACTCTTTAATCATGATGCTCATTTGGAACATGGTAGTCTGTGTGTGCCACGGATAGTCTGCATGCACTCATGTAATTGATATCGATGTGGCAAAGTCCTTTCCTTCTTGTGTGGGTGATGAGTTGAGCATCTGTAAAAGTTATCATACATCTATGGTACTTGAGTGACAATGTGGGTTGTTTATTGAATGCTTTGTTTGCATGGATGCTTCTATCTATAAGCATCACATGATGTAGGTATTTTTGATTGTATACCTAGACACCGACCGAAGTACTTCGAGTGTAATAAAATTATGCTATTTGGATAGAATAATTAGGATACATTTACTATTAAGTACTAACTCTTTGAATGTAGGGACATGACAAGTATGGTTTTGTACATCATATATCTTTATTTACTAGATTCATTTTTTTGGAATTCTAAGATGTAACACCCCATGTCCGTTAATGGCATTCACAAAGGGAATGCATTAACTTCCACGAAGCATTATAAGTAAACATAACAGAATATTACAAAACAGATACGTAAAGTAGTACTTGGAAAATTTATAACTTTATTATAGCAAAAACAGAAATAAGTTTGGTTACATCCTTCAAAATCACAATATCAAAACTAAGTACACAAGTATCAGTCTTATACCAAAATCCTTCAGAATGCATAATTTTAAAACCATAATCCCCAACATAAACTGCCATAAGAAGGTAGAGTCAAAGCCAAGCAATACTTCAAGCACTTCAAGCTGAGAGAATCTGAATCAAGCTCCTATGTTTCCACCCTGAGCACTTGGGGGTAGGGGAACGGAAAGAAAAAGAGGCGAAAACAAACGTGGTCAGACATAAAGTCTGGCGAGTCCAGTGACTTTCAGCATATAAACAGATAGTAGTATCATGACATGTAAATAAAGCTGAATGAGAGATTACAGCAACAAGAGTAGCAGGTATGCTTAAGTTAAACAGAAGAAACAGAATGATACAGACCAAGATATGCTTCTTACCTATATCTTACTTCTGTGCACTAATACTTAGTATAATAGGATTAGGTGTTACCCTAATGTCTAAACTGAAACAGAACGGAAACAGAATAATATCTACAGAAACAGAATACTAGTAATGGGCCTTTACCACCCCAATTGAGAGAAGGTATAGAAACAAAATGCTAATAATGGGCCTTTACCACCCTAACAGAGGCAGAAGGTACAGAAACAGAATGCTAATAATGGGCCTTTACCTCCCCAACAGAAACAGACGGTACACCAACAGAAACAAAAATAACAAGGTGTACCCTAAATTCTACCCCAAGCGATCGGCTCCCTAATACAAAACTACCCTATGCAGGCCCCACAGAAGGGTGTATCTGTTCCCTAAAGTTGCAACCTATAGACACAGACCTATTTACAGATGTCACGGTGTCTTACATCCTCTGAGCAGAGAGGATCCATGCATGCACATGACCCGGTTGGAATGCGCCATCGACACCCCTCGCCATTATCAGAGTGAACCTCTTACAATTAGTTCAGTAAGCGTGCCCGTACCCCTCCTAGTGTTGGGTCATAGTTTTGATACCAGAAAAGGGTTACTGACTAATATGGGTTCCACACAACAGATGACACAAGTAATTTCCCCTCCTAACCTTGTGTCCCCTGACTAACAGATTTCAGATTAACTTGCTTACATATTTTAGATGTACAAAGTTCAAATTAACTGGTTCCCAGATCAAACATATAGGCTAACAAGTTTTCAGACTAACGGATCAGATATACAGATTAACAGAATTACAGATTGTTTTACCTAACCTTGTATTAGGCTTACAGATTTACGAAATGGGTTTATTAGATTCATCTGCTCAGTTGATTTAACCTCATCCACCCAACACATTTTAGGCATCATATTTATCTTAGATTTGCATTAATTAATTACTATTGCACAGACCTCTCACACTAGGTCGGTAGCTTGTGGCCGCTGGATGTGCCGGGCGGTTCCTTGCAGATTTCTGCCGCAAGCCAGACCTAACCTCGTGTCTAAGCATCTTTTAGTTATGCCTACGACCTATCACACTAGACTGACAGTTTGCGATTGCTGGTTAAGACGAATGGGTTCGGGCAGGCTTCTACCACAAAGAGTCTAACCTCATGTCTCAGCATTCTTATTTTTAGCTAAAGTTTTCATTCACAGATTATGCCAATACCAGACTAGTTATGCCAATTCAACAAACTAAACTTCTTTACAAGTTACAACAGATTATTCAAAGTTCTATTAACTTGTTTTGCCCAATTTTAGATCGAGCCTACAGATTTTCATACCCCAAATTTACCGTATTTAGTTTCAACAGATTTAGCAGACTAGGCAATTTAACAGATTTAACCATAAAATTAAGCCTAATTTTACATGCCCAAATTATGGTCATAATTCACAATATAACATATGCCCCAAATTTTAGTTAAATTTACACAGTACAGAATATTCTCCAAAAACCCCAAATCATGATATACAATACGAATTATGTCAGATTATAGCCTTTGATTTTAGCGTATGCCAAATATCCAAAATCCCCATTTGGGCGTATTCACATTTAATAGTTATCCTATTATAATATAGAATTTTGCGCCTAAGTCATATACACAATAATTCTCCTTCTTCCAAATCACAGACTATCATATATAGTATGCCCAGATCTAGATCTTAAATTACAACATATGTTCTTTTCTCAAATCAGTCATAAATCAGTCATGTCTAATTATGCATCATTCACTATTTTTTCCAAATTTAGCGTTCGTTCGTCAATCTCTTATGAGATTTGGCTCAGCCACGTGGTAGCCTGGCTATAGAACAAAAGGAAGGAAGAGATACAGAATAGTTACTATAATATTAATAAGATAGATCTACACAGAAAAACAGATCTGATAAACAAGAATATGCATAATCTCAAATTCAGATTTATAACCATGTCAAGGTCATAATTAAGTTTCATATCTAAAAATAACTGTACTCACCTTGGTTGGATTCTAAAAGAAAAAGGGTTGTAGTTGTTCTCTTTTAATCCTATTCAGATTGGAAGAAGAAGAAGCACTAGTTCTAGCTTAGGTTTCAGCAGAGTAGAGACGCCCTTAATTTATTTTAATTAGAACTGAGGCAGCTTAGCATTACAATGGTTTGGTGTGGAGAGAAAGTGGGGTTTGGTGGTGTTTAAATAGCATAGGGATCAATGAATCTGGTCAGAACGGGCGTCCAAATGCAGAAAAACGAACCAGTCCTCGGATCTGGAAATATGGAGGAGGTCGACCCCTTGTCGACCTGGGTCTTGGGCGGGAAATTTGCTGCCCATCCCAGGTGTGTGATTTGAATTACGAACTTAAATATGAGCCGTTTTATTTTATTTAAATTCCTGAAACTTCTGAGTGCCATAACTTTTTCATACGAAGTGCTATTTACGAAAACTTGTACTCTATTCTAAACAGAATTCCAAGACGAACGCAATGGCGTAATCCATTTCCCTTATTTCTCACTTTAAAAATTAAGTATTCTTTAATTCGTTCTTTTAATATTCTCAGAAAATATGGGGTGTTACATTCTCCCCTCCTTAAAGGATTTCGTCCCCGAAATATTTAAGTTAAGAAGAATGCATATCCTAACATCCAACATCCATCTATTCAACCATTCAATCACAAGCGTCCATTGTCCTTAAAAAGATTTCTAATGCTTTCATGATCATATGCATAGTGTGTGTGTATGTCTCTTATCTAATGCAAAGATCAGGCGGTCTACTGATTCAGTTGACTTTCTCAATGCAAATTTATGTTAGTGCCATGAGTCCAATTATGTATGCAAGAAATCCTATTTGATACACATCATTTCTATATGAGTGCATAACCATTCATCCAAATACAACATCCATGTGATGAGTCAATCATTTTGCATCCACAAAAATTGAAAAAATGTGCACACATCCATATGCAGTATGAGAGTGCTTTTGAGCTGATCTAGTGCCTATTGTGTGTATATGCATCCACGAGCAACCACTTGCATCCACTTGCAACCATCAAACATAACATGTCTCAAACTCATGTTTACACCCATTAGTTTCTACCTAAAGGTCGAAGACTCAACCTATAGGATACAACCGAGTGATAGAGCAAGTACAATTAAAACAAAAGTTATGTTCCCATTAGACATCAGTTAAGAGGATAAATTTCTAAGTATCAACCCCGAGGACCGAAATCAACATTAGATTGAAACTCAGAGAATTACTCCCATTAAACTATGTCAAAACTGGAAATCTACTTCACGCTTCGAGTAAAAAACCCTATCCTTTTCAGAAATATTTAGATACTTACAGACTACTGGTACAGATCAGATTATCAAATGATTCTTTAGAAACTTGGCATGATAAAACCTCACCATATCCCTCAAAACCCAGAATGTATGCGTCATAGTCAACTTAATGCCCAACATGAACACCCTTAAACCCCAACCTATCACAAACAGATGAGTCGTTACCCTTATGGGGTTTGAGACTATAGCGGGATCAGAAACAAGACTAGTATTAAAGTGCAGAGTCTCAATTACAGAATCAAAATGCCAGAATCAAAAAGAGTTTTAACTCAATAATCAGATAAGGAAATTAAACCTTCTACAGAAATTTTCCTATCTCTATCTTATCCACCAGCCACGAGAGCATTCACCTGCCCTTCAGAAGTAGGTCATGTCCTCTGCCCTTGCCCTCGTTTCTTCGAGCAGTCCCTAGTGAAGTGTCCCATCTCACCACAGTTGAAGCAAGTGCCCTTCCTCTTTCTGCAATCCTTGTTCAGATGAGTCAAGCTTCCACTAGTAAAGCACTTTTTCTCCTTTTTATCTTCAGACTTTTCATCCTTCTTTTGTGTTTCCTTTTTGGGCCACCCTTTCTTGTTCTGTGGTCCTTCAAGCTTTTCCTCTTTTTTCTCACTTTTGGCTTCCTCTTCATGCATCAATGCCATGTCAACCAATTTCTCGAAGGTATCCCCCGTAGGAATGTGGGTCATAGCCAACCCGTGTAGCGACTCATTTAAACCTGAAACGAATCTCAGGGCCTTCTTATCAGGTGTGTTCACCAAGTCTAAGCCTAATCTCGTCAACTAATTGAACTTGTTGACGTACTCTCTCACTGATAAATTCCCCTGCTTCAACGCCAAGAACCTCTCCATGTATAAATTCTCTTCTGCTCGTGAGAGAAATTTCATCTCGAACCTATGCCTGAAATCCATCCAAGTCTCCACTGCTCGTTCTCCTTTCGTGACCTCCCACCAGAATGGGGCTTCGTCCTTAAGTAACCATACAGCCAACTGTATCTTCTTCCTATCATCCACTTCGAAGATAACGAACAAATCTTCTGTTTCCTTGATCCAGTTTCTTGCTTCCACGAATGATTCAGTCCCATTAAAGTTCTTTCCGCCCATAGCTCGAAAGTCTCTACATGTCTTTGGGAAAGTATTCACACGCGGATGAGGAGGAGGAGCGAAAGGTACAGCTGGAGGAACGTTTCCTTGGCCTTCGGCGGGTGTCGTGGCCTCCAAATATCTACGGAACCATCTGGGTATGGTGACTCCCTCTGGAATATAATGGATGTTTTGTTCTCCAGACATGCTGAAACAAAAGAAATGAGATTCAAAAACGGAGAATCGAAAGACATATATATGGCTTTTGGGGATTATGTTTTTCAAAATAAACTTTACTTTTGAAAATACTTCCTTTTTAAAACCTTTTTGAAAATAATTTTCGAAAACTTTTTATCAAATCTGGTAACCTTCAGCTCTGATACCAAGTGTAACCCCCCATGTCCGCTAATGTTATTCACAAAGGGAATGCATTAACTTCCATAAAGCATTATAAGTAAAGAGAACATAATATTACAAGACAGATATGTAAAGTAGTACTTGAAAATTTTATAACTCTATTACAGTAGAAACAGAAATAAGTTTGGTTACATCCTTCAAAATCACAATACCAAAACCCAAGTACACAAGTATCAGTCTTATACCAAAATCCTTCAGAATGCATAATTTTAAAAACATAATCCCCAACATAAACTGCCATAAGAAGGTAGAGTCAAAGCCAAGAAATACTTCAAGAACTTCAAGCAGAGAGAATCTGAATCAAGCTCCTATGTTTCCACCCTGAGCACCTTGGGGGGACAGAAAGAAAAGCGGCAAAAACAAACGAGGTCAGACATAAAGTCTGACGAGTCCAGTGACTTTCAGCATATAAACAGATAGTAGTATCATGACATGTAAATAAAGCTGGATGAGAGATTACAGCAACAGGAGTAGCAGGTATGCTTAAGTTAAACAGAAGAAACAAAATGATATAAACCAAGATATGCTTCTTACCTATATCTTACTTCTCTGCACTAATACTTAATATAACAGGATTAGGTGTTACCCTAATGTCTAAACTAAAACAGAATAATCTCTACAGAAACAGAATGTGAAACACCCCACCTCCGTTAAGGTCACTCACAAAGGGAATGCCTTAACTTCGGTGGAGCATTATAGGTAAAAGATGCAGATAAATTACAAGACAGATAAATAAAGCAGCGAAAAATAAGGTCATTTTATAAACAATTTAATTCAGTCAAGCTTTAACAACAATTGTCTCAATCATACTTAAAAGTAATACATAGAAATTCTGTCTTGATTCAAAAACTTCCAAGTATAAAAGAAGCATAAAAATACCAATGATATTCCCCAATGAAGCAAGAACCAGCCATAGCAGTGGAAGAGAGAGTCCAAAACAATACATCGACTATCTTCGAGCTTGGAAGGAAAACTGAGCTAAGTGATAACATTTCCGCCCTGTGAACTTGGGGGGAAACGGAAGAAAAGAGGCGAAACAAAACTAGGTCAGACATAAGTCTGGTAAGTCCAGTGAATTTCAGCAAATAAACAGGCAAAAGCATCATGACATGAATAAACTGAATATAAGACAATACTGTGATAATAAGGATAACAAGGTAACACAGGATAAGCATAAGGTATGATAAGGCAAGATAAACTGAATGTGCTTCTACTCTTTCTCTGCTTCGCTACTACTTTGTTATTCTGATTTTTGTATATCTCTGCACCACCTAATTAGTGTCCCAACTAGTAATCTATATAAAATGATAATATTTCAACGTGATCCCAATCCCCGCAAATGGTGGTATTCTTTAGGTGTACATCTATCGTGAGGATTCCACCCCGGTCAGCCTAATTGCCATGAACATGTTAGATGTACCCTTACTACCCTATCGATCGGCTCCCTTACTTGTATTCATGTTCCAAGTGTCTGTGTCAATCGGCCCTCTCTTGCGTGTAGATACTCTGTGCTGGTCCCGCCATAAGGTGTATCAATCCTTATGATAGCGACCCGACATGATTCAAGATGCACAATATATAACTACTGGTACCCAGTGCCTGCTTTTTCCCACTCCGGAGTACGTGCACGCCCGTAAACCGTCTGAACCTACACTGATGTACCCCCTGCCACTGCTTTGACCGCTTACAATCAGACTAGTAATCGTGCCCCACCCTGCCTTGTTCAGGGTAACGTGATACATCTATGAGGGTTACTGCTGAAATGTGTCCCCGTTACTAGGGTTTCCTATTGGTTAAGTTTGTGGTTCTATATTTACTAATATTACCCACCAACCCGATATGCACTTAACAATCCCACTGATTCAAGCATGTTTATTTAATGATTAAGTTTGTCTGCCTATATGTACTAATGTTACCCACCTACACGAGATGTACTTAACCCTCCCATCGATTCAGGCATGTTTATTAAATGTTTAAGTTTTGTAGGCCTATATTTACTAATATTACCTACCAACCTGATATGTATTTAACCCTCCCACATATTATGTCATATTGGTTAAGTGTTGTCCTTTCATGTTAACTTAACCCACCCATTCATCATGCCATGTTGGTTAAGTGTTTCTTATTAACTTAACCCCGTTCGTTCATCAAGTTATATTGGTTAAGTGTTTTCTTGTTAACTTAACCGCACGTGTTCATCGTGTTGTATTGGTTAAGTGTTTCCTTCTTGTGTTAACTTAACCCTACCAATAATCAAGTTATATTGGTTAAGTGTTGCCCTCTTGTTTTAACTTAACCTTACCACAAATCAAGTTATACTGGTTAAGTATTTTCTTATCACTTAACCCTGCCCATTCATCATGCTATACTGGTTAAGTGTTTCCTATTAACTTAACACTAGTCATCCATCTTGTCATATTGGTTAAGTGTTTCTCATTACTTAACCCTAGTCATCCATCTAATATTGGTTAAGTGTTCCTATGAACTTAACCCTACTCATTCATCTTGTTCATTAGCATTAATTGATGTATTAATGCACCAACATCTCACATTAGATATGTGTTGTTGCGATTACTGGATGTGCCGAGCGGTTCCGGGCAATTTTACACCACAACTCAATCTAAGCTCGGGTTTTTCTTGGGTATGATGCACTAACCTCTCACATTAGATAGGTGTTGTTGTGGTTACTGGATGTGCCGGGCGGTTCCGGGCATTTTTACACCAAACTCATTCTAACTTGGGTTAGGCATGTTCATCTTTTATCTACACTTTTACCTTATATACCCAAATCTAGATTTTACATGCTAATTACCAAATTCACCAAAACTAGTCATGTTACATTTTACACCCAATCTAGATTTAATCCTTTAGTTACCCCAAATCCGCAACAAAAACAATTTTGCCTAAAACTTGATTTATATGCCAACTTCCTACTTTGTCGTTCATGCCAATTCTAGGTTCAATATGTCAAATTACATATTCCATAATTCATGTCAAATTGCATCTTAACAGTTATGCCATGTTACATGTTCCAAATTATGGCAATTTCATGTTATACCCAAATTCCCCCTGCATTCATAACGTACGTATTTCAAGATTCAACCCAAGATTTATAATATAAGGGGAGAAGCAAGATGGAACATCGTAAGAATAGGCATAGTCATATGATGATAAGAACTACTGGTCCAATAAACTTGATGTAATAAAAAGACAAGTTTTGCAAGGAATACATCATAGGCATGTAGATATGATAAGAATTATATCATGAACTTAAAAAGGGATTACAATTCCGATATACAACAAGGATAGATATGATTGGACCAGTTTCATAGTCAAAATGATTTCCAAAGATATATATACTCAAGCATAGATTTCAATGAAAGGATAGCTTACATCAGGCATATTCTCGTATCCACTTTATTACAGTCACAATTAAATTTAGGTGTTCAAATCTAAAAAGCAACTGAATTACAAAACAAAGGAAAATCTTGTTTTCATGCCCAAGCCATACATCACTATACACCCTAATCTTCTTCTTTCAAATCATAAACTATCATACATATATATATCCCAATTTTAGATCTTAGACCACAACATGTATTATGCCTTATATTTACAGTTCAATTTATGCCCCAAATCCCAAGTCATATGTCCAATACTTTATGCTTCAAATCTCAAGTCATATGTCCAATACTTTATGTTTTGAATGTGTTATGTCCTCAAATCAGTTACAACTCAATTATGCCCAATTATACACAATTTAACACTTTTCCCAAATTTTAGCGCTATTCGTGTCCAAATCATAATTTACACCCAATTTTATTTCCAATGTACGTTCATCTCTTATGAGATCTGGCTCAGGCTCGAAGTAGCCTGGCTGTAAAACAAAAAGGGAAGAAGGAAAGAAGAGACAAAGAACGGACATAATATTATCAATGAGATAGATCCAAAGGATATAGAAAGACAAGCATAATCTCAGATCTAGATTTATTACAATGTCAGAATCATAATTAACTTTTATTTCTGAAAGTAACGTGAACTTACAAATTACTGAACGGTCTTGAATTCTGGGATCTGTATTTTGAAACTGAATAGCTGTAACACCCCGTATGTTGAATAACTTGCTATAATATAAAACAGGGAAGAATTAAATTTAAAAATCTGAATCAGGGGAAACAGGCTACGCCATTGCGTTCGTCTCGGAAAAATACGCGAAATAGAGTCTGAGTTTTCGAAAATCGGAGTCCGTATGACCGCGGTAAGGCCCAAAGAAGTTTTCAGAAATTTAAAAACAGATTTTCAGAAATGGCGGGAAAAATCCCGCTAGACCCAGGGGGTCGACCTGGGGGTCGACGGGGGAGTCGACCTCCCCCCCAGGTCGACTGGGGAGTCGACCCTAGGGTCGACCTAGGAGTCGACCTCGCTGGTCGAGCCCAGGTGACCTGGGTGCATCAGTTTGGCTTTTGGGCTGAGTCTGGTGGCTTGTGACGTGATCTGACGGCTCTAATCTAATTTAGGGTTAATCTAAGGGCCTAAAACACCTAACTAATCTATAAATACACCCTAAGACTACCCTAATTCATACTAAAAATAGTTAGAACACCGTTATGCCGTCAATATGCAACTTGAAGGAGCCTCCATCAATCTAAAGAGGAAGATGGCTTCTCAAATCAATCTCTAATCAACTCTAGCAACTTAATCTTCTTCTTAGGAGTGCTAATCAACAAGTTGTGAGTTTTCTATAGCCTTAATGACCAATTATTGAAATGATTATGATAGGATATAATGAGGTTATGGCTATGAATGTGGATCAATGCAAGTTATGCAAGCTATATGCTATATGATATGTTATGCAAGTTTGGTGTATGATTATATGCAAGCTCATATATGATATGTTGTGCAAGTTTGGTGTATGATTATATGCAAGTCCATATATGACATGTTATGCAAGTATGGTGTTTGATTTTATGCAAGTAACATGTGCAAGTTTACACCTTAGTATGATATGCATACATATGCAAGTTAACCCCTTTACATGTCATTCATACATATGCAAGTTTACCCCTTTGTATGACATAAGAAACTTATGCAAGTTAACCTCTTTATGACATATGTGATTCATGCAAGTTTGGGTTGATTATTTATGCTAGTTCGGTTTGATGCTATATGCATGTTGGCACCTTTAAACCCATGTTGATGCTAATGTGTTATTCAAGTTGAACCCATTGTATTTGTGATGAATCTTCCCTTTTATGTCATGTTAGCGAATTACGTGGGGAACGATGGGGTTAATAAACATGCTAATGAAATTGTGTGAAGTTGGTATGATTATGCATACCACAAAGTGGATGGACATAATTGAGTCAATTATGTACATCGTTAAAATTGGAATTAATTAGGGAAAATTAATTCGGGGGTGATTAATTAGGTGTAATTAATCGACTAAGACACGAGGTTGGACCCTTTTGTAGCATAAGACTGCCCGGAACCGACCGGCAAATTCAGTGGCTACAAATGATTGGCCCAATGTGAGAGGTCTTAGGCACAAACTATATACGTGACAAGTGTAAAGACACGAGGATAGACTCGGTTATGGCGTAAGG
The DNA here is from genome assembly GCA_030737875.1 of Allium sativum. Taxonomy (NCBI): domain Eukaryota; kingdom Viridiplantae; phylum Streptophyta; class Magnoliopsida; order Asparagales; family Amaryllidaceae; genus Allium; species Allium sativum. The sequence continues at coordinate 124,563,315 of CM060926.1, read as the reverse complement.
CTGCCCGGACCCGATCGGCAAATCCAGCTGCCATAAGAGATAGTCTAATGTGAGAGGTCTCTACAACGATTACGTTCTTAATCAATTAAGAAACACTTAACCATATTAGAATGTAGAGGACATGAGGGGTTAAGTGGGTGCCTTGGGTGGCATGTGGAAAAATCTAGTAGTTGCCTTTGGTGGCAATAGAAAATACGATTAGAATACTTAACCGAAGTGGAACATGTAATTAAACATGATTAAAGGGTTAAGTAAGTGCCTTGGGTGGCATGGGAAAATCTAGTGGTTGCCTTGGGTGGCAATAGAAGATAAGATTAGAATACTTAACCTAAGTGGGACATGTAATTAAACATGATTAAAGGGTTAAGTGGGTGCCTTGGGTGGCATGTGGAAGAATCTAGTGGGTTGCCTTGGGTGGCAATAGAGAATACGACTAGAATACTTAACCAAAGTGGAACATGTAACTAAACATGATTAAAGGGTTAAGTGGGTGCCTTGGGTGGCATGTGGAAATCAAGTGGGTGCCTTGGGTGGCATGTAGAAATCTAGTGGGTGCCTTGAGTGGCAATTGAAATATGATTAGATGACTTAACCAAACCTTAACATGTAGGTGGGCATGATTATGAGAAAAGGGGGTTAAGTGGGATGCACTAGATTAAATGACAAGCTTAAGTAGTAGCTTGTGGGGATGCACTAGATTAAATGATAAGCTTAAGTAGTAGCTTGTGGGGGCCCATTTCAACCAGTAACTCATATGTATCTTATTGGGCTCGACCCATGTCGAGGACGGGACACGCGTACTGGGCTTGACTATAAGAGGCCAAAACGGGGTAGCGGTGCAACGCGAGTCCAACGGGTTTTATATGCATGTGTGGACCCGGGCTGGTAGGTAAGACGTTGTTGCATCGTGTAGATATAAGCCGTGCACCATTGATATTATCGGGTTGCCACTTTGGGGAGTGATACACCCCACTGTGGGGCCAGCACGGGTATCTACGGTAGGGAGCCGATCGCTTGGCGAGTAGTGGGTACACCTAGTGGAGATAGGGGAAGACGGCACCTATGTAGTCAGCTAGGGGTACACGAGACTACTAATAAAATTACTAAGTTGTGGGTACACCTAGTGGAGATAGGGGCAGTTGACACCTATGTAGTCACCTAGGGGTACACGAAACTACTATTAAAAATTACTAAGTACACTTAGTGGGATCAACCTTTAAGTAGGAATTACCCTTGGGTGGGTGGAACTGGTGTGGTGCAGTGTAGGAATTACCCTTGGGTGGGATCTGGGGTGGTGCAGTGTAGTATTTATCCTTGGGTGGATAGGCGCGTCTTTACCGTTATCTTAGTTTATCCTAAGTCTAGTTGGCTACTTAGTGTAGTCATTTATCCCCAGTCGTACCGTACCGGGTTTATATCATACCCTAATTACTTTAATGATTGTATTGTTAAGGTTATAGGGCTCACTCAGACTTATGTCTGACCCCGTTGTTTTTATCTTTTTCCCCAACCCTCAGGTTCTCAGAGTGGGCCTAACACCAGTGGGCTTTGATCAGATTGCTTTATCTATCTTTTGGAGCTTGGACTCTTGAAGAAAAGCTCGGTTATCTTTTCTATTATGGCTATTAGTATGTAGTGGGATTATGTACTTATGTTTTAACGAGATGGATATTTTGTACTTGACTCTTATTGGTTTTTGAGATGTAACCAAACATGTTTACCTTCTGCTGCAATGAAATGATGTTTCAAGTTTCAAGTATTATTTATATCTGTCTTGTGTAATTTTTCTGTTCTATATTCACTTAAAATGCTCCACCAAAGTTAAGGCATTCCCTTAGTGAGTTACCTTAACGGGTGTGGGGTGTTACACGTGGCATCAAAGCTTAAGGTTACCAGAATAGATAAAATTTTTAGAAAACTATGTTTCTAAAAACATTTTCGGAAGAAGTATTTTCAAAAACATGTCTTTTAAGAGAAAAGTTTTTGAAAGAAAAGCATAATCCCCAATAGCCATATCTTTATCCTTCGGATTCTCCGTTTTGAATATCTTCCTCTTTCTCTTTTTGAATTTCCCCTCCGCGTGTAGATGTCTTTTTAAGATAAATAAGGACTTCCGTATGAAGGGCGGAAGAACCACTTCAAGGGACTAAGACGTTTTCCAGGCCAAGAAGTTAGTCCAAGGAGGTGGAGGGCTTATGGGTACCTTTAAGATGGACGAGAGAGGAAGGTTCAAATAGCTATTAGGTATATAAAGGACGAAACCTCATCGTGGTAAGAAGGCCACGAAAGGAGAATGTTAAGGGGAAGGCTAGTTGTTTTGGAGAAATAGGACACCTTGGGGTTGTCCAAAGAGGTAAGGACGAAGTACAGGATCTTTTGGAGGGTAGATGTATCCCCTCATGACGGGTATACCTGATGGGGGTAGGACCATCTAAGTTGAAATTTGGTTCTCTCGATCATCCTGTTCGAACTTTATTCGACTCTGGCGCACCACATTCGTTTATCTCATCATCATTAGTTGAGTCACTGCACCTAGACACCAGTTTGGTAGATGATCCCGTGGTTGTTTCAAACCCAATTGGGGGCTCCACTTATTTGTCCATGATATGTTTGGGTTTGAAGATTTCCATACTTAGCATTGAGTTTAGAGGTGATGCTTTTGTTTGGGCTTCACGGGCTATGGGTTGATTTTGGGCATGGACTGGTTATCCAGTAATGGTGCCGTTCTTAATTGCGAAAGGAGAGTTGTTAGGCTCATGACCCGTTTGGGGAACACTCTCGAGATCTCTTGTAATCCCATAGATTTTTTTATGCTAAGTTATCTTGAATCGCTTGACGCTTCGGTCAAGAGTTTGCGATCTGTTAGAGTGGTCCGGGAGTACTCGGATAAGTTTGAGGAGATAAGGGCTTACCTCCGAAGCGGGAGATAGACCTTTGAATATATCTGGTAGATGATGCTAAACCAGTATCTTTGTCAGTGCGCCACATGGCTCCTCATGAGAGGAGGGAACTCCATAAGCAAGTAGGGGAGCTGCTTGGGAAGGGGTTCATAAGACGAAGTATATCGGAGTGAGGTGGTCCAGTAGTTTTTGCCACGAAGACGGATGGGTCCCTCAGACTTTGTGTAGACCATAGAAAATTCAACAAGCTCACAAAGAAGAATAAACACCCATTGCCGAGGATTGAGGATCTTTTTGATCAGTTAGTTGGCGCCTCAGTGTTTTCGCCGTGGGACTTGGCCACGGAATTTCATCAGTTGGGAGTGACTGAGGATATTATATAAAAGACCGACTTTAGGACTCCGGATGGTTTCTATGAGTGGCTGGTGATGCCATTTGGTTTGACGAACGCCCCCGCGTACTTTGTTGATTTGATGAGTAGGGTGTTCAGGGAGTACCTAAACAACTTCGTAGTGGATGACATCTTGGTCTTTTCTAAGAGCGAAATAAGTTTTCATATGTGCTTAATAGGTTAAGCAAAGCCAGTTATTTGATCAACGGTGGTTTCAGAGCGAGACTGGCAAGGACATCCAGAGTTGGACAAGGGCTTAATCATTTAGCCGTTTTACTAGTATCATCTCACGTAGGTCGTCTGAATTAGAAGGAGGTATCCCTTGGGTGTTTGTCTGATATTGGTTTAGGCCTTTGGGGCTTGCACTTGGGGGATGTCGAGTTCGACTAGGATGGTCTGCGAGAGAGATGGATAGTTGTGATGATTTTGTATGGGAGAATATCCTGGTTTTCTCCAGAAGTGGAGAAAAGCATGCCCTACATCTTAGGGAAGTGTCGGAGACTCTTCGAGCGCATAGTCTTGAGACAGCAAAGGTGGATGGAGTTCTTAGCATCCTAAGATTTCGAGATGGCATATACCCCTGGCAAGGGTAACGTGGTGGCGGACGCCTTGAGTAGAAAAGGTTGTCCTTGAGTCCATTGTTCGTGGAACGACGAAGCTTGGAATTTATCTCGATGTTTGATTTCAGACCTTCTGTTGACTTTATACCCGGTTTGCTAGCATCCTTGGAGGTCAGACCTACTCTTTTGAGATGGATTGGCAAGGCACAGCGGGACGACCCACAGTTGGTTGAGTTGGTAGAGAGGCTCATAAGGGGGGAGTCGTCTAGCCATTTGAGTAGGTACACCCTAGACGATAAGAGGTGCTTGCGTAGAGACGGTAGAATTTGTGGACCGCAGGACGAGGGTTTAAGGAAGGCTATTCTTGATGATGTACACCGTTCTAGGATGACCATTTATTCCGGTGGGGACAAGATGTACCAAGACATGAAGCGAGTTTTCTTTTGGGCCGATATGAAGAAAGATGTGGCCGAGTATGTCGCTAGATGCTTGGTGTGCCAACAGGTGGAAGCGGAGCAAAAGAAACCCGGTGGGTTGCTTCACCCATTGGAAGTTCCGTAATGGAAGTGGGATGGAGTCTCGATGGATTTTATTGACAGGTTACCTAAGTCGAGGAAGGGTAATACGGGAATTTTGGTTTCATACCCGTGAAGAGCAAGAGGACTGCTCCATGGCTAGCTTCAGTTTATCTTCGAGAGTTAGTTCGGTTGCATAGGGAGCATGACGTATTCCATGTGTCACATTTGAGGTAGTGCCTACATGAGACCGCAGAGGTGGTAGAGCCGAGCTTGCTGAGAGAAGTGGAGGTAGAGCGTGATGCGACTATTCGACGAGCTCCTACCCGCATCCTTGGGTCAGAGATTAGGAAGTTGAGAAACAGAGAGGTTCGACTAGTCAAAGTGCCAAGGGGAGAAGAGGAGAGTAATGCTACTTGGGAGACAGAAACGAAGATGCGTTCATTGTACCCATTTCTTTTTGAGGGTGCGTCTTTTAACTTCTCCTTTATCGTTTGTCTAGTACTTATCTTATCTTTAGTATGTCCTCTCATTAGTACCTTTGACCTTTAGACAGGGTAAAACCTATGGTTGAAACATGTGTTTGAGACATGTTATGTTTGATGGATGCGTGTGGATGCAAGTGGTTGCTAGTGGTTGCTCGTGGATGCATATACACACACTCTAGGCACTAGATCGGCTCAATCACTTCATATTGCATATTGCATAAAATTGTGTGTAGGTAGCTATATTAATGGATGTATAATGGTTGTATTATCACATGGATGATGCATTTTGGTGTATGGTTGTGCACTCATGTAGAAATAGTGTGTGTCGATAAGGTTCTTTCGCATACATATTGGATGCATGGCACTATCATGGTCTACATTAAGGAGGTCAACTGAATTAGTAGACCGCCTAATTTTGCATTAGACAGGGAACATATACACACACTCTTTGCATATGTTCATACACCATTAGAAGCTCTAAGGACAATGGATGCCAGTGTTTGATGGTTTGAGTAGATGGTTGTTTGGTTGGTAGGATACGTTCTTCTTGACTTAGAGATTTCGGGGACGAAATCCTTTAAGTAGGGGAGAATGTAACACCCCGTATGTTGAATAACTTGCTATAATATAAAACAGGGCAGAATTAAATTTAAAAATCTGAATCAGGGGAAACGGGCTATGCCATTGCATTCATCTCGGAAAAATACGCGAAATAGAGTCCGAGTTTTCGAAAATCGGAGTCCGTATGAACCCGGTAAGGCCCAAAGAAGTTTTCAGAAATTTAAAAAACAGATTTTCAGAAGTGGCGGGAAAAATCCCGCCAGACCCAGGGGGTCGACCTGGGGGTCGACTGGGGAGTCGACCTCCCCCCCAGGTCGACTGGGGAGTCGACCCTAGGGTCGACCTGGGAGTCGACCTCCCTGGTCGAGCCCAGGTGACCTGGGTGCATCAGTTTGGCTTTTGGGCTGAGTCTGGTGGCTTGTGACGTGATCTGACGGCTCTAATCTAATTTAGGGTTAATCTAAGGGCCTAAAACACCTAACTAATCTATAAATACACCCTAAGACTACCCTAATTCATACTAAAAATAGTTAGAACACCGTTATGCCGTCAATATGCAACTTGAAGGAGCCTCCATCAATCTAAAGAGGAAGATGGCTTCTCAAATCAATCTCTAATCAACTCTATCAACTTAATCTTCTTCTTAGGAGTGCTAATCAACAAGTTGTGAGTTTTCTATATCCTTAATGACCAATTATTGAAATGATTATGATAGGATATAATGAGGTTATGGCTATGAATGTGGATCAATGCAAGTTATGCAAGCTATATGCTATATGATATGTTATGCAACTTTGGTTTATGATTATATGCAAGCTCATATATGATATGTTATGCAAGTTTGGTGTATGATTATATGCAAGTCCATATATGTATGGTGTTTGATTTTATGCAAGTAACATGTGCAAGTTTACACCTTAGTATGATATGCATACATATGCAAGTTAACCCCTTAATATGTCATACATACATATGCAAGTTTACCCCTTTGTATGACATAAGAAACTTATGCAAGTTAACCTCTTTATGACATATGTGATTCATGCAAGTTTGGGTTGATTATTTATGCTAGTTGGGTTTGATGCTATATGCATGTTTACACCTTTAAACCCATGTTGATGCTAATGTGTTATGCAAGTTGAACCCATTGTATTTGTGATGAATCTTCCCTTTTATGTCATGTTAGCGAATTACGTGGGGAACGATGGGGTTAATAAACATGCTAATGAAATTGTGTGAAGTTGGTATGATTATGCATACCACAAAGTGGATGGACATAATTGAGTCAATTATGTACATCGTTAAAATTGGAATTAATTAGGGAAAATTAATTCGTGGTGATTAATTAGGTGTAATTAATCGACTAAGACACGAGGTTGAACGCTTTTGTAGCATAAGACTGCCTGGAACCGACCGGCAAATCCAGTGGCTACAAATGATTGGCCCAATGTGAGAGGTCTTAGGCACAAACTATATACGTGACAAGTGTAAAGACACGAGGATAGACTCGGTTATGGCGTAAGGCTGCCCGAACCCGACCGGCAAATCCAGCTGCCATAAGAGATAGTCTAATGTGAGAGGTCTCTACAACGGTCACGTTCTTAATCAATTAAGAAACACTTAACCATATTAGCATGTAGAGGACATGAGGGGTTAAGTGGGTGCCTTGGGTGGCATGTGGAAAAATCTAGTAGTTGCCTTGGGTGGCAATAGAAAATACGATTAGAATACTTAACCGAAGTGGAACATGTAATTAAACATGATTAAAGGGTTAAGTAAGTGCCTTGGGTGGGATGTGAAAATCTAGTGGTTGCCTTGGGTGGCAATAGAAGATAAGATTAGAATACTTAACCAAAGTGGGACATGTAATTAAACATGATTAAAGGGTTAAGTGGGTGCCTTAGGTGGCATGTGGAAGAATCTAGTGGGTTGCCTTGGGTGGCAATAGAGAATACGACTAGAATACTTAACCAAAGTGGAACATGTAACTAAACATGATTAAAGGGTTAAGTGGGTGCCTTGGGTGGCATGTGGAAATCAAGTGGGTGCCTTGGGTGGCATGTAGAAATCTAGTGGGTGCCTTGAGTGGCAATTGAAATATGATTAGATGACTTAACCAAACCTTAACATGTAGGTGGGCATGATTATGAAAAAAATGGGGTTAAGTGGGATGCACTAGATTAAATGACAAGCTTAAGTAGTAGCTTGTGGGGATGCACTAGATTAAATGACAAGCTTAAGTAGTAGCTTGTGGGGGCCCATTTCAACCAGTAACCCATATGTATCTTATTGGGCTCGACCCATGTCGAGGACGGGACACGCGTACTGGGCTTGACTATAAGAGGCCAAAACGGGGTAGCGGTGGCAACGCGAGTCCAACGGGTTTCATATGCGTGTGTGGACCCGGGCTGGTAGGTAAGACGTTGTTGCATCGTGTAGATATAAGCCGTGCACCATTGATATTATCGGGTTGCCACTTTGGGGAGTGATACACCCCACTGTGGGGCCAACACGGGTATCTACGGTAGGGAGCCGATCGCTTGGGGAGTAGTGGGTACACCTAGTGGAGATAGGGGCAGACGGCACCTACGTAGTCAGCTAGGGGTACACGAGACTACTAATAAAATTACCAAGTTGTGGGTACACCTAGTGGAGATAGGGGCAGACGACACCTATGTAGTCACCTAGGGGTACACGAAACTACTATTAAAAATTACTAAGTACACTTAGTGGGATCAACCTTTAAGTAGGAATTACCCTTGGGTGGGTGGAACTGGTGTGGTGCAGTGTAGGAATTACCCTTGGGTGGGATCTGGGGTGGTGCAGTGTAGTATTTATCCTTGGGTGGATAGGCGCGTCTTTACCGTTATCTTAGTTTATCCTAAGTCTAGTTGGCTACTTAGTGTAGTCATTTATCCCCAGTCGTACCGTACCAGGTTTATATCATACCCTAATTACTTTAATGATTGTATTGTTAAGGTTATAGGGCTCACTCAGACTTATGTCTGACCCCGTTGTTTTTATCTTTTTCCCCAACCCTCAGGTTCTCAGAGTGGGCCTAGCACTAGTGGGCTTTGATCAGATTGCTTTATCTATCTTTTGGAGCTTGGACTCTTGAAGAAAAGCTCGGTTATCTTTTCTATTATGGCTATTAGTATGCAGTGGGATTATGTACTTATGTTTTAACGAGATGGATATTTTGTACTTGACTCTTGTTGGTTTTTGAGACGTAACCAAACATGTTTACCTTCTGCTGCAATGAAATGATGTTTCAAGTTTCAAGTATTATTTATATCTGTCTTGTGTAATTTTTCTATTCTATATTCACTTAAAATTCTCCACCAAAGTTAAGGCATTCCCTTAGTGAGTGACCTTAACGGGTGTGGGGTGTTACAATAGCTCTCCCTTGAAGTAGACTATTTGTTCTTCTAATTTAGATTTGATTTGATTCTTAGAAAATAGTTGTTGAAGTCATTGAATTAGCCTTTGAATCTCTACTAGAATTCTAAACTTGATTTCTATGAAGGACTTGAGCAGCATAACCCCGTCATAGATTTATTTTGATATGAATTAGGGTAGAGTACAGGCAAAATGAAGTTGTGTGGAGAGAAAGTGGGGTTTAAGGGTGTTTAAATAGCTTAGGAGCAACGAATCTGGTCAGAACGGGCGTCTAAATACAGAAAAACGAATCTATCCACGGATCTGGAAAGGGGGGGAGGTTGACCCCTATGGTCGACCTGTTCTACCCAGGTCGACCCCCTAATCGACTTGGGTCCTGGGCGGGAAATTTCCCGCCCAGCCCGGGTGTGTGATTTGAATTTTGAAACTTTAAATTTGAATTCTGGCTGGTTTTATTTTAAATTCCTGAAACTTCTAAGTGCCATAACTTCTTCATACGGAGTCCGATTTATGCAAAATCAGACTCTAACTCAAGCAGAATCTGAGACGAATGCAAGGCGTAACCTGTTTCCCTTAATTCTTCACTTAAAAATTAAATATACTTTAATTTGTTACTTTAATGTTCATAGAAAATACGGGGTGTTACATTCTCCCCTCCTTAAAGGATTTCGTCCCCGAAATCTTCAAGTTAGGAAGAACGTATATCCTAACATCCAACATCCATCTACTCAACCATTCAATCACAGGAATCCATTGTCCTTAAAAGGTTTCTAATGTTGTATGAACGTATGCAGAGTGTGTGTATATGTCTCTTATCTAATGCAAAATCAGGCAGTCTACTGATCCAGTTGACCTCCTTAATGCAAGTTATGAGAGTGTCATGCGTCCAATATGTATGCAAATATCCCTAATCATGTAAATACTATATGTGTGCGTATTCACTAATCCATATGCAACATCCATATGATAACACATCAAGTTTCAATCCATATACAAATACATTCATATGCTATGCAATATGAAAGTGACTGATCCGATCTAGTGCCTAATGAGTGTGTATACGCATCCACGAGCATCCACTAGTAGCCACTTGCAACCACTTGCAACCATCAATCATAACATGTTTCAAATACATGTTTACATCCATGGGTTTCTACCTAAGGATAAGGAATAGGATCGATGAGATATACTAAAAAGGTAGATACAAGCATGCATAAACTTAAGGAAGGAGAGATTAAGGATGTACCCTCAAAAGGAAAAGGGTAAGCTGCGCATATCTAGTCTTCAATCTTCTAAGTCGCATCTTCTTGAGCTTCACTCCATTATACCTTAACTAATTTAACTTCACGATTGCGAAGCTTCTTGACCTCCATTTCCAAAAACCCACTAGTAAAGATAGGACCTTGATCACTTACTATGCTAGAGGGTATCCAATGTAGTCGAACTATCTTTTCAAGATAGACAGATGTTAACCATGATACCAAGTGTATATACTAAGATGATTATAGTTCTCTCCTCTACTTAGCTTATCCATCATGTCACAAATCTGAGGGTCAATATCTCTCACGCAAACCATCCTAGTCGAACTTGGCATCCCTCAAGTACAAGCCCCAAAGGTCTAAACCAATATCACACAAGCACCCAAGGAATACCTCCTCCGAATTTGGACGATTTATGTGAGATGATACTAGCAAAACAACCAAACAGTTGAGCACTTAACCAACTCTGGCTGTCCTCGCCAATCTTGCTCCAAAACTATCATTGATCGCATAATGGGCTTTGCATTGTCAACTAGATATATGTGGAAGTGTACCTCATGTTTTTGGGGACAAACCCCCAACCTTAATCAAAAATATCTGCGTACTCATGGACTACTCCAACAGATCAAAAATCGTCAATAAATACATAAGTGATTCTAGGTAGCTAAGACAAACTGATCCCTTAGGATCGCACGAAATTTTGAGGGTATTCCCTAGGCAAGTCGAAAGTCTAACTACCCTCCTTTCACAATTACTAGCTAACTAATCCATGCCTAGAATCAAACCATAGCCCATGAAACCAAAAACATAAGTGTCTCAAATCCTTGCAAGCCAAAGATAAATGACCCGAACCACAAATTGGATTTGAGACAAAAATGGGATCTTCTACCGTACAAGTACTAAGGTGCAGAGACTCCACTATGGAAGCAGATATAAACAAATGTGAAGCGCTAAAATAAAAAAGAGTACTAACAGGATGATCAAAGAGGAAAAACTAAACTCCTTCAACAGAAACCTTACTACCTCCCTCTCAGGTACGCTGGCGGTGAGAGCATGTATTCGCCCTTCTGAAAATCCTATCATTTGTTCTTTCCTTGTCCTTAATTATACGACTCGTTATACCATAATAAAGATACTTCTTCTTGTCTTAGGTTTTACTATTTTTTCCTCCCCTCCTTGAACTAAGTCTATATCCATGAGTTCTTCATTCTTAGGTTGTGCTCCTTAGCCAAACTCATTCTCATCTTTGCCATCCTTGTGTAACTTGTTGACAAATCTCTTGAAAGCTGCATCCATCGCATGGGAAACCCTACAAAGCTTAAAAGAAAATTAGCCCTAGGTGAAACTACTACGACTATAGATGGAGGTTGGGCCCTTCTTCGCCATTTAACAGGTGTCGTGGTCACATCGAGCCTACGGAACCATGTCGCGATGAGGTTACCTCCCAGAAAGCCAGGAGCCCCAAAGACTCAGGAAAGAAGGAAACAAGGATTCAAATAGAGGATCAAAAAGATAGTGCATATGGCTTTGGGGAATATGCCTTTAAAACAAAAAATTTCTTTTGAAAATGCTTCTTTTAAACCGTTTTGAAAACAAATTTTCAAATCTTTTATCTGATCTGGTAAACTTCAGCTCTGATACCAAGTGAAACACCCCACCTCCGTTAAGGTCACTCACAAAGGGAATGCCTTAACTTCGGTGGAGCATTATAGGTAAAAGATGCAGATAAATTACAAGACAGACAAATAAAGCAGCGGAAAATAAGGTTATTTTATAAACAACTTAATTCAGTCAAGCTTTAACAACAATTGTCTCAATCATACTTAAAAGTAATACATAGAAATTCTGTCTTGATTCAAAAACTTCCAAGTATAAAAGAAGCATAAAAATAACAATGATATTCCCCCAATGAAGCATGAACCAGCCATAGCAGTGGAAGAGAGAGTCCAAAACAATACATCGACTATCTTCGAGCTTGGCAGGAAAACTGCGCTAAGTGATAACATTTCCTCCCTGTGAACCTGGAGGGGGGGAATGGAAGAAAAGAGGCGAAACAAAACTAGGTCAAATATAAGTCTGGTAAGTCCGGTGACTTTCAACATATAAATAGGAAAAAGCATCATGACATGAATAAACTGAATATAAGACAATACCGTGATAACAGGGATAACAAGATAACACTGGATAAGCATAAGGTATGATAAGGCAAGATAAACTGAATGCGCGTCTACTCTTTCTCTGCTTCGCTACTACTTTGTTATTCTGATTTTTATATATCTCTGCACCACCTAACTAGTGTCCTAACTAGTAATCTGTATAAAATGATAATATTTTAACGTGATCCCGATCCCCGCAAATGGTGGTAGCCTTCAGGTGTACATCTATCGTGAGGATTCCACCTCAATAATCCTAATTGCCATGAACATGTTAGATGTACCCTTACTACCCTATCGATCAGCTCCCTTACTTGTATTCATGTTCCAAGTGTCTGTGTCAATCGGCCCTCTCTTGCGTGTAGATACCCTGTGCTGGTCCCACCATAAGGTGTATCAATCCTTATGATAGCGACCCGACACAATTCAAGATGCACAGTGTATAACCCCTGGTACCCAGTGCCTGCTTTTTCCCACTCTGGAGTACGTGCACGCCTGTAAACCATCGTAACCTACACTGACGTACCCCCTGCCACTGCTTTGACCGCTTACAATCAGCCCAGTAATCGTGCCCCACTCTGCCTAGTTCATGGTACCGTGATACATCTATGTGGGTTACTGTTGAAATGGGTTCCTGTTACTAGGGTTTCCTATTGGTTAAGTTTGTGGGCCTATATTTACTAATATTACCTACCAACCCCATATGTACTTAACCCTCCCACTGATTCAAGCATGTTTATTTAACGGTTAAGTTTGTGGGCCTATATGTACTAATATTACCCACCTACACGAGATGTACTTAACCCTCCCATCGATTCAAGCATGTTTATTAAAAGGTTAAGTTTTGTTGGCCTATATTTACTAATATTACCCACCAACCTGATATGTACTTAACCCTCCGGCACATTATGTCATATTGGTTAAGTGTTGTCCATTCATCTTAACTTAACCCACCCATTCATCGTGTTATGTTGGTTAAGTGTTTCTTATTAACTTAACCCCGTTCGTTCATCAAGTTATATTAGTTAAGTATTTTCTGGTTAACTTAACCCCGCGTGTTCATCATGTTGTATTGGTTAAGTGTCTTCAATCAATTCAAGTTAACTTAACCCACCTACTTATCATATTACTTTGGTTAAGTGTTGCCTTCTTTTGTTAACTTAACCCTACCGCAAATCAAGTTATATTGGTTAAGTGTTTCCCTCTTGTTTTAACTTAAACCTTACCACAAATCAAGTTATACTGGTTAAGTGTTTTCTTATTACTTAACCCTACACATTCATCATGCTATACTGGTTAAGTGTTTCCTATTAACTTAACCCTAGTCATCCATCTTGTCATATTGGTTAAGTGTTTCTCATTACTTAACCTTAGTCATCCATGTTATATTGGTTAAGTGTTCCTATGAACTTAACCCTACTCATTTATCTTGTTCATTAGCATTAATTGATTTATTAATGCACCAACCTCTCAAATTAGATATGTGTTGTTGCGGTTGCTGGATGTGCCGGGCGGTTCCGGGCAGTTTAACACCACAACTCAATCTAACCTCTGGTTTTTTTTGGGCATGATGCACTAACCTCTCACATTAGATAGGTGTTGTTGTGGTTACTGGATGTGCCGGGCGGTTCCGAGCAGTTTTACACCACAACCCAATCTAAGCTCGGGTTAGGCATATCATCTTTAATCTACACATTTACCCTATATACCTAATTCTAGATTTTACATGCTAATTACCAAATTCACCAAAACTAGTCATGTTACATTTTACACCCAATCTAGATTTAATGCTCAGGTTACCCCAAATTCGCAACAAAAACAATTTTGCCCAAAATTTGATTTATATGCCAACTTCCTACTTTGTCATTCATGCCAATTCTAGGTTCAATATGTCAAATTTCATATTCCATAATTCATATCAAATTGCATCTTAACAGTTATGCCATGTTACATGTTCCAAATTATGCCAAATAATGTCAATTTCATGTTATACCCAAATTTCCCCCGCATTCATAACGTACGTATTTTGAGATTCAACCCAAGATTCATAATATAAGGGGAGAAGCAAGATGGAACATCGTAAGAATAGGCATAGTCATACGATGATAAGAACTACTGGTCCAATAAACTTGATGTACTAAAAACACAAGTTTTGCAAGGAATACATCGCAGGCATATAGATATGATAAGAATTATATCATGAACTTAAAAAGGGATTACAATTCCGATATACAACAAGGATAGATATGATTGGACCAGTTTCATAGTCAAAATATATTCCCAAATAAATATATACTCAAGAACAGATTTCGATGAAAGGATATCTTACATCAGGCATATTCTCATATCCACTTTATTACATATCACAATTAAATTTAGGTGTTCAAACCTAAAAAGTAACTGACTTACTAAACAAAGGAAAATCTTGTTTTCATGCCTAAGCCATACATCACTATACACCCTAATCTTCTTCTTTTAAATCATAAACTATCATACATGTGTGTGTGTGTGTGTGTGTGTATATATATATATCCCAATTTTAGATCTTAGACCACAACATGTACTATGCCTTATATTTACAGTTCAATTTACGCCCCAAATCCCAAGTCATATGTCCAATACTTTATGCTTCAAATCTCAAGTCATATGTCCAATACTTTATTTTTTGTATGTGTTATGTCCTCAAATCAGTTACCATTCAATTATGCCCAATTATACACAATTTAATACTTTTCCCAAATTTTAGTTCTAGTCATGTCTAAATCATAATTTATGCCCAATTTTATTTCCAACGTACGTTCATCTCTTATGAAATCTAGCTCAGGCTCGCAGTAGCCTGGCTATAAAACAAAAAGGGAAGAAGGAAAGAAGAGACAAAGAAAGGACATAATATTATCAATGAGATAAATCCCAAGGATATAGAAAGACAGGCATAATCTCAGATCCAGATTTATTACAATGTCAGAATCACAATTAAATTTTATTTTTGAAAGTAACGTGAACTTACAAATTACAAAACGGTCTTGAATTCTGGGATCTGTACTCTGAAACTAAATAGCTCTCCCTTGAAGTAGACTATTTGTTCTTCTAATTTAGATTTGATTTGATTCTTAGAAAATAGTTGTTGAAGTCGTTGAATTTGCCTTTGAATCTCTACTAGAATTATAAACTTGATTTCTACGAAGGACTTGAGCAGCATAACCCTGTCCCAAATTTATTTTGATATGAATTAGGGTAGAGTACAAGCAAAATGAAGTCGTGTGGAGAGAAAGTGGGGTTTGGGGGTGTTTAAATAGCTTAGGAGCAACGAATCTAGTTAGAACGTGCGTCTAAATGCAGGAAAACGAATCTGTCCACGGATCTGGAAAGGGGGGAGGTCGACCCCAGGTCGACCCCATGGTCGACCTGTTCTACCCAGGTCGACCCCCAGGTCGACCCCCTGGTTGACCTGGGTCTTGGGCGGGAAATTTCCCGCTAGCCCGGTTGTGTGATTTGAATTTCAAGACTTTAAATTTGAATTCGGGCTGTTTTTTATTTTAAATTCCTAAAACTTTCAAGTGCATAACTTCTTTATACGAAGTCCGATTTACGCAAACTCAGCCTCTATCTCAAGCAGAATTCCGAGACAAAC
Organism: Allium sativum; assembly: GCA_030737875.1. Classification (NCBI taxonomy): domain Eukaryota; kingdom Viridiplantae; phylum Streptophyta; class Magnoliopsida; order Asparagales; family Amaryllidaceae; genus Allium; species Allium sativum. The sequence continues at coordinate 124,547,458 of CM060926.1, read as the reverse complement.
GCAATGGCGTAACCTGTTTCCCTTAATTCTTCTCTTAAAAATTAAGTATACTTTTATTTGTTACTTTAATGTTCACAGAAAATACGGGCTGTTACAGAATGCTAGTAATGGGCCTTTACCACCCCAACAGAGACAGAAGGTACAGAAACAGATTGCTAATAATGGACCTTTACCACCTCAATAGAGGCAGAAGGTACAGAAACAGAATGCTAATAATGGGCCTTTGCCACCTCAACTAATAGGCCTTTACCACCCCAACAGAAACAGGCGGTACACCAATAGAAAGAAACAGAACTATGTGTACCCTAAATTCTACCCCAAGCGATCGGCTCCCTAATACATAAATACCCTGTGCAGGCTTTATATAAGGGTGCGTCATTCTCTGAAGTGGCAAGATATAGACACAGAACTTTTTACAGATGTCACGGTGTCTTACATCCTCAGAGCAGACCGGATCCATGCACGCACATGACCCGGTTGGAATGCGCCATCGACACCCCTCGCCATTATCAGAGTGAAACTCTTACAATTAGATCAGTAAGCGTGCCCGGACCCCTCCTAGTGTTGGGTCATAGTTTTGATACCAGAAAAGGGTTACTGACTAATATGGGTTCCACAGAACAGATGACACAAGTAATTTCCCCTCCTAACCTTGTGTCCCCAGACTAACAGATTTCAGATTAACTTGCTTACAGATTTCAGATGTACAAAGTTCAGATTAACTAGTTCTCAGATCAGACATATAGGTTAACAAGTTTTCAGACTAACGGATCAGATATACAGATTAAGACTTACAGATTGTTTTACCTAACCTTGTATTGGGCCTATAGATTTACGAAACGGGTTTATTAGATTCTTCCGTCCAGTTGATTTAACCTCATCTTTCCAACACGTTTTAGGTATCATATTTATCCTAGATTTGCATTAATTAATTACTAGTGCACAGACCTCTCACATTAGGTTAGAAACTTGTGGACGCTGGATGTGCTGGGCGGTTTCGGGCAGACTTCAGCCGCAAGCCAAACCTAACCTTGTGTCTAAGCATCTTTTAGTTATGCCTACGACCTCTCACATTAGACTGACAGTTTGTGGTTGCTGGTTAAGCCGTGGGGTCCGGTAAGGCTTCTACCGCAAACAGAGTCTAACCTTCTGTCTCAACATTCTTATTATTAGCTAAAGTTTTCATTTACAAATTATGCCAATATCAGACTAGTTATGCCAATTCAACAAATTAAACTTCTTTACAAGTTACGGCAGATTATTCAAAGTTCTATTAACTTGTTTTGCTCAATTTTAGATCGAGTCTACAGATTTTCATTCCCCAAATTTATCGTATTCAGTTTCAACAGATTTAGCAGATTAGGTAATTTAACAGATTTAATCATAAAATTAAGCCTAATTTTACATGCTTAAATTATGGTCATAATTCACAATATAACATATGCCCCAAATTTTACTTAAATTTACATAGTACAGAATATTCTCTAAAAACCCCAAATCATGATATACAATATGAATTATGCCAAATTATAGCCTTTGATTTCAGTGTATGCCAAATATCCAAAATCCCCATTTAGGCGTATTCACATTTAATAGTTATCCTATTATAATATAGATCTTTGTGCCTAAGTCATATACACAATAATTCTCCTTCTTCCAAATCATAGACTATCATATATAGTATGCCCAGATCCCAATCTTAAATTACAACATATGTTCTTTTCTCAAATCAGTCACAAATCAGTCATGTCTAATTATGCACCATTCACTATTTTTCCCAAATTTACCGTTCGTGTGTCAATCTCTTATGAGATTTGGCTCAGGCTCGTGGTAGCCTGGCTATAGAACAAAAGGAAGGAAGAGATACATAGTAGTTACTATAATATTAATAAGATAGATCTACACAGAAAAACAGATCTGATAAACAAGAATATGCATAATCTCAAATTCAGATTTATAACCATGTCAAGATCAGAATTAAATTTCATATCTGAAAATAACTGTACTCACCTTGGTTGGATTCTAAAAGAAAAAGGGTTGTAGTTGTTCTCTTTTAATCCTATTCAGATTGGAAGAAGAAGAAGCACTAGTTCTAGCTTAGGTTTCAGCAGAGTAGAGACGCCATTAATATATTTTAATTACAACCGTGGCAGCATAGCGTTACAATGGTTTGGTATGGAGAGAAAGTGGGGTTCCAGGGTGTTTAAATAGCATAGGGATCAACAAATCTGGTCAGAATGGGCGTCCAAATGCAGAAAAATGAACCAGTCCTCGGATCTGCAAATAGGGGGGAGGTCGACCCCCAGGTCGACCCCCTGGTCGACCTATGTGACCCAGGTCGACCCCCTGGTCGACGTGGGTCCTGGGCGGGAAATTTCCCGCCTAGCCCGGGTGTATGATTTGAATTTCGAACTTAAATCTGAGCTGTTTTATTTTATTTAAATTCCTGAAACTTCTGAGTGCCATAACTTTCTCATACGAAGTCCGATTTACGAAAACTTGGACTCTATCCCAAGCAGAAGTCCGAGACGAACGCAATGGCGTAACCCATTCCCTTATTTCTCACTTTAAAAATTAAGTATTATTTAACTTGTTCTTTTAATATTATCAGAAAATACGAGGTGTTACATAAGATGTTATGCTACTCACACCAGATTGTTGTCTTTCTCAAGGTCTTATCCTTAGCTTCTTATTCCTTTGGAATACTCAAGTGAGCAGATTAGGAATAAAAAGTGATGCTAGCACATTGAGTTGTATAAAGTATGGGGAGGAGGAAACACTTTGATATATCATATTATAAAGCTTATTATTGCTTATGTTCCATTTTGCGGTACTAAAGAGTTATATCACTACTTGTATTTTAAGAGATAGTATTAAAGTATATTTCGGGAGTCATGAATGTATAAACTCTATATTTCTGTTTTTGTACAGACTTTAAAATTGGTGCACTATGATGTGCTTATTTATGGTTCATTTGGTTGTAATACTTGTTACACGACCTTTGTGATTGAACAATTTCGACCATCCAAACTGATATGACTTAACGATTTTCAAGGATCATTACCCAAATTGAAGATTAGACGATCCAGGCATTAAGTGCTGATAGCACCATAAGATAATATTCCGGTAAACTCGACGATCTCCATTCAAGAACTCGCTAAATGAGTGTTTGGCCTAAATCCATACTCTAGATTGTTATGATTCCATAATGAATGGGATGAAAGTTTAGCTCATCAAATATGTCTCCATATCTCTCGAATAAAAAGGCATTAACCAAAAACATCATCGAATCTACTAAGAGGACATTAAGGTGGAGCAACATTAAGGATAAAAATCTTTGTTTTGAAAAACTATAGTGGTATGTACTAATCACTTGATGTGATCCTGGACCAGTTTCCCATCGTATGACTTCGACGATGACTTTTGAATTTTCGTAGAGATTTCGAGCGACCTACATCCATAAATAGCAGCTGCCTAGAAGTGAAAAAGAACTTTTTGGCTCATTCAATTCTTTATAATTACGTACACTTTGGATCCTGCCAATGTGTGATTTTATAATAAAAAATCCATTAATAAGGTAACAAAACCTTCAAAGTGGACATAAGTCATATAGTGTTGAACCACTTAAATCGTTATCTTCTAGTTTTTTCTGTATTTCTACTATTTATTTCCTTGTTTTACATTTTATTTTTTTGCATTAGTTCTCTTCAAAACTCATGGATGTTTGTTCCATCCAAATTTTCTAGTGCTTTTTGTTAGTACTATGGACGGTAGTTTTGATGATTACAACCTTAGGTAATGAATATTTTTTATTCAACATGTACAAATCGTTGTCCATATTTATATATATATAAAATAGTGCGGTGTGTGTAATTGATATTCTAGACTATATAGTATCAAGATTGAAGATTCAAAATTTATTTCAAGAACATGAAGACACATTAGATTCAAGAGTTAAAGAGTTCAGGAATTCAAGAGTTCAAGATTTCAAGGTATTATAGAGTCTTAGATATTATGTTAGAACTCAGATTGCAATTATATGATCTCCATCCATTTTCATAAAATGATATCAAAATATGCCTATTCTAAAATTCCATTTTAAAATGATTTCAAAAGGAATTTTCAAATCCCTTTACAATTTTTTTTCAAATATCTTTTGCTTTCAAAATAGTCCTTTCAAAGAATTTTCTAGAAGAAAATTAGATAATAAATTTATTTCGATATATTTTACACTTATTATTAATTTTAATATTTATACTTTATACTATGATTTTCATATTTTACTATAATTCTTTGATTTGAATACTTGTACATAAAATAATTTTGATTTTATACTTACTTTGATTTTCGATTTTATGCTTTTTATATACTTCGGTTTTTATAGATATATTTCGATTTTATACTCATATTTATATTTTGATATTATACTTTAGATTTTGATTTTATATAAGGTTTTAGTTCTAACATACACTTTCTATTTTGCTTTTGAACTTAACAATTATGGTTTTTATATTTACATTTTTTAGTTTCATATATTCAATTGTATATAGTTTTATTATACCTTTAACTTAGTTATTTTAAATATTTTTAAATATGTTTTCTTAAATATTACAATGTTTGAATTATACATTTAATATGATTAAATATGTTTGTAGAGTTTCAAAACATTATATATAAGTTTATATTTACAAAATAATTTCAAATAAACTAGTTTTACTTTTAACTAAGACACGTCAACATAGGTTTAACATACATGTCGACATGTAACATAAAATTTTTAAAATTAAAATTTGAAAGGAATTGCCTTTTCACGATAGCTTGTTTCTAATAGCCATATATGTTTATAAATACCCTTCCTTCAAGAGCGAGATTAATCATCTTCTTGCTTATTTCGTTGCTTCCTATATTCCTCTCTTAAAAATCTTAAATCCTATAACTATACTATGCTGATTTATGAACTGAATCAAGCTTTTTCTTCTTCAATTTGATTCTACATCAAACTCTCTCCATTTATACTAAGATAAAATTGCAAACCAGAGTTATATGAGTAACTATAATCAAGATCAAAAGATCTAAGTCTGCATTCACTATACAAACAACTCATAAACCAGCACGCGTTTGATTAGGTTTCCATAAATCTTGTTGAGTTCGATTGTGCTTAATAAAAGCTATTGGAGTTAATTATTTTCATGAAATCAAGGACTAGTGAGGACATTTAGCTACAAATCAGATTGATCTTTCAAAAGGAAATATGCTAGAGGGTGTCTCCTTATGTACTTGAAATAAAGGAGTGTAATTTTTGATATTAGTAATGATCATGCATAATGCGAAAATGGATGTAGGGTAGCTCCGGAGTAGTATACAAATTCAAGGTATGTTCTTTCCTTTGCTAATTTCCCCTTTTATTGCCTTTTTTTTGTTTAATTTATTTGATTCTATGATCATTCTATATATATACAAATAAATATATTACAAAAGATTTCTAAAAGATTTAGGACTTTAAGTAAAAACTAATCAACCTCCTCTCTCTAGTGTTAATCTGGCCTTAAGATCCTTAATCTTCATCACTGTCATTTGGTATCGGAGCATTAGGTTTCAAAAGCATCATAATTTTGTTTTTTTAAGTTCTAGAATGGAAACTTTTTATAAAATTAATTGCATTATTGTCAATGGATATGTTTATGTCACAAAAACTTTTGAAAGGTCACATGATCTTTTGAAACAATATTTTATATAGGAAGATACACGTTACATGGAAATTGATGAAAAGACATGGTAAAAAAGCATTTAAAATCAAAAAGAATAAGTGGATACTGGATAGTGTATGTGTAAAGGCCCGCAAATCCGTACCACTTGAACTGACTGAATACGACTCGTGTCCAACCCAAGCTGCATGAAAATACGAATCTTTATGCGTTAATGAAGAAAAAAATAGAAGAAGAACAGAAACAACACAGACCACATCTCAATAGAATAAAATATATATAATATATATAACAACTTTTGGAATAAAATTTTTAACTGTATATGCATACCATTATCAGAGTACAATATTTGTTCATCACAACGAAAATAAATAAAACATAGATATTTAATGCTGAAGCCTCTAACTCCAAGCTCCTCCAAGTATATCCGTAAATACACCCATACAAATTTGGGCCCCCAAGAGTTTAGGGTAAAACAAAACAAAATAAACTCTAGGTCAGTTATTGGACTGGTGTGAGTAAGCTCCAACCATTTTTTTTAACTTTTCAATTTTTTTTAAAAGAAAGGATAATCGTAAGACCGATCCACACAAAAACACGGATGATTTTTTCTCATGATAACCCAAAAAATTCTTTGAAATAAATATTATTATGATTTTATAATAGTGTCTAAATCAAATAAACAATAATCTAGCATAACACTTGCATACCACACTCCATATACATAGTATACAATCAAAATCGCGGACACTTATTGGAGAATGGATTCCAACTGGTAATGTATGGGACCACCTTTCGATAGTGTATCTCTAGTGAGGAATACACCGGGTTCAACAAGAACATCTTGTAACCCATGCTAAACATGATCGACTACTCACTTCGCTTGAATGTTCTGAATGTATTGTCACCAATGGTTGGGATCAGTACCTGTTACCCGAAAGGGACAACATCGAAAGAATAAAAATGAAAATGGATTTTTATTAGATCAGCTGACAATACACCCAAATTGGGAGCTACCCACTTAGCCATGCAACCTACCCGATTTTAACCATTTCCTGATTGTGAGGCCTGAGGCTATGTCTTACCATTTTAAGGAATTTAAGAAAATCTAAAACTTATGTGATCTACTATATGAATCGCACACCATAGAGACGATCACCGACACAGAATCAAACACAAATACAGAAAGAAACAAAAATGAATTGCAGAAAAGGAAAGACCAGCCGGATTTTATACTAGTTCGGATTGCTCCTACGTCAAGTCGCACACAACACTGGATTGCACAAAGTTTTATTACTAGATCAATATCTAAGTGCAATCTTCTTGATTTCAAGGCTATAAGGTTAACTCCGATTCCACTTCCCTTGACTTCACGACTACAAGGTTCACACCGTTTCCTTTTCTTGATTTCACGGCTACAAGGAACACACCATTTCCGAAACAGGCCCAAATGATTACAATAGCCCTATAACTCTTTAATAGCACTTCAATTCAGAGAGTAATGAGTAGAGTGTGAGAAGAGAAGAAGTTTAATGTATTTAGAAAAGAAATCGACAGAGTAGAGGTGTAGGAATCATAAAAGTATGAAATAATAATGGAAGAATAAAAAGGGATGAAGATGGAGAAGAAGAATGGATTACAAAATCGAAATCAACCCCTATTTATAAGATCTGAAAGGTTGCAATGCTTCTGGAAAGTTACAAATAGTGAAAAGACATTTCCTTTCAAAACTAAAAATATGTCAGTTGTATGTCGACATATGCTCTTATGTATGTCGACATATATATAATGAAAATTTGAATTTTTAAATGTTTTCAAGTGTTTTACTATATATATAATTCTAGAAATTCTTAATTAAAGCATAATGATATAAATGAGTATTATAAAGTAGAAAATCAAATGAAATCATAAATATAAATTATACAAACATATTTATGAAATTATAAAATTTAAAACTATATAAATATAAAATTATAAAAGTATACAACTATATAAATAAATATGAACTAATAAGCTTCGAATCTTAGGTTTAAAATCAAATATAAGATAGAAAAACTAATTAAAATTAGAATTTTTAATTCTGAAAAACAGAATTTGAAATTTGAAAAACATAATTTGGAAAACATAATTTGAATTTGAACCTGGAGTGTTATTCAGAGTTTTACATATAAACTAGACTCTATTACTATACTTATCTTGAACTCTTGAACTCTTGATTACTCATGAGTCTTGAATCTTCCCTGAATTCTGAATCTCTAAAACTGTATTGTCTTCAGTATTAATTCCTATATGCAACTCCTGCATATGTGTGTGTGTGTGTGTGTGTATATTCTAAATAGAGTTGTTAGTCTATATTTTACAATCAATTAATATTGAAATAAGGTTGTTGTCATCAAAACTCCATTCTCCAACACAAGTAATACTGAGTTCTTTTTAGGTTAGTTTCTTATTAATTTATTCATTTCCCTAAATTTTCTCTTCAATATCTTTACCTAGATATTTCTTCAAACTCATTTAGCCACTCACAATTCTTGAAAAAACATTTCCATCTATCATAACTATTTATGTTCTAAATTTAGAAAATATACAATATTAACACTGGAAAACATTTCCATTTATTATTCACGCATTACTATTCTTCAACATTTCGTCAGTCCCTAACTGTAAACTAGTAAGAGAACAACTCCTAAGTATCAACCCTGAAGGCTGAAACCAAAATCACCTCAAGAAGCCGTTCAACTCGACTAATCTCCAGTTAGTTTCTAATTTTTTTAACTCCATTTCTTAACTTCTTATCAGCAAAATCATTTCAATCTTTAAAACATCACACTTTAAAACATCACACTTTAAAACATATACACGTTCCTCCTTCCAAACACTCAAGATTTAGTTTTATGAATTACTTTTTTTTCTTATAAAATTCAATTATATGCCTATTCTCTTATTAAATTTCATATATAATTGATAAGTCGATTTCTAAGTATCAAACTTGCTTAAATTTTTCTATCTCCTTTAATTTTTGGAAAGTTTCTACGGCATCTCCTTTTTACGGGTCACTCGATACAACTACTAATTTCCTCATTGGGCCCTTTCCATTCGAAAAGAAAATCAAAAAGCCGAGCGACTTACCAAATAGGCTCATAAAATCTCAAATTAAATTAAATGCGTATGTTTTTTGTTGGACAATCTATTTATATCTCTTTATACACTTCATTCAAACCTGCTTAACATATATTTAACCATTCCCAATTTATTCAACTTAGCCCAATCCTTTTTAACTCAATTTGCTAATTTGTTCTCCAATTAAATCTTTTTTCCTAATACCATTTTTATTTGAACATATCACGTTTATATTTTTTTTATTTACTTATAAACCAATCTAATTCTATTTCTAACTCAAGTTTTGTTAATCCATAAAAATATGGCTCGGATATGATGTTTAAACATGGTACAAATGTTAGGTCATTACCATCTCTTAAGCTCAGGTCATTATACCCTAGGTCGTTCCAGGCCTTGGGTCGCTAGTCCACAAAGGCAAGCCCGGTCATTATTCATTAGGACATTGATTTAAGAAAGCATAGCTAGGTCGCTCTAGAGTTAAGTCACTCCGCAACTTGACAAGCCAAGCCGTATCTTGAAGAAAAGGACAAGAATCAAGTCATTAGACCGTAGGTCATTTCTTGGGGCAGAAGACACAGGTAGTTCGTTGTTGACCTAAGGCGTCAGACCGTAAGAAATTTGGGGAGTTAGGTTGCATATGGTTCATAGCTTTAGACAGTGTCCTGGAGAAAGGGGAAAAGAAGTCAAGACGTTTTTCTAGATTGTTGCTTGGGGCACATGAAACAAGCTTAGGTCGTAATTGATTTTAAGCCAAGTCATTCCGATGACCTACACATGATATTTTCATGCGTTTCCACTCCATATCCACTCATATAAATACCCCTACTCTTCCACCATGAAGGGGACCAAATTTTCCCTCCACAAAATGCTGCCAAAATCATTTCTAAACTACTCCAAACTAATTCAACCTCCATTAATCCTTCTCCAAGTATAGATTCAACATCAAAGCCTCCATGGAATCATTCAATATCATCCAAGTTCCCAATTTTTGAAGATCTACATCAACAATCATTACACTTTGAGAGATCTAGTTATTTCCTTAGAGGATTTGAGTAGATCAAAAAGTAAAAAGAGAAGAAATAAAGAAAAACATTCATAAAAGAGAGAAACTAAGTGATAAAGCAAATATTATGTACCTTGTAATCTCGATGGTGATAATGAGAGTTCTTTCCATATTGGAAGTAGGCCGATTCTAGGCCGAACCACTATAAATTTCCTTGTCTTTACTTGCTTTTTATGTTTGTGGCTCCATATTTTTAGATCTTACTTGTTTGTAAGGTACTGCAAGAACACCTTGGGTGTTGTTGTTCATTTTTGATGTCAACATTTTGTCACCCACCGTAGGGCCACATTCACATTTCTATGTTAAGTGCTTTGTGGAGGTGTTGAAATTCGAAGCCTGTTTCTATAATAGATTTTACAATTCTAAGATCTAGGCCGACTGACAAATCCTCTTCAATTAGAAATTTTTCCAAGATAATGCCGCCAAAAAAGACGCGAACTGGTAAGACCATGATAACTTCAGGTTCAGGAAATGCAATGGATGATTCTATCACTCCGCACACTAATTTTGATGTTGGCAATTCCTCCAGAGAAGGAGTTGATGTGACTAGAGATGAGTTAAATGAAGCCATCGCTGGTTTAACTCGGCAAATGGATATCTCCAGTAAAGCCATGATAGCAAAATTAGAAGCTCTCTTTTCTCTCCAAGCCGCCATGGAGAAAGTCAATGTTAATGTCATCCGTGCTGAGGGTGCTAAATCTTCTGCCACTAGTCCAAATCAAGATCGATCCGTTCAGGAGGTCGATGATTTGGACGGGGTCAATTGTGAAGAATCTAAGACACCTGCTAGGAACTATCCTGAAAGAGCGACTTCTGTGGAAGTGATAGTTCTACTAAAAGGGCACTTCCCCATAAGGGAGGCATAGGGCCCTAGATCCCTAGCCGCAATCGGTTGCTTAAGTGAACATCTGGCGAAGGAGATGGTGTCCACCCGCGGATTGGCATGATGAGAAGGAGCGTCTAGAAGAAATGATCTGACAGATCATGATGGAAAGTGTTCAGCGAAATGATGATGTAACGACCCGCATTCTACGTATCGGAGGATCATAGATTATTTATTTTACTTTCATACGAAGTCGTATAGTTGTGTAAATTTAGGGAACGACCACTGGGGTCATTTCCCATGTTACGATTTTTGCTGAATTTTAAATGACCATTTTACCCCTAGCGAATCTTGTTTCATCAATAACTTTTGATTGGTAAGGAGTTTTGACCCAAAACCACTTCCATTGGATTCAGATGATGGTTTACCTTTCCGTGGAGTGACCACGTTAATCAAACGGACTTACCGTTTGGGTAATATGGCTGAAATAAGGTTTGAAAGATGGAAAAAATAGCATAGTTGGGCTTAACAGGGTAATTAGCAGCTAGACCCATAACCGATTTCGGGATTAGGGTTATGGGAGGGCTAATAGGGTTTAGTTAATCAGTTTTATTCATTTTTCAACCACCACTTATCATCTCTCCAAAACTAACAATGGCCTCCAACTCCTAAATCACCTTCTAATCACATATTAGCCAAATCTACATCCAATTAAGCTCAATTAGCATAAAAATCGAGATAGAGTTGCTGGAATACATTGGGATCCGTGCCAAATTAGTTAGAGTTTCAGATCTGAAATTTATTTGTGGCTAAAATGAGTAATTTGCACTTTTATTCACTAATTACGGCTAATTAGGGGTGATTAGTGATAATTAGCAAAATTATGCATCATAAAAATCTGGAAAAATATATGATTGAGTTTTGATGTTTTTGATTGAGTTTTGATATTTGTGATTGATTAAACATGTTATTACTACTGTTTGGAATGCTTCATGATTGTTTAGCAAAGTTAGAATCGTCAAAAACGCCGTCGTATGGCGTAAACAGCTTGCTGGAAAGTTGTAGGAAATTGGTCACCCTACCCCCCGATCATGAAACACCCCCACGAGCCGACGGGCTCATGTCCCATGTACCACGACCTGCTCGCCTGAAGTGTGCCATGAACCAACCTTGAGCCACGAACCAGTGAGGGAGCTCGAGCTTAAGGACCCACGAACCACGACGAACCAGAATGATGAGCCACGAACCAGAGGGAGCCATCACAAACCGATGTCATGATCCGATGCCGGGGGGAGAGCAGCCTTCCACGAGCCGACTAGGGTTGTCATCCATGAACCGACCCGAACTAGGAGGTGCACCACGAACCGATGCGAGGACCCACGAACCGAGCCGGATGGAGGAAGAGCATGAACTGCGAACCATTGCTTCATACGAACCGAGCCGATGATGGCTGGAGTACTAAGCACACCCAAATCAAGATGATGACCAAAACCCGAGATGCAATGGTAATCCAAATAAGAAGTTAGAATTCAAGATTTAGATGGGAACCGAGGAGTTAACTTCATGAGATGGGCTTTGCCGCGGGACGTGTGCAAAGGGGTTATCGATATCCCTAGTTTTGGTTCAACATTGAGAGATGGATTATAGGCGATGGATCAATGCAGTGGAGTAGTCATGACTCTAATGGACAAGGTGATCGTAGCATGGTTATGGATCAGTGCAGTGGAGCCGTCATGACTCCAAGGGGTCAAAGTGATCGTAGCATGGCTATGGACCAGTGCAATGGAGTTGTTATGACTCCAAAGGGGAAAAGTGGTCATAGCAAAGTGTCATCAACTATGGACCGATGCAGTGGGGTCGTCAAGGCCCCAAAGGGCAAAGTGGTCATAGTAATGGCAAAAGATTTGGTGATCAAAGTAGTGGATATCGTATGCTTCACGCACTGAGTGAGAGATGTGAGAATGATTGCTATATTTGATGTTTGCTATCGCCATAACATATGCATTTCCACTTTACACTTTATGTTAGTGTTACCTTAGAGTACTGCAAGTCTTGTTGTGCTAACTCTTTGGTTGCAGGTCCAGGTTCAGGTATTATTATTTACACCTGTTATTGTTCTGTTTTGCTGCCATCGCTCATACCAAACTTTTGTCTGACCCAGAGTTTTATGTCTCTTCTTATTATTCTGGGTGCTCCTAAACGAGCAGGCTATAGATAGGTTAGGTGGTATGCACAAGTAGCTTTCCGGAGACGAGCATGAGGCTTCCACGTACTATTTACATATATTCTCCCTGTTTTGTTAATGGTCACTGCTTTGGGCATTAGTAGTGTACCTTTTCTATTATGCTTTAGAGACAATAGTTTGAAGTTGTAATAATGGGTTGGATCATAAGCTGTATTTTGGATTCAGCTGCTATGATGGTTTAGTTTTCATCTTATGCATTGTCTCACCTGTTTTATGTCAAGTTATATTATTATTATATTTTATTCCATATGCTGTGAGATATACTACTGGTTGCTTTTGATTCACCTTTCCTGTAACGGCGCGATTTTCCATACCTGGGAAACCGTGTCATTATTGAAAGAATTTAGAAGATGAGATAGAAAAGGTAGAACTTATAGAATAGAAGAGAAAAAAATTATCAGAATCTCACAGCGGAATTTCACAAAATACTTATATATTACATCACAAAGCATGATACATCAGAGTACATAATATATTACATCATCATGGTTCATACAATACCATATTACAATACCATTGGTAATTAAACTGATAATTAAGACATATATGCTACTGGGTCTTCAACTGGTTCAGCATCATGTTCCACTTGCCTTGCCTGAACCTACTTGTCTACTCATAATAAATATTATGAGTACCCAAGAGTTTAAGAAACACAAAAATAAACTCTGGGTCAGTCAGGGGACTGGTGTGAGGAAACATAGTTAGACAGTAAAAACGGGGTATAAGTGCCAAGGTGTTTATTTTGATCCATGTTATTACTTTTAACATAAAAATCATTAGATCCATCCATGTCTAATATCTGGAAGTGATCTAATCTCTTTTATATCAAAACATTTGATATTATAGTAGTTTGTAACAGGTAATTAAAAATCTAGTGAAACGCTTGCATCTCACGTTCACATATATAGTATACAGATTTAAAGTCGCAGAGTGCGTATTGGAGTTTGGATTCCAACATACAGGGTATGGGAGCACCCACCGATCAGTGTACTCTAGAGAGGATACACTGGGGTTCAACAAGAACGTCTTGTAACCCGGCCACACATGACCGTCCACTCATTTAGCTTGAGTGTAACGAATATATTATCACTCCTACGGTTGAGCTCGATTTACCGTTTCCGAATGCAACAGCAGTGAAAATGATTTTAGCAGTAAATAAGGAAATCCTCTAGATGGTGATAATATACCCTGCTTGGGTATGACCCAACTAGCCATGCTGCCTAGCCCAACTTTTGTTACTTCCGGGTTGTGAAGTTTTGAGGCTACGTTGTTCTTCTGACAGGTTTTCTCTTTCCATTCTTTGAATGCCACATCGTCCTATCCGTCAGAAAATACTCATTCGATTACCCAAATATATTACGGGTAATGAAGCGAAAAGAAACGAATTTCCCTGCCACCAACATAATATACTTACGTAAATTCGATGTGCAAGAGCTGACTGATATACGTTGTCAGACACTCGTCCATTCGGGTTTGTTCTGGGTTTGAACAGACCAAAAATATCATTCTAAATAACGCTTGCATCTCGTTGTCTTTAGCACAATGATATGCGTCGTATACTTCGAATCGAAGTGGAATTTGTTTATTCCGGACTCTTCGAACGATGTACGAAATATTTTACGGTCGATAAATGTTTATCAGTGAAATCAGGAGTATCACTTCAGTTCAGATGAAATATATATTTTTCAAACGGTGTTTGCTTATTTGGTTTGCATTAGCATCATTAGTTTATCTGTTTACATCAGTTGAGGTGTATATGGTTTTTGACGGTGTTTGTTCATCCTTTTGAAATTTCCCGTGCTCCGCACACGGTGTATTTCCCTTTGATTATTTTAGTTCAAATTGTGTTTGAACTTATTTTCCTTTTGTTCTTATCCTTTAACGATTATTTATTTATATAAATAATTCAAATAATTTATTTTAAATTATTTATTTTCGTCTAATTTACATTTCAACTTGGTTGATCTTTCACGGTCGAACTTGTCGGTTCAGAATTCGGTTTCTACTTCTCACTTGTCACCGGCTTAATAAAACATTTATTTATTTATTTATTTATATTTTAAATTTAAAATTTATTTAAATTTAAAATCTCGTATTCTACTGATCGAAGAACACCGGACTTTGGCACTGCCAGAGTACCGGATTTGGCAAGTGCCAGAACTGGAAAACACTTAGGATTAGTTGAGAAAACCTTAGCCGCTCATGGTATTTTTGAAAGTTCCACTTGGTACTTTAACCAAGTGCCAAAGTACCAGTACCAGGATCTCTGGCACTCATGAAAATCCCTCTGATTTAGCCCCAACCACCGTGATTTTGCGCAAAAATTTAAGTACCGCCTACCTGGTACTTTGGCCAAGTACCACATTCCTCCTTCCTCGTATCAGTGCACAGTGTGCACGTGCACACACAACCAGGCCTTCGTCCATCCACGTCGAACCCCCAGACATGACGGCCACCCCTCCAGGACTTCGTCGGAGCCACCAGTCACCATGTTCGTCGATGCTACAGTGATTTTCTTGTTTGAGCTGTCCATGTTCAAAAACAACCATCGGAGAAACCCCTTCGCTCACCCACCACAGACCGCTAGCCACCGAACCCTCCTGGCCTCAGCATCGCCACCCCCTGACGCCGCTTTTCCCCCACCACCGCACGTTCCTCTCGCAGCCGACGGTGAACAGTTCTGGGTCATACAGGTGAACCCATTTCAACCCAAAAACCCTAAATTCGACTCACCTACGAAATCCGTACCTTATAAAAATATGTTTGCATTTTTCCCCGAACCCCTGGTCCCCGACGCTCCCCCTCTCGAAACCGCCGACCCCCTGGTGGCTTGGATCGTCGGAAATCCACTTAAACCCATTTTCCGTCCATGTCCAGAATTCTCGAGATATACCAACTTAAAAATCAGGATTTTTACATTAAAAATCATCATTTGTATTGTGGATTCGATTCATAACATCAAACCATGTTTTTATTTCATTTGAATTTTCACTTTGATTATGGTTTAACAGAGAGCTTTACTGTGTATTTTTTTTTGAACTTATATATTCAAAATGGTACTTCTTTGATCTGATATATGTTATATGGTGTGTTTACACTAGCTTTACATACTTTAGAAATCAATTCATGGATCATCATGGATTATCTTTCAATGGACCAGTTCTGTATTTAACAGAACAAACTGCAGGAGTTAAATCTGGTAATCATCAAATCATATACACACACATACTATGATGAATACTACCTGATAGATCAAACTACAGAGATGAAATTAGTGTGATCTACACCATGAATCTATGGTTACCACTAACAGACAGTACACAACAAAGCATAGCAGTTTTGATTCGTATAAAAACTGTTTTACAGCTAGTATTTAAATTCAGAAAATTTTAAGAGTTTCACTCACTCAAATGCTCTCCAAATGATCCAATAAAATGCTTCAGATCTGAGAATGAAAACTGAGTTTGTTTGTGATCAGATTTGTGAAAGAATGAGTGGTATATATATAGGTGAATTCATGCATTAGAAAATGAATTTCTGGGCACAATTTCCAACAGCAAACTCTCTAGCCTCACCCGTCTCCTACGGCTAGAAAATGAGGATAATGGCTTCAAATTTTGTCCCACTAAGGGTTTGTAGCTCCTAGGTAGTGCTCCTAGAAGTTTGAACCATTCTTGCATTAAATGCAAGGATCCATTTTGGATTTTTAAAGCCTTAAACAAATGCTTGCATTTGTTTTTACTTGCTGAGGTGTTCATGCTATCTACACTATAGGATTTAGAGAAATGGTTTGCTAATCTTTAGTGTTACTATTTAGGGCATGTTTCATTTAATGCTTTCACATGGTTTATATTTGTTAGATATTATTTAGGATCCTTAGGTGATGACTCCTCATATATTAGCCATATTATCATATCTTTGTTCTTGTCTTATCTTGTATGCTATTTTCTATACTAGATTTATAGAATCCTAAATTAATATTTTTGTCTTGCTTTGTTATATGTATGTTGGGTTGTTTTTGTCCGAAGGTCCCTCTTTATCTTCCAAGTGAATAAAATACCCTTTCAATGATTCATGTTCTAGGCTTTTTGTTTTTAAATCCTTACTTCGTTAAATGGTCAAACTATGAACCATTATGTTCTTGTATGTATTTTTATTTAAGTTTTCAACTTAAATGTTTTACACTTGTTTTTTCCCTTTTTCAAGATTAGATCAAATCTATACATACATGTGCTTATCCATATATATATTTGTTTCAAAAATCTCTTTAGTTTGATTTTAAATAGCAAATCTCATTTTAATTACTTATTAAAATGATTTAAAAGTCGTCAGAAAAGTCGGGACATTACAGTCCACCCCCCTTATAAGAATTTCGTCCCCGAAATTAAAGTAAGAAGATAGAAAGATTTTCCCAAAGATGATATTCCATATCATAATTACTTCGTACACTCTAATTATACATTAGATTCAAAGTTGTACTAGGCATACATATCATATTACCATCTAGGCATACATATCATATTACCCTACTAGTGCTATACTTGACTGATTCAAGTTGTAGACTATCATATCATATATATAGATATATATATATATATATATAGCCCAACTCATTTCTCCATCCTACTCCTCTGACAATGTGTAGGTACTTTTCATGATCCCTTTTTCCTTCGTGTCCCCAAAAGTTGACGGTTCATTCATGATAGCGTAAACATTAGGCTGTGGTGCCTTCTTCATCAGTGGGCAGTTCCTGATCATGTGTCCAGGCTGATGACAGTTGAAACAGAGGTTCTTTGCCACCATCTCATTCCTTTGATTCTGATTCTGCTGCTGTTGTTGTTGAGGTTTCTGCTGCTGCTGGAGTTGTTCTGGTTCCTTATCCTTTGACTCCTTACAGTACCTAGCGATATGTCCCTTCTGTTTGCAGTTGTGACACAGAAGATTCTTGAAACGATTTTCATACTTCTCCTCCCCTGTACTTCCTTTTTCTTTGTTCTCCCAATTCGGATTGAATTTCCTCTTCCGGGAGTTCTCGCCATTGATTTCTCCAGTCTGATCCTTTACTGTTGTGGGTTTCTTAGCATCCAAGGCTTCATACCTGAGTGCTAAATCCACTAATACGACAAACGGGTCCTTTAAATGTCCCATCATCCTTCCTTGAAGACTATCCTTTAATCCAGCTACGAACATCTCGTTCTTCTTCAGTGGGGTATTTACCAACTCTGGTCCAAAGCTTGACAGTGCATTGAACTTGTTTTCATATTCAGTAACAGTCATGCCTTCCTGTTTTAGATTGATAAAGTCCCGGTACATCCTTGTCTTCCCAGTGGCTGGAAGATACTGGGCTTCAAAAGCTTCTTTGAACGTCTCCCAAGTAAAATCTTCCTCCGGAGTGTTTGCAGTCTGAGCGTCCCACCAGATTGCTGCGGCTCCCTCCAGATTCCATGAAGCCAAGAGACGTTTGTATTCGTCATCTAACTTCAGTCCCTTAAAAATCTTCTCACATGATCTAATCCATGCTTGGACATCAACCAGTGATTCAGTTCCTTTAAACGTCTTTCCTCCCAGAGTAGTGTAGTTTTTGCAGATCATTGCGAAGTTTGGCTGTGTTGGAGCTTGGACCACTTCAGTTGTTTCCACTTGGGTTTGATTCACAGTGTGCCCATTGGTTGTGGTTGCCCTGCTTGCTCTTCGGCCTCGTCTTCCTTGAGAACTCATTTTCTGAGTATATGATTTGAAAGTCAATACTCAACCAGAAGATATTCCTAGGGATAATCTTAAGATAATAACTAGGGTTGATAGCTATGGACGACCTATATAAAAATAGTTTTTAGTAAAAATACGCTCTCTCGATACTTACCCAACTCAATCTAGGGTGTTACTAACCCTATCTCTACTGAGTTACGCCACAGAGCCAAGGTTACTACTCAACCAATAGCTCTGATACCAACTGTAATGGCGCGATTTTCCATACCTGGAAAACCGTGTCATTATTGAAAGAATTTAGAAGATGAGATAGAAAAGGTAGAACTTATAGAATAGAAGAGAAAAAAATTATCAGAATCTCACAGCGGAATTTCACAAAATACTTATATATTACATCACAAAGCATGATACATCAGAGTACATAATATATTACATCATCATGGTTCATACAATACCATATTACAATACCATTGGTAATTAAACTGATAATTAAGACATATATGCTACTGGGTCTTCAACTGGTTCAGCATCATGTTCCACTTGCCTTGCCTGAACCTACTTGTCTACTCATAATAAATATTATGAGTACCCAAGAGTTTAAGAAACACAAAAATAAACTCTGGGTCAGTCAGGGGACTGGTGTGAGGAAACATAGTTAGACAGTAAAAACGGGGTATAAGTGCCAAGGTGTTTATTTTGATCCATGTTATTACTTTTAACATAAAAATCATTAGATCCATCCATGTCTAATATCTGGAAGTGATCTAATCTCTTTTATATCAAAACATTTGATATTATAGTAGTTTGTAACAGGTAATTAAAAATCTAGTGAAATGCTTGCATCTCACGTTCACATATATAGTATACAGATTTAAAGTCGCAGAGTGCGTATTGGAGTTTGGATTCCAACATACAGGGTATGGGAGCACCCACCGATCAGTGTACTCTAGAGAGGATACACTGGGGTTCAACAAGAACGTCTTGTAACCCGGCCACACATGACCGTCCACTCATTTAGCTTGAGTGTAACGAATATATTATCACTCCTACGGTTGAGCTCGATTTACCGTTTCCGAATGCAACAGCAGTGAAAATGATTTTAGAAGTAAATAAGGAAATCCTCTAGATGGTGATAATATACCCTGCTTGGGTATGACCCAACTAGCCATGCTGCCTAGCCCAACTTTTGTTACTTCCGGGTTGTGAAGTTTTGAGGCTACGTTGTTCTTCTGACAGGTTTTCTCTTTCCATTCTTTGAATGCCACATCGTCCTATCCGTCAGAAAATACTCATTCGATTACCCAAATATATTACGGGTAATGAAGCGAAAAGAAACGAATTTCCCTGCCACCAACATAATATACTTACGTAAATTCGATGTGCAAGAGCTGACTGATATACGTTGTCAGACACTCGTCCATTCGGGTTTGTTCTGGGTTTGAACAGACCAAAAATATCATTCTAAATAACGCTTGCATCTCGTTGTCTTTAGCACAATGATATGCGTCGTATACTTCGAATCGAAGTGGAATTTGTTTATTCCGGACTCTTCGAACGATGTACGAAATATTTTACGGTCGATAAATGTTTATCAGTGAAATCAGGAGTATCACTTCAGTTCAGATGAAATATATATTTTTCAAACGGTGTTTGCTTATTTGGTTTGCATTAGCATCATTAGTTTATCTGTTTACATCAGTTGAGGTGTATATGGTTTTTGACGGTGTTTGTTCATCCTTTTGAAATTTCCCGTGCTCCGCACACGGTGTATTTCCCTTTGATTATTTTAGTTCAAATTGTGTTTGAACTTATTTTCCTTTTGTTCTTATCCTTTAACGATTATTTATTTATATAAATAATTCAAATAATTTATTTTAAATTATTTATTTTCGTCTAATTTACATTTCAACTTGGTTGATCTTTCACGGTCGAACTTGTCGGTTCAGAATTCGGTTTCTACTTCTCACTTGTCACCGGCTTAATAAAACATTTATTTATTTATTTATTTATATTTTAAATTTAAAATTTATTTAAATTTAAAATCTCGTATTCTACTGACCGAAGAACACCGGACTTTGGCACTGCCAGAGTACCGGATTTGGCAAGTGCCAGAACTGGAAAACACTTAGGATTAGTTGAGAAAACCTTAGCCGCTCATGGTATTTTTGAAAGTTCCACTTGGTACTTTAACCAAGTGCCAAAGTACCAGTACCAGGATCTCTGGCACTCATGAAAATCCCTCTGATTAGCCCCAACCACCGTGATTTTGCGCAAAAATTTAAGTACCGCCTACCTGGTACTTTGGCCAAGTACCACATTCCTCCTTCCTCGTATCAGTGCACAGTGTGCACGTGCACACACAACCAGGCCTTCGTCCATCCACGTCGAACCCCCAGACATGACGGCCACCCCTCCAGGACTTCGTCGGAGCCACCAGTCACCATGTTCGTCGATGCTACAGTGATTTTCTTGTTTGAGCTGTCCATGTTCAAAAACCACCATCGGAGAAACCCCTTCGCTCACCCACCACAGACCGCTAGCCACCGAACCCTCCTGGCCTCAGCATCGCCACCCCCTGACGCCGCTTTTCCCCCACCACCGCACGTTCCTCTCGCAGCCGACGGTGAACAGTTCTGGGTCATACAGGTGAACCCATTTCAACCCAAAAACCCTAAATTCGACTCACCTACGAAATCCGTACCTTATAAAAATATGTTTGCATTTTTCCCCGAACCCCTGGTCCCCGACGCTCCCCCTCTCGAAACCGCCGACCCCCTGGTGGCTTGGATCATCGGAAATCCACTTAAACCCATTTTCCGTCCATGTCCAGAATTCTCGAGATATACCAACTTAAAAATCAGGATTTTTACATTAAAAATCATCATTTGTATTGTGGATTCGATTCATAACATCAAACCATGTTTTTATTTCATTTGAATTTTCACTTTGATTATGGTTTAACAGAGAGCTTTACTGTGTATTTTGTTTTGAACTTATATATTCAAAATGGTACTTCTTTGATCTGATATATGTTATATGGTGTGTTTACACTAGCTTTACATACTTTAGAAATCAATTCATGGATCATCATGGATTATCTTTCAATGGACCAGTTCTGTATTTAACAGAACAAACTGCAGGAGTTAAATCTGGTAATCATCAAATCATATACACACACATACTATGATGAATACTACCTGATAGATCAAACTACAGAGATGAAATTAGTGTGATCTACACCATGAATCTATGGTTACCACTAACAGACAGTACACAACAAAGCATAGCAGTTTTGATTCGTATAAAAACTGTTTTACAGCTAGTATTTAAATTCAGAAAATTTTAAGAGTTTCACTCACTCAAATGCTCTCCAAATGATCCAATAAAATGCTTCAGATCTGAGAATGAAAACTGAGTTTGTTTATGATCAGATTTGTGAAAGAATGAGTGGTATATATATAGGTGAATTCATGCATTAGAAAATGAATTTCTGGGCACAATTTCCAACAGCAAACTCTCTAGCCTCACCCCTCTCCTACGGCTAGAAAATGAGGATAATGGCTTCAAATTTTGTCCCACTAAGGGTTTGTAGCTCCTAGGTAGTGCTCCTAGAAGTTTGAACCATTCTTGCATTAAATGCAAGGATCCATTTTGGATTTTTAAAGCCTTAAACAAATGCTTGCATTTGTTTTTACTTGCTGAGGTGTTCATGCTATCTACACTATAGGATTTAGAGAAATGGTTTGCTAATCTTTAGTGTTACTATTTAGGGTATGTTTCATTTAATGCTTTCACATGGTTTAGATTTGTTAGATATTATTTAGGATCCTTAGGTGATGACTCCTCATATATTAGCCATATTATCATATCTTTGTTCTTGTCTTATCTTGTATGCTATTTTCTATACTAGATTTATAGAATCCTAAATTAATATTTTTGTCTTGCTTTGTTATATGTATGTTGGGTTGTTTTTGTCCGAAGGTCCCTCTTTATCTTCCAAGTGAATAAAATACCCTTTCAATGATTCATGTTCTAGGCTTTTTGTTTTTAAATCCTTACTTCGTTAAATGGTCAAACTATGAACCATTATGTTCTTGTATGTATTTTTATTTAAGTTTTCAACTTAAATGTTTTACACTTGTTTTTTCCCTTTTTCAAGATTAGATCAAGTCTATACATACATGTGCTTATCCATATATATATTTGTTTCAAAAATCTCTTTAGTTTGATTTTAAATAGCAAATCTCATTTTAATTACTTATTAAAATGATTTAAAAGTCGTCAGAAAAGTCGGGACATTACATTTCCAAACCCTTTTCCTTTGACGACTGTCCCATGCTGGTTGGGCATTGACATAGCGCATTTCGGGTAAATGTCGGCTAGTCCGGGCGGGGCGTCACACTTTGCATCAGAGCCTAGGTCATGTAGTTTAACCTAGGGGAAGACATCAGGGAGAGATAGTATACATATATGAGAGTGCGTATATGTGATATATTGGTTTTCAAAAATTATATGTATATACTATTGGTATATCTAAGTATAAAGTCGCACTGCACGGGCACCACTAAGGAGATGGTTAATCGTTTTCTCTTTACAGATTGAATGATGAGCCAAAATACGAGGAGTACGGTGAGGAACACCACATCGGGAGTTGAAGAGGAAGTGGGTTCAGGGGCCAACATTGAGAATGTCTCTGATATAAGGACGTTGTTTACTGCCTTCATGTGAGAGATGCTTAGGGATGCTCTAGGAGCAGTTCCCAATGCTTCTAACGGTGATGGTGCAATAGTGAAGATGCCTAGGGCCGATTTTGCTAAGCTTAACGAGTAGTCCTAGAATAAGAAAGAGCAGAATCAAACCAAGGCTAGCTAGAGAAAGAGGAATAAGAAAAATATCAAGTGCTTTGGCTATGGCAAGAAGGGCCACTATGCCAGAGACTATCGAGTGAAGCCAGGGGAAATGAAGTGTTTCAATTATGGCCAAGTGGGACATCTTAAGAAAGAATGTCCATAACCCCCTAAGGAGAAGAAGATTGTGGAAGCATATGCTATTAACGTTTTTCCTTCTTTGTCGAGTACCCCAACCGCGGCGGAGAAAGGAAAAGGTGTCGTTATTCAAGGTATGCTTTCTATTTATGATGTTCTTGTTCGAGTATTGTTTAGTACCGTAGCTTCCCATTCCTTCATATCTAGTGCCCTGGCAGATAGGTTGGAATTGGAACCCAAGATTTTTGATTGACCTTTTGTTATGACGAACCCAATCGGTGGTTCAACTAGCCTTAGTATGATTTGTCATAATTTGGTCACATTGAGTCATGGATGTATGTTTCCTTGTAATTGCTTTGTTTTGGGCTTTACTGGGTTTGGCATTATTTTGGGAGTCGATCGGCTCCAAAGGCATGGGGTGGTGGTAGACTGTGAGGGTTCTTCGGTGACCATTAGAGATGAGGATGGGCGGAGGGTGGTGTTTGGTAGCCTACCTAGTGATGGGGTGATGGCTAGTTTTCTAAATTCTCTCGACATCCTGCATGATGAGTTGTCAGATGTGCCTGTTGCTGGCGAGTATCGGGACATCTTTGGGGCAGTGACCAGACTTCCACCATACTGAGAGATCGAGTTTCAGATTGATTTAGTGAAAGATGTCAGGCCTATAATGATGCCACTTCATCATCTGGAGACAAGGGAGCAGCGAGAGATCAGGCTGCAAGTAAGCGATCTTTTGAGGAAGGGATTTATTTGAAGAAGTGTCTCCAAGTGGGGAGCACCAGTTGTATTTTCTACTAAGGCAGATGGTTCCCTTCGCTTATGTGTTGGTTCGATATGAAGATGGAGTTCTAGATAGCTCTTTTGTTGAGAGTGCTAAGGAATCATCAATAGTTGGAGTTTTCTAGGCAGACTCGATGCAGGGGTATCTGGGGACGCCCATTTATCTTGGATCCATGAGACGTGATCTAGTTATACTGGAAGGATGAATGTATGTTGAACGTGCGGTAGTTCATTTGGAGTCGGGGCTTCCATTAGCCCTTGATATTGGTGGGACCAGTCATTACGACGTATTCATGGCTTTAGTAGAGGGTAGATGATTTGTTTGACCAGTTAAATGGAGCAACGGTGTTTTCCCAGTTAGATCTTATGAATTTGGTTTTCAGGGATCAACTAAATAAGTTTGTTCTTGTGTTCGTGGACGATATTTTAGTTTACTCGAGCACAGAGGAAGAACACAAGGAACATTTGAGGACAGTGATGGAGGTATTGAGGAAACACCAACTGAAACTGAAATTCTCTAAGTGTCACTTTTGGAGGAGGGAAGTGAGGTTCTTGGGCCATGTTGTTTTAGATAATGGTATTCTCGTGGACCCTGCGAAGGTGGCTACAGTGCAAGATTATTCTACGCCCATGAATGCAACAGACATAAGGAGTTTCTTGGGATTAGCTGGATATTATCGTAAGTTTATTCAAGACTTCTCCAAGACAGCGGCACCGTTAACTCAGTTGACCAAAAAGAATCAAGCTTTTGTTTGGGACGAAAAGTGTGAGAATGCATTCAAGAGTCTAAAAGAAAAATTGATGTGTGCACCAGTGTTGGTTATTCCGAAAGAAAACGAAGAGATGACGGTATACACGGATGCTTGTGTTACCGGACTAGGTAATGTACTGATGCAAGGGGGCAGGGTTGTAGCTTATGCTAGTCGGCAACTGAAACCGCATGAGAAAAGATATTCTACCCATGACTTGGAATTGGTTGCATTTGTGTTCGCGTTAAAGATGTGGAGACATTATCTCTTGGGAGAAAGATTTGAGTTGTTTACCGATCATAAGTTGTTAAAGTATCTTTTCTCTCAAACGGATTTAAATCTTCATCAGCACAGACGGTTAGAGTTCTTGGCTTCATATGATTTCAATATCGCATACATACCCAGGAAGGGTAATATGGAAGCTGAAGCATTGAGTAGGAGATTTGCCAGTTTGGGGGCTAAGTTTCTGGAATGGAAGAAACTGGAGTATATCGCAGGATATGATTTCAGACTTAAGTGTGAATTATCCAGCAATGTTAGCAAGTTTGATGATCTGTAACACCTCGTATTTTCTGTGAATGTGAAAATAACGAATTAAAGAATACTTAATTTTAAAAGTGGGAATTAAGGGAAACAGGTTACGCCATTGCATTCATCTCGGAATTCTGCTTAGGATAGAGTCCGAGTTTGCGTAAATCGGACAACGTATGAAGAAGTTATAAGCCGTAGTAGTTTGTATACGCGCAAGGATTATATATATACACACACAAAATCATCTCCAGAACCAAAATAAGTCAAAGACGAGTGAGCAGGAAAGATCCCGCTCAAATGGTGTCGACCCCTCTTAAGGGGGGGTCAACATAGGTGTCGACCCCCGTTAAAGGGGGTAGACCCCTTCCAAGATCCAATTCCTATGACGATTTCTGTAGTTCTGAGCGGATGTGGCCTTCTCTGATTGGCCTAGTGACGAATTCTGATGTATTAGGGCTTATGTGTCATACTGTGATTGGCTGAGTGGCACATCTCTTTGGTTTGGATGGCTCTGATTTCTCCTAGACTGATCTAAAGGCTAGAATTGATCCTAGACTTCTATAAATTCAACTCAAACCCTAAACCTAAAACACATAAACACGTCATATGAAGCCGTCATGCTGTCTCTCTCTGAACTAGCATAGCCTCCTTCTTCTTAAAACTAGAATATCTTCTTTAACTAGAAATCAATTAGAAGAACATCAATAGTCCACATCAAAGGAATAGCTTAACAAATTCAGAAATCATATTCCAGAATACAAGAACTATTCTTTTTCTGTAAGTTCAGTTATATTTCAGATTTAAATATATAAAAGTCATGACTTGAAATAAATCAAATCTAGAACTGTGCCTAATTGTGATTCTGATTCATGTTTATCCTTGTGACAAATCTGAAATTAACTATGCCTATGAGACTATTTTGATTTATACAATTGGACCTATCATATTGTATATTAATTTGGTAATGCTTTTATGTTATGTTATGTGCATGTTCATAAGCTAAGTCATGTTCATATATGCTTATATGTTTAGATCTACATGCTTGCTTTTATGTTATGTTATGTACATGTTCATAAACTAAGCCATTTTCATATATGCTTATATGTTTAGATCTACATGCTTACATGTTTAGATCCAAGTTAATACATTTGTTTAAGATCTATGTAAATTCTTGTTCATATGCTTAAGATCTATGTTAATTGGATCTAACTCAAGTACAAGTTCACATTGATATGCTTGATTAAGTTTATATTGTTCATGAAAAATTTGTATTACACATGCTTTGTTAGATTCATATTATTTTGTGCTGTTGCAATGCTACATGTTCCTTTCTTTTCCCTTTTGTTTATGAGTTAGGCTGATTTGCAAGCCTAACGTTCTATGTAATTTATGCGAACGAATAACGGGGGGAAACGTTGGGTAAAACATTAAATTACTTTCTAATGGCATAGATTGGCTCATAATCATGTAAATGATAAATAGCAAGAAATGGTAGTATTTGTATACCATTAATTAAGAACATAATTTAAATAGTAAATATGACATGACAACACTTGTGGATAATTTACATATAAACTTGACATAAATGACGAATATGTAAATTAAATAAAGGATGAACATGCCTAACCCGAGGTTAGATTAAGTTGTGGTGAAAAACTGCCCGGATCCACCCGGCACATCCAGTAACCGCAACAACACCTATCTAATGTGAGAGGTTAGTGCATCATGCCAAAGAAAAACCCGAGGTTAGATTGAGTTGTGGTGTAAAACTGCCTGGAACCGCCCGGTACATCCAGTAACCGCAACAACACAGATCTAATGTGAGAGGTTGGTGCATTAATAAATCAACTAATGCTAATGAACAAGACATGCTAAGAATGGTAGGGTTAAGTTAACTAAGGCAATACTTTACCAGTACAACATGTTAATTAAACAAATGGTAGGGTTAAGTTAACTAAGGCAACACTTAACCGATATAACATGATGTATGGTAGGGTTAAGTAGCACAAGAAGGCAACACTTAACCAATATATAACATGGTGTATGATGGGGTTAAGTAACACAAGAGGACAACACTTAACCAATATAACATGATGAACGAGTGGGGTTAAGTTAATAGAAAACACTTAACCAATACAACATGATGTGTGGGTAGGTTAAGTTAACATGAGTGGACAACACATAACCAATATTACATGAACAAAGCGGATAGGGTTAAGGCAAGCTTAACCAATAATACGTATTGACTTGATCAGTAGGAGGGTTAAGTACATCTCGTGTAGGTGGGTAATATTAGTATATATAGGCCCACAAACTTAACTATTAATAAACATGCTTGAATCAGTGGGAGGGTAAAGTACATCTTGTGTAGGTGGGTAATATTTGCATATATAGGCCCACAAACTTAACCAGTAGAAAACCCTAGTAATGGGGACCCATTTCAGCAGTAACCCGCATAGATGTATCATGGTAACCTGAACTAGGCAGGGTGGGGCACGATTACTGAGCTGATTATAAGCGGTCAAAATAGCGGCATGGGGTATGTCAATATAGGTTCCGACGGTTTACGGGCATGCACGTAATCCGGAGTGGGAAAAAACCGGGCACTGGGTACCAGTAGTTATAAACTGTGCATCTTGAATCGTGTCGGGTTGCTATCATAAGGATTGATACACCTTATGGGGGGACCAGCATAGGTTATCTACACGCAAGAGAGGGCTAATCGACACAGACACATGGAACATTAATACAAGTAGGGAGCCGACCGATAGTGTAGTAAGGGTACATCTAACATCTTCATGGCAATTAGGTTGATTGAGGTAAGATCCTCATACTAGATGTACACCTGAAAGCTACCATAATTGCGAGGATTGGGATCACGTTGTAATATTATCATTTTATGCAGATTACAGTTGGGAAACTAGTTAGGCGGTGCAGAGATATAGACATCAGGATAACAGGGTAGTAGCGAAGCAGAGAAAGAGTAGAAGCGCATTCAATTACCTTGCCTTATCTTGTCTCAAGTTATCTTATTTTATGGTATTGTCCTATTTTCAGTTTATTCGTGTCATGATCCTTTATCTTGTTTACATGCTGAAAAATCACTGGACTTACCAGACTTATGTCTGACCTATTTTCTTTCGTCTTCTTTTTCTCCATCCCCCTTGGACCGTTTCTCTTTCCAAGCTCGGAGATTCTGTGATGTATGGCTTGGAACATCTTATCTTTGGCTATGACTCTGATTGCACTTTAATTTGGGGACTTATGCTACTTTTCTATTTTTTATGCTTCTTATATACTTGGAAGTTTTTAAATCAAGACGGAAGTTTTATGGAATACTTTTAAGTATGATTGAGTCAATTGTTGTAAAAGCTTGACTGAACTACGTTGCTTATAAAATGACTTTATTTTCCACTGCTTTATTTGTCTGTCTTGTAATTTATCTACATCTCTTACCTATAACGCTTCACTTAAGTTAATGCATTCCCTTTGTGAGTGACATTAATGAATGTGGAGTGTTCATTTGGTATCAGAGCTAAAGGTTACCGGATCAGGTAAAAGATTTGAAAAATTATTTTCAAAACGGATTTAAAAGAAGCATTTTCAAAAGAAAAGTTTTGTTTTAAAGGCATATTCCCCAAAGCCATATGCACTATCTTTTGATCCTCTGTTTGAATCCTTGTTTTCTTCTTTCCCGTGACTCCGGGGCTCCTGGCTTTCTAGGAGGTAACCTCATCGCGACATGGTTCCGTAGTCTTGATGAGACTATGACACCTGTCAAAGGGCAAAGAAGTGCCCAACTTCCATTTATAGCCGCAGTAGTTTCACCTGCGGCTAATTTTCTTTCAAGCTTTGTAGGGTTTTCTATGCGATGGGGGCAGCTTTCGAGAGACTTGTCAACATGTTACACAAGGATGGCAAAGATGAGAATGAGGGAGTTTGGCTAAGGAGCACAACTCAAGGATGAGAAACTCATGGATATGTACTTGGTTCACAGAGGAGGAAAGAATAGAAAAATCTAAGCCAAGGGGAAGTGTCGTTATTATGGTATAACATGTAATATAATTAAGGACAAGGGCAAGAGCAAAGGACATGATTTTCAGGAGGGCAAGTGCGTGCTCTCACCGCAAGCGTACCTGAGAGAGAGGTAGTGATGTTTCTGTTGAAAAAGTCTAGTTTATCTTTTTGATCATCCCGTTAGTACTCTTTTTGATTTTAGCACTTCACATTCGTTTATATTTGCTTCCATAGTTGAGTCTCTGCACCTTAGTGCTTGTATAGTAGAAAATCCCATTATTGTCTCAAATCCAATTGGTGGTTCGGCTCATTTATCTTTGGTTTGTGAGGATTTGAGAATAGCTATATTAAGTACTGAGTTTAAGTGTAATGCTTGTGTTTTTTTGGTTTCATGGGCTGTGGGTAGATTCTGGGCATGGATTGGTTAGCTAGTAATTGTGAAGGAGGGTAGTTAGACTTTTGACTTGCCTTGGGAATACCCTCGAGATTTCCTGCGATCCTAAGGGATCAGTGGGGCTTAGCTACCTAGAATCACATGATGCATCTATCGACGATTTGCGATCCGTTAGAATAGTCCATGAGTACGCAGATGTTTTTAATCAAGTTAGGGGTTTGTCCCTTAAAACGTGAGATAGACTTCCTCATATATCTAGTTGACAATGCAAAGCCAGTTGCATTACCTATATGACACATGGCTCTAAGGGAAAGGAAGGGCTCAGTAAACAAGTAAAAGAGTTACTTGAGAAAGGGTTCATAAGGCAGAGTATTTCTGAATAGGGGTGCTCCAGTTGCTTTCGCTACAAAGGCGGATGGTTCACTTCGCTTGTGCATAGATGATATTTTGGTTTTCTCTATGAGTGAGGAAGAACATGCTTTGCATCTAAGGGAAGTCTCGGATACCGTTTGAGCACATCAACTCAAAGCTAAGTTCTCCAAATGTCATTTTTGGTGGAAAGAGGTGAGGTTCTTAAGACACTTGGTCTCTAAGGAAGGGATATCAGTGGATCTTGAAAAGTTGGTGGCAATCCAAGATTGGAAGATTCCTAAGAGCGCAATGGAAGTAAGAAGTTTTCTAGGACTATCGGGATAATATAGGAAGTTCATAAAGGACTTTACGAAGGTATTAGCCCCACTTACAAGATTGACGAAGAAGAATATAACCTGTGCTCGAGATATTGGTTGTGATGTCTCTTTCCAACAATCGAAGAGGGCTCTTACAACAGCCCCAGTTTTGACTTTTACCTTACGGTAGTAAAAGGTTTACGATATACACGGATGCATGCGGCACGGGGCTAGGCTCCATTTTGATATAAAATGGAAAAGTTCAGAATACATATCAAACTTTGATTTCAAAACCTTCGGTTAAGTTAGTAGTTGGCATCGCTAGGTTTAAGACCTATGCTCTTGAATTAAATAGGGACTTCACAAAGAAAAGACTCTCAGATAGCTGACGCAATAGATAAGTTAAGTAGAGAAGAGACCTCTAATCACCTTAATAAATACACTTGGTAACATGGTTAGCATCTGTTTATTTTCAAGAGATAGTTCTTCCACATGGAATCCCCTCTAGTGAACTTTGGAAGAAGCCATGAGTACGCAGTTATGTTTGAGCACTGCTTATCATCCTCTGACAGAAAGGGTGAATAGGATTTTGGAAGACCTTTTGAGGAAATGTTAGCATGACACGGCAAAAGTTGTAGTGCCAAGTATACTAGAAGAAGAAAAGGTGGAACGAGAGGCGACAGTGAAATGAGTTCCAATGCATATTCTGGAAACAAAAATTAAGAAGCTACACAATCGTGAAGTTAAGACAATTAGAGCAATATGGTGTGAAGCTCAAGAAGATGTGACTTAGAAGACTGAAGACTAGATACGCGCATCATACCCCTTTTGAGGGTATATCCTTGATCTCTCTTTTTCAGTAAAGTTTATTTGCTAGTCTTTATCTTTTAAGTATATCCTCTCGGTCCTACCCTCGATCCTTAGGTAGGAGCCAATGGATGAAAACATGTGTTTGAGACATATTATGTTTGGTGGATGCAAGTGGATGTAAGTATTTTCTAGTGGTTGCTCATGGATGCATATACACACATACTAGGCACTAGATCGGCTCCGTCACTTCCATATTTCATATGCATGAGTGAATTTTTATATATATGGATTGAAACTTGATGTGTTATCATATGTATGTTGCATTTGTATGAATGATTAAGCACTCATGTAGAAGTTATAAAGTACAATTAGGAATAATTGCATACATGATAGACTCATAGCACTGACATAATTCGCATTAAGGAGGTCAACTGAATCAGTAGACCGCCTGATTTTGCATTAGATAAGTGCATGTACACACACTATGCATATGATCATGAAATCATTAGAAATCTTTTTAAGGACAATGGATGCCTGTGATTGATAGTTGAGTAGATGGATGTTGGATTTTAGGATACATTCTTCTTAACTTAGAGATTTTGGGGACGAAATACTTTAAAGGAGGGGAGAATGTAGCACCCCGTATTTTCTGTGAATGTTAAAATAACGAATTAAATAGTACTTAATTTTAAAAGTGGGAATTAAGGGAAATAGGTTATGCCATTGCGTTCGTCTTGGAATTTTGCTTGGGATAGAGTCCGAGTTTGCGTAAATCGGACAACGTATGAAGAAGTTATAAGCCGTAGAAGTTTGTATACGCGCAAGGAAGTATATATATGTATATATACATATATATATATATATATATATATACACACACACACACAAAATCATCCCCAGAACCAAAATAAGTCAAAGATGAGTGAGCGGGAAAGATCCCGCTCAAATGGTGTCGACCCCTCTTAAGGGGGTTGACATAGGTGTCGACCCCCTTAAGGGGGGTAAACATAGGTGTCGACCCCCCTTAAGGGGGTAGACGCCTTCCGAGATCCAATTCCTATGATGATTTCTGTTGTTCTGTGCGGATGTGGCCTTCTCTGATTGGCTCGATGACGAATTCTGATGAATTAAGGCTTATGTGTCGTACTATGATTGGCTGAGTGACACATCTCTTTGGTTTGGATGGCCCTTATTTCTCCTAGACTGATCTAAAGGCTAGAATTAATCCTAGACTTCTATATAATCACCTCAAACCCTAAACCTAAAACACATAAACACATTCTATGAACCCATCATGCTATCTCTCTCTGAACTAGCGTAGCCTCCATCTTCTTAAAACTAGAATATCTTCTTCAACTAGAAATCAATTAGAAGAACATCAATAATCTACATCAAAGGAATAGCTTAACAAATTCAGAAATCAGATTCCAGAATACAAGAACTGTTCTTTTTCTGTAAGTTCAGTTATATTTCAGATTTAAATATGTAAAAGTCATGAATTGAAATAAATCGAATCTAGAATTGTGCCTAATTGTGATTCTGATTCATGTTTATCCGTGTGACAAATCTGAAATTAACTATGCCTATGAGACTATTGTGATTTATACAATTGGACCTATCATATTGTATATTAATTTGGTGATGCCGTTATGTTACGTTATGTACATGTTCATAAGCTAAGTCATGTTCATATATGCTTATATGTTTAGATCTACATGCTTGCTTTTATGTTATGTTATGTACATGTTCATAAACTAAGTCATGTTCATATATGCTTATATGTTTAGATCTACATGCTTACATGTTTAGATCCAAGTTTGTAACACCCCACGTCCGTTAATGTCACTCACAAAGGGAATGCATTAACTTCCATGGAGGTTTTAAGTGAATATAGAACAGAAAAATTACAAGAAGATAGATAATAAGTAGTACTTGGAAATCTAAAACTTTATTTCAGCGGAAATTAAACATGTTTGTTACATCATAAAACCATAAATCAGAGTCAAGTACAATATCCAGCTTGATAAAACAAAATACCTAACCCCATTACATAAATAGCCATTAAAGAAGATAACAAGCTGGACTTTACTTCAACGGTCCAAGCTTCCAAAAAGAGAGATAAAGCAATCCAATCAAGCTCCACTAGAGTTGGGCCCACCCTGAGGACCTGGAGGGGGGAAAAGATAGAGATAGAGGGGGTCAGACATAAAGTCTGGCGAGTATGATAATTCTAACAATACTATTATCAAAGTAACTAGACTAAGGCATAAGCTGGAAAACAAGGAAATGTCTATGAACTATTGGGTATGGAAGAGCAGATAAAGATAACGTTAAAGGCACACCTAATTACTAACGAATAATTACTACACTGCACCACACCAGTCACCCTCAAAGTTGATCCCACTTGCTTCACTTAGAAATTATACAAATAGCCTTGCGTACCCCTAGCTGACAATATAGGTGCCGCCTGCCCCTATCTCCGCTAGGTGTACCCCACTACCCACTTGCGATCGGCTCCCTACTCGTAGATACCCGTGCTGGCCCCACAGTGGGGTGTATCACTCCCCTAAAGTGGCAACCCGATACAACTTGAGAATGCACAGCTTATACCTACACGATGCAACAACGTCTTACCTACCAGCCCGGGTCCACACATGCATATGAAACCCGTTGGACTTGCGTTGCCACCGCTAACCCGTTTTGGCCTCTTATAGTCAAGCCCAGTATGCGTGTCCCGTCCTCGACTTGGGTCGAGCCCACAAAGATACGTTTGGGATACTGGTTGAAATGGGCATCCACAAGCTATCCACCTAAGCTTGTCCCCACTAGTATATTCAACTTAACCCTCTTCTTAGTCATGTTCATTTACATGTGTGTTTGGTTAAGTCTTACTAATCGTATTTCAAATGCCACTAAAGGCAACCACTAGATTCCTCATGCCACCCAAGGCACCTACTTAACCCCCATGTCCCACCTTACATGTTTATTTGGTTAAGTATTTCTTAATTCATTCAGGCCATAACCTCATAAAGACCTCTCACATTAGACTGGCATTTATGGCAGCTGGATTTGCCGGGCGGGTCCGGGCAGTCTTACACCATAAAAGAGTCTAACCTCGTGTCTTTACAACTGTTATGCTTTAATTTGGGCCTAGGACCTCTCACATTGGGTTGAAATTTGTGACTACTGGATTTGTCGGGCGGGTCCGGGCAGTTTTACGTCACAAACGAGTCCAACCTCGTGTCGTAAGCATTGATTAACACTTACAATCTTTTACCCCAGTTTTAATAATTCCCTATTCAAATTATTAATTAATTCCAATTTTAATGATGT
Source organism: Allium sativum (assembly GCA_030737875.1). Classification (NCBI taxonomy): domain Eukaryota; kingdom Viridiplantae; phylum Streptophyta; class Magnoliopsida; order Asparagales; family Amaryllidaceae; genus Allium; species Allium sativum. Next base: position 124,512,529 of record CM060926.1, on the reverse strand, counting down.
CCATAATTGACTCAATTATGGGCATCCACTTATGGCATGCAAAATCATATTAATTGCATCAAATTTCTTAATATTGAATCCTTAATATTACCCCTACCCCACGTTATATGTTCGCTTATTCAACGCAAAATATACGTTAGACTCGAATAGTCTAACTCATAGCACAAAGATAAATTATCACAACATATAGACAAATAAATTAGATCTAATCATAATAGGGGTGAAACTTGCATAAAACTACACATGTTATGGATCTAAAGGTGTCAACTTGTTTGGTTAAATGTCACAATTTACATAATATGATCATAATCAAAATTCATGTATAAACTAGCATATGTGGTTTATGCAACATAATGATGGTGTAAACTAGCATTTAACCCATAGAACTCACTCATGTCATAGCATAATTCTAGATCTAAATAGATGTCATGGCATATGTTCATAATCTTTACTAATCAATCTAAACTTGCATACATGGTTTGTCATATAAATCAACATAGCCCAAATAATATCAACATTATGATTTGATTAACATGAACTAATTAGCATAGATAATAACATCGTGACTTTATAACATGCATGATTTATCACAACTTAGCATAGAAAATTACAACCTATACAATATCATCATAGCATGATTTACAACATATAGGATATCATCATCACATAACATAGGATTTACAACCTACATGATAGCATAAGGTTTACAACAACATATATGACAATCCACATCATTCACTTATAATCCATTCATAACTTAATCTAATTAGTTTAATAATAATCTTGTTAAGATCATCATACTCACAATTAGAGAAGAAAGAGAGTCTTGATTTGCTTTAGAGTTGAGTAGAATTAGGGATTTGATTAGCTTTCTTCCTTCTTAGTTGGCGGCGGCTAGACTGAGTTCCATGGCGGCGGTATGACGATGGCTATTCTATTTTTCATGTGAGTTTAGAGTGAGAGACTACCTAGGTATTTATAGAGTTTAGGATTTATTTAGACTGTCAGATCAACTCAGAACTAACCTGAACCGTTAAATTTGCCAACTCAGCCCTAAAGACACATCAGCAGCTCAAGATTGGGCTCAGCCAAACCCTAGCCGACTGGACCAGGTCGACACCCAGGTCGACTGCCCAGTCGACTCCCCAGTCGACCTGGGGGGGTGTCGACTGCCCAGTCGACTCCCCAGTCGACCTGGGGTGCTCGGCGGGAAATTTCCCGCCTAGCCTGTTTGACTTCGAATTTTAAATTTTAAATTTTCTGAAATCTGTTTTGAATTTTCTGAAACTTCCGATGGCCATAACTTCTTCATACGAAGTCCAATTCACGCAAACTCGGACTCTATTTCAACCCGAATTCCGAGACGAACACAATGACACAACCCGTTTCCCACAATTCTCACGTTTGAGATTAGTTATTCTTTAATTTTTGAATATTAATATTAACAGAATTACGGGGTGTTACATTCTCCCCTCCTTAAAGGATTTCGACCCCGAAATCTTCAAGTCAAGAAGAATGTATATCCTAACATCCAATCGTCCATCTACTCAACCATCAAACACAGGCATCCATTGTCCTTATAGACTTCTAATGCTTTCATGTTTTAATGCACAGTGTGTGTATATGTCCATATCTAATGCAAAATCAGGCGGTCCACTAATTCAGTTGACCTCCTTAATGCAAATCATGATAGTGCCATGCGTCCATTATGTATGCAAAAGTTCCTTAATGCTACATATTATCTCTATATGCGTGCACAATCATCATCTGAATGCAGCATCCATATGATAAAAAAAATCCTCATACATCCATTTTACTAAATACATCCATTATATGCAATATGCAATATGAAGTGACTGAGCCGATCTAGTGCCTAATAGTGTGTGTATATGCGTCCACGAGCAACCACTAGCAAACGCTTGCATCCACTTTGCATCCATCATACATAGCATGTCTCAAACACATGTTTCAACCATTGGATTATCCTAACTAAAGGTCAAGAATACTAGCGAGAGGATACTCTAAAGGTAAGATAAGTACAGGATAAGCGATAAAGGAGAAATTAAAGGACATATCCTCAAAAAGAAAAGGGTACAACGAACGCAACTTCTCTTCCGTCTCCCAAGTAGCGTTGCTCTCATCATCTCCCCATTGTACTTTGACTAGTTTGACCTCTCGATTTCTCAGCTTCTTGATCTCCGACCCAAGAATGCATGTTGGAGCTCGTCGAATCGTCGCATCACGCTCTATCTCCACCTCTCTAAGCAAGTTCGGCTCTACCACCTCTGCGGTCTCGTGTAGGCACTTCCTCAAATGTGATACATGGAATACGTCGTGTACACCACTAAGTCTCTCAGGCAACTCCACTCTATACGCCATATGTCCAATCTTCTCCTTAATAGGAAACGACCCTACGAACCTTGGTGCTAATTTCCCAATGGACCCAAAGCGAACAATGTTCCGTAATGGAGACACTTTGATAAAGACCATGTCCCCAACTTCGAACTCAAGATCTGTCCTCCTCTTATCCGCATAAGATTTCCGCCTATCTTGCGCTGCTTTCATCCTCCTTCAAATCAAGTCGACCTTCTCCGAAGTCTCCCTAATCATATCGGGCCCAAGTAAGCTCTTATCTGTAGATTCCCACCAACATGTAAGTGAACGACAAGGTCGTCCATAAAGAGCTTCGAAAGGTGCCATGCCAATACTGGACTGAAAGCTATTATTATACGCGAACTCTACCAATGGAAGATGCTCTTCCCGTGTGCCCCCAAAGTCTAGGATACATAGCCTCAAAAGATCCTCTAGAATGCGATTCACCCTCTCGGTCTGGCCGTCCGTCTGAGGATGATATGCGGTGCTCAAACATAACTGAGTCCCTACCGCTTCTTGTAAGCTCTTCAAAAATTCGCTAGTGAAGATAGGATCGCGGTCGCTTACAATGCTAGAAGGAACACCATGCAACCGAACTATCTCTCGGACGTACACAGAAGCTAACCATGGAGCAGTCCTCTTACTCTTCACAGGAATAAAATGGGAGCTCTTAGTAAGTCTGTCTACTATAACCTAAATCCCCGTATTACCCTTCCTTGATCTTGGTAATCCATCCACAAAGTCCATCGAGACACTCTCCCACTTCCATAGTGGAACCTCCAATGGGTGAAGCAACCCACCGGGTTTCTTTTGCTCCGCTTTTACTTGTTGTCACACCAAGCGTCTAGCGACATACTCAGCCACATCCCTCTTCATACTGGCCCAAAAGAAAACTCGCTTCATGTCTTTGTACATCTTGTCCCCGCTGGGATGAATGGTCATCTTTGAACGATGTGCTTCGTCAAGAATAGCCTTCCTCAAACCTTCGTCTCGAGGTACACAAAGTCTACTATCCCTACGTAACCAACCCTTATCATCTAGGGTATACCTACAGAGATGGCTTGATGACTCCCCATTTTTGAGCTTTTCTACTAACTCAACCAACTGTGGGTCATCTTGCTGTGCCTCACCAATCCATCCCAAAAGCGTAGGTCTGACCTCCAAGGATGCTAGCAAACCGGGTACAAAGTCAATGGAAGGTCTAAAATCAAATATAGAGATGAATTCTAAGTTTCGCCGTTCAACAAACAACGGACTCAAGGACAGCCTTTTCCTACTTAAGGCGTCTGCCACCACGTTACCCTTGCCAGGGGTATATGTTATTTCGAAATCATAGGACGCTAAGAACTCCATCCACCTTTGCTGCCTTAAGTTCAAGTCCTTCTGAGAGAACAAGTATTTTAGCGATTTGTGGTCAGTGAATAATTCGAATTTCTCGCCAAGAAGATAATGATGCCAAGACTTAAGTGCGAAAACAATAGCGGCCAACTCTAGGTCATGTGTAGGGTAATTTTCTCATGTGCTCTCAACTGCCTTCCACTATAGGCTATTACCCTGCCCTCTTGCATTAAGACTGCGCCTAGACCTGTCCCACAAGCATCGGTATAAACAGTAAATGGCTTACTCCCATCTGACAGCACTAAGACTGGAGCTGAGGTCAAAGCTCTCTTTAAACGTTGGAACGCATCATCACAATCTACGTCCCACGTGAAGACTAGGTTCTTCTTCGTCAGGCGTGTCAATGGAGCTGATATTTTTGCGAAGTCTTTGATAAACTTCCTATAATAGCCAGCCAACCCCAAGAAACTTCTTACTTTGGTAGAATTTTTAGGGACCTTCCAATCTTGGATGGCCACCACCTTCGCGGGATCCACAGCTATCCCTTCTTTGGAAACCACGTGCCCTAAGAATCGCACTTCCTCTCTCCAGAAGTGACACTTAGTAAATTTAGCTTTAAGGTTATGCGCTCGTAGAGTCTCCAACACTTCCCTAAGATGTAGGGCATGCTCTTCTTCATTCTTAGAAAAGATCAAGATGTCGTCTACAAAGACCACCACGAATTTATTAAGGTACTCCCTAAACACCCTACTCATCAAATCAACAAAGTATGCGGGGGCGTTTGTCAAACCGAAGGGCATCACTAGCCATTCATAGAAACCGTCCGGAGTCCTAAAGGCAGTCTTGTCAATGCTATCCTCAGCCACCCTCAACTGATGGAAACCAGTGGCTACGTCCAACTGCAAAAACATTAAGGCGCCAACCAACTGATCGAAGAGATCGTCAACCCTCGGCAGTGGGTGTCTGTTTTTCTTAGTATGTTTATTAAGTTCTCTATAGTCCACACAAAGTCTAAGGGACCAATCTGCCTTCTTGGAAAATACTACTGGAGCACCCCACTCCGATATACTTCGTCTTATGAACCCCTTCTCAAGCAACTCCTTCACTTGCTTATTGAGTTCCCTCCTTTTATGAGGAGCCATGTGGCGTACTGGCAAAGATACTGGTTTTGCATTATCCGCAAGATATATTCGAAAATCTATCTCCCGCTTCGGAGGCAAGCCCTTCACCTCCTCAAACACATCCGAGTATTCTCGGACCACTCTAACAGATCGTAGATTCTCCACAGATGCGTCAAGTGATTCTTGATAACTTAGCATAACGGAATTTATGGGATTACAAAAGATTTCGAGAGTGTTGCCAAGGCGAGTCATGAGCCTAACTACTCTCCTTTCACAATCAAGAACGGCCCCATTTCTGGATAACCAATCCATTCCTAAAATTAGTCCATAGCCTGTGAAGCCCAAAACATAAGCATCACATCTAAACTCAACGCTAAGTATAGAAATTTTCAAATCCAAACACATCATGGACAAATAAGCTGAGCCCCCAATTGGATTCGAAACAACTAAGGGATCTTCTACTAAACTGGTGTTTAAGTGCAGTGATTCAACTAATGATGCACAGATAAACGAATGCGATGCGCCCGAATTGAATAAGGTACGGACAGGATGATCAAACAGAAAAACAAAGCTTTCAACAGAAATAGTTCTACCTCGTTCTTGCAGCGGTGGGACCGCGAGAGCCTGAACTTGTCCCCTTGCCTGCCCTGGTGCCATAAGAGTCTACACCTGTCCTCCCGAGGTAGACCCTGCCCTCTGCCCCTTCTTTGGGCAGTCCTTCACTAGATGTTCCGCTTCACCACAGTGAAAACAACCAGTCTTCTTTTTCTTCCTGCAATCCTTGCTGAGATGGCCTGGTGTCCCACAGTTAAAGCATCTTTTCTTTCCTTTGCCATTATTGTCTACCACCCTTCTTGTTTTGCTGTTGTGGTTTCTTCTGATCCTTTTTCTTCTCGGGTGCCTTATTAGCATTAGCGCCTTTCTCCTCGTGCATGAGTGCCATGTCTACTAGCTTCTCAAAGGTGGCTCCCATAGGGATGTGGGTCATAGACAACCCCTGCAACGGCTCATTCAAACCATTAACGAACCTCAGAGCCTTCTTCTCCGGCGTGTTCACTAAGTCCAAGCCAAACCTTGCTTATTGATTAAATTTGTTGACATATTCTTTCACTGATGAGCTTCCTTACTTTAATGTCAAGAACCTTTCCATATATAGATTCTCTTCTGCCCTTGAGAGAAACTTCGCCTCAAACCTACGTCTAAAATCCGCCCAAGAATCAACAGGACGCTCCCCATTAGTGACCTCCCACCAAAACGAGGCCTCTCCCTTCATTAATCAAGCTGCTAATTTGACTTTCCTCCCTTCTTCTACTTCAAAGATTTCTAGCAATTCTTCCACCTCCTTAAGCCAATCTCTAGCTTCCACAAAGTTTCTGACCCTTGAAAAGGTTTTCCACCCATAGCCTTAAATTCCTTGCATGTCTTTGCAAAAGTATCAGCGCGAGGAGGAGGAGGAGGAGCAGGTGCAACTGGTGGTGGAGGAACATTGGCTGGACCTGCAGTGGCCCTAGCCTCTAATAACCTCCTATACCATCCTGGTATCGTTACACCATCCGGAAGGTTAAGATCTTCAGCCATGCTGAAACGAAAAAGGAAAGATTCAAAATGGAGAATTCAAAAGAAAAAGATATGGCTATTGGGGATTATGTTTTTCTTAAAAACTTTCCTCTTTAAATTACTCATCAAGACATGTTTTTGAAAACACTTCTTCCAAAAATACTTTAGAAAAATAGTTTTTCTAAAAAAATTATCTGTTCTGGTAACCTTAAGCTCTGATACCACGTGTAACACCCCACGTCCGTTAATGTCACTCACAAAGGGAATGCATTAACTTCCATGGATGTTTTAAGTGAATATAGAACAGAAAATTAACAACAAGACAGATAATAAGTAGTACTTGGAAATCTAAAACTTTATTTCAGCGGAAATTAAACATGTTTATTACATCATAAAACCATAAATCAAAGTCAAGTACAATATCCATCTTGATAAAACAAAATACATAACACCATTACATAAATAGCCATTAAAGAAGATAACAAGCTGGACTTTACTTCAACGGTTCAATCTTTCCAAAAGAGAGATAAAGCAATCCAATCAAGCTCCACTAGAGCTGGGCCCACCCTGAGGACCTGGAGGGGGAAAAAAGATAGAAATAGAGGGTGTCAGACATAAAGTCTGGCGAGTATGATAATTCTAACAATACTATTATCAAAGTAACTAGACTAAGGCATAAGCTGGAAAACAAGGAAATGTCTATGAACTATTGGGTACGGAAGAGCAGGTAAAGATAACGTTAAAGGCACACCTAATTACTAACGAATAATTATTACACTGCACCACACCAGTCACCCGCAAAGTTGATCCCACTTGCTTCACTTAGAAATTATATAAATAGCCTTGCGTACCCCTAGCTGACTACATAGGTGACGCCTGCCCCTATCTCCACTAGGTGTACCCCACTACCCACTTGCGATCGGCTCCCTACTCGTAGATACCCGTGCTGGCCCCACAGTGGGGTGTATCACTCCCCTAAAGTGGCAACCCGATACAACTTGAGAATGCACGGCTTATACCTACACGATGCAACAACGTCTTACCCACCAGCCCAGGTCCACACACGCATATGAAACCCGTTGGACTTGCGTTGCCACCGCTAACCCGTTTTGGCCTCTTATAGTCAAGCCCAGTATGCGTGTCCCGTCCTCGACTTGGGTCGAGCCCCAAAGATACGTTTGGGATACTGGTTGAAATGGGCCCCCACAAGCTATCCACCTAAGCTTGTCCCTACTAGTATATCCCACTTAACCCTCTTCTTAGTCATGTTCATTTACATGTGTGTTTGGTTAAGTCTTACTAATCGTATTTCAAATGCCACTAAAGGCAACCACTAGATTCCTCATGCCACCCAAGGCACCTACTTAACCCCCATGTCCCACCTTACATGTTTATCTGGTTAAGTATTTCTTAATTCATTCAGGCCATAACCTCATAAAGACCTCTCACATTAGACTGACATTTATGGCAGCTGGATTTGCCGGGCGGGTCTGGGCAGTCTTATACCATAAAAGAGTCTAACCTCGTGTATTTACAACTGTTATGCTTTAATTTGGGCCTAGGACCTCTCACATTGGGCTGACATTTGTGACTACTTGATTTGCCGGGCGGGTCCGGGCAGTTTTACGTCACAAACGAGTCCAACCTCGTGTCCTAAGCATTGATTAACACTTACAATCTTTTACCCCAGTTTTAATAATTCCTTATTCAAATCATTAATTAATTCCAATTTTAATGATGTCCATAATTGACTCAATTATGGGCATCAACTTATGGCATGCAAAATCATATTAATTGCATCCAATTTCTTAATATTAAATCCTTAATATTACCCCTACCCTACGTTATACGTTCGCTTATTCAACGCAAAATATACGTTAGACTCGAATAGTCTAACTCATAGCACAAAGATAAATTATCACAACATATAGACAAATAAAATAGATCTAATCATAATAGGGGTGAAACTTGCATAAAACTACACATGTTATGGATCTAAAGGTGTCAACTTGTTTGGTTAAATGTCACAATTTACATAATATGATCATAATCCAAATTCATGTATAAACTGGCATATGTGGTTTATGCAACATAATCATGGTGTAAACCAGCATCTAACCCATAGAACTCACCCATGTCATAGAATAATTCTAGATCTAAATAGATGTCATGACATATGTTCATAATCATTACTAATAAATCTAAATTTGCATACATGGTTTGTCATATAAATCAACATAGCCCAAATAATATCAACATTATGATTTGATTAACATGAACTAATTAGCATAGATAATAACATCATGACTTTATAACATGTATGATTTATCACAACTTAGCATAGAAAATTACAACCTATACAATATCATCATAGCATGATTTACAACATATGGGATATCATCATCACATAACATAGGATTTACAACCTACATGATAGCATAAGGTTTACAACAACATATATGACAATCCACATCATTCACTTATAATCCATTCATAACTTAATCTAATTAGTTTAATAATAATCTTGTTAAGATCATCATACTCACAATTAGAGAAGAAAGAGAGTCTTGATTTGCTTTAGAGTTGAGTAGAATTAGGGTTTTGATTAGCTTTCTTCCTTCTTAGTTGGCGGCGGCTAGACTGAGTTCCATGGCGGCGGTATGACGGTGGCTATTCTATTTTTCATGTGAGTTTAGAGTGAGAGACTATCTAGGTATTTATAGAGTTTAGGATTTATTTAGACCGTCAGATCAACTCAGAACTAACCTGAACCGTTAAATTTGCCAACTCAGCCCTAAAGACACATCAGCAGCTCAAGATTGGGCTCAGCCAAACCCTAGCCGACTGGACCAGGTCGACACCCAGGTCGACTGCCCAGTCGACTCCCCAATCGACCTGGGGGGGGGGAGGGGGGTCAACTGCCCAGTCGACTCCCCAGTCGACCTAGGGTGCTGGGCGGGAAATTTCTCGCCTAGCCTGTTTGACTTCGAATTTTGAATTTTAAATTTTCTGAAATCTGTTTTGAATTTTCTGAAACTTCCGATGGCCATAACTTCTTCATACGAAGTCCAATTCACGCAAACTCAGACTCTATTTCAACCAGAATTCCGAGACGAACACAATGGTGCAACCCGTTTCCCATAATTCTCATGTCTGAGATTAGTTATTCTTTAATTTGTGAATATTAATATTAATAGAATTACGGGGTGTTACAAAGTTAATACATATGTTTAAGATCTATGTAAATTCCTGTTCATATGCTTAAGGCCTATGTTAATTGGATCTAACTCAAGTACAAGTTCACATTGATATGCTTGATTAAGTTTATATTGTTCATGAAAAATTTGTATTACACATGCTTAGTTAGATTCATATTATTTTGTGTTGTTAGAATGCTACATGTTCCTTTCTTTTCCCTTTTGTTTATGAGCTAAGCTAATTTGCGATCCTAATGTTCTATGTAAATTATGCGAACAAATAACGGGGGGAAACGTTGGGCCAAAACATTAAATTACATGCTAATGGCATAGATTGGCTCATAATCATGTAAATGATTAATAGCATGAAATGGTATAATTTGTATACCATTAATTATGAACATAATTTAAATAGTAAATGTGACATGACAACACTTGTGGATAATTTACATATAAAGTTGATATAAATGATGAATATGTAAATTAAATAAAGGATGAACATGCCTAACCCGAGGTTAGATTGAGTTGTGGTGTAAAACTGACCGGAACCGCCCGGCACATCCAGTAACCACAACAACACCTATCTAATGTGATAGGTTAGTGCATCATGCCCAAGAAAAACCTGAGATTAGATTGAGTTGTGGTGTAAAACTGCCCGGAACCGCCCGGCACATCCAGTAACCGCAACAACACAGATCTAAAGTGAGAGGTTGGTGCATTAACAAATCAACTAATGCTAATGAACAAGACATGCTAAGAATGGTAGGGTTGAGTTAACTAAGGAAACACTTAACCAGTACAACATGTTAATTAAACAAATGGAAGGGTTAAGTTAACTAAGGCAACACTTATACAATATAACATGATGTATGGTAGGGTTAAGTAATATAATAAGGCAACACTTAACCAATATTCAACATGATGTATGATAGGGTTAAGTAACACAAGAGGACAACACTTAACCAATATAGCATGATGAACGAGTGGGGTTAAGTTAGTAGAAAACACTTAACCAATACAACATGATGTGTGGGTGGGTTAAGTTAACATGAATGGACAACACTTAACCAATATTACATGAATGAAGCGGATAGGGTTAAGGCAAGCTTAACCAATAATACGTGTTGACTTAATCACTAGGAGGGTTAAGTACATCTCATGTAGGTGGGTAATATTAGTATATATTGGCCCAAAAAATTAACCGTTAATAAACATGCTTGAATCGGTGGGAGGGTTAAGTACATCTCGTGTAGGTTGGTAATATTTATATATATAGGCCCACAAACTTAACCAGTAGGAAACCCTAGTAACGGGGACCCATTTCAGCAGTAACCCACATAGATGTATCATGGTACCCTGAACTAGGCAGGGTGGGGCACAATTACTGGGCTGATTATAAGCGGTCAAAATAGCGGTAGAGGATACGTTAGTGTAGGTTTTGACGGTTTACAGGCATGCACATACTCCGGAGTGGGAAAAAAGCAGGCATTGGGTACCGGTAGTTATACACTGTGCATCTTGAATCGTGTCGGGTTGCTATCACAAGGATTGATACAACTTGTGGTGGGACCAACACAGGGTATCTACACGCAAGAGAGGGCCGATTGACACAGACGCATGGAACATTAATACAAGTAGGGAGCCGATCGATAGGGTAGTAAGCGTACATCTAACATCTTCATGGCAATTAGGCTGGTTGAGGTAAGATCCTCATACTAGATGTACACCTGAAGGCTACCACAATTGCGGGGATTGGGATCACGTTGTAATATTATCATTTTATACAGATTACAGTTGGGACACTAGTTAGGCGGTGCAGAGATATAGACATCAGGATAACAGGGTAGTAGTGAAGCAGAGAAAGAGTAGAAGCGCATTCAGTTTACCTCGCCTTATCTTGTCTTAAGTTATCTTGTTTTATGGTATTTTCCTATTTTCAGTTTATTCATTTCATGATCCTTTATCTTGTTTACATGCTGAAAAATCACTGGACTTACCAGACTTATGTCTGACCTGTTTTCTTTCGTCTTCTTTTTCTTCCGTTCCCCCCAGGTAGTCAGGGAGGGAATAGCTCAGCTTAGTTTGGACCGTTTCTCTTTCCAAGCTCGGAGATTCTATGATGTATGGCTTGGAACCTCTTATCTTTGGCTGTGGTTGTGACTGCACTTTAATTTGGGGACTTATGCTACTATGCTATGTTTTATTCTTCTTATATACTTGGAAGTTTTTGAATCAAGACAGAAGTTTTATGGGATACTTTTAATTATGATTGAGTCAATTGTTGTAAAAGCTTGACTGAACTACGTTGCTTATAAAATGACTTTATTTTCCGCTGCTTTATTTGTCTGTCTTGTAATTTATCTGCATCTCTTACCTATAACACTTCACTGAAGCTAATGCATTCCCTTTGTGAGTGAAATTAATGAACATGGGGTGTTTCACGATCATACCCACTTTGATTGAGCGGATTGTTCCAGTCAGAGGGACGATCCTAACTTACTAGAAATCATCTCCAAGGTAGAGATGGGTATCGATGGTGAGGAAATAAACAAGTATGGACTTTGTAGAGAAGGATGGCGTCGAAAGAATGGGAAACTAGTTGTACCCAATGCTAATGGATTGAAAGATGAAGTGCTTGGGGAACGTCATCACTCGTAACTGACTATACATCCCGATGGTAACAAAATGTACAGGGACATGAAGCAGACCTACTACCGGGAAGGGATGAAGAGAGATGTTGATAAGTTATATCCAAGTGCATGAATTGTCATTTAGTTAAAGCCAAGAAAAAGAGGTCTAGTGGTTTGTTACAATCGCTGGAAATTCCTGAATGGAATCGGGAACAAGTCTCAATGGATTTCATCGATGGTTTGGCAAGAACTAGATCAGGTCACTATAGTGTTTGGGTGATTGTGGATCAATTGATCAAGAGTGCAAGGTTTATACCAGTCAAGTCAAATAGGACGACGGCCAAGTTAGCAGAACTGTATATGAAATGGATAGTGAGATTTCATGGAGTTCCTAAAGGTATTGTGAGTTCCGAGATCCATTATTTACTAGTGGGTTTTAGAAGAGATTACGAGAGGCATTAGGTTCAGAATTACATCTCAGTACCGCGTACCATCCTCAAACCGACGGTCAACCAGAGAGAGTGAATCATGTATTAGAGGATCTCTTGAGAGCTTGTATATTGGATTTGGGAGGATCATGGGATGACCATTTGCATCTGGTTGAATTCACATATAATTATAGTTATCAATCCAGCATTGGTATGGCTCCATTTGAAGCTTTGTACGGAAGACCGTACGACTCACCATCGTATTGGTTGGAAATCGGTGAGAAGTTTGTGCTTGTGCCGGATGTAATAAGAGAAACTTCAGATAAGATCAAGGTTATTCAACAGCGAATGAAGACCGCCCAAGATAGGCAAAAGAGTTATGCTAATAAAAGACGAAGAGATTTGAAATTCTTCGTTGGTGGCTTGGTATTCATCAAGATTTCTCCGTTGAAAAGTGTGATTCGATTTGGTAAAAGATGTAAGTTGGCACCAAGTTTTGTTGGTCCATTTCCAGTTCTCGAACAAGTTGGGAATTTAGCGTATAAAGTTGGATTACTGGACAGGATGGCAGGAGTGCACAATGCCTTTCATGTTTCCCAATTAAGGAAGCTCGTGCACGATTCTGATATGATTATTTCACCCGATCAGTTGGACGATATCGAGGTAGAACCCGAGGCGGTAGGAAACCGTAGACCGATTTGTATTGTCAGGCACGATATGAAGCAACTTCGGAGGAAGACGGTGAAACTGGTTAAGGTCCAGTGGGCTGATAATGAGAATGACTGCACTTGGGAAACAGAGGAGAACATAAGGAAGTCATATCTAGATCTCTTTGCCAGGTAAGATTTTAATAACGATTTAGTTATCCCCTTGTTGGTAAACTGCATGCTAGGATAGGCTTGTTGTGTTGTTTAGATGTTTGATCATTTGTAAATGGTTGATAGCCATGCGGGATCCTTTGTTGTTTCTTAGTTAAGGAATTTCAGGGGTGAAATTTCTTAAAGGGGGAGGGGGGAGTGTAACTACCAGCATTCTACGTAACAGAGGATCGTAGAATATTTACTTTACTTTCATACGAAGTCATATAGTCGTGTAACTTTGGGGAACGACTATTGGGGTCATTTCCCATGTTCGCACTTTTTGCCGAATTTTAAATGACCGTTTTACCCCTGGCAAATCTTGTTTTGCCTGTAACTTTTGATTGGTAAGGAGTTTTGACCTGAAACCACTTCCATTGGATTTGGATGATGGTTTACCTTTCCAAAGAGTGGTCAAATTAATCAAACGGACTTATCGTTTGGGATATACAGCTGAAATAATGTTTGGAAGGTGAAAAAAACAGCATAATTGGGCTTAACATGGTAATTAGCACCTAGGCCCATAACCCATTTCGGGATTAGGGTTATGGGAGGGCTGATAGGGTTTGGGGAATCAGTTTTATTCATTTTTCAACCGCCACTTGTCATCTCTCCAAACCTAACAATGGTCTCCAACTCCCAAATCACTTTCTAATCACATATTAGCCAAATCTACATCAAATTAAGATGGATTAGCATAGAAATTGAGACAGAGTTGCCAGAATATATTGGATTCTATGCCAAATCAGTTAGAGTTAATTTATTTGTGGCTAAGGTGAGTGATTTGCACTTTTATTCACTAATTACGGCTAATTAGTGGTGATTAGTGATAATTAGCAAAATTATACATCATAAAAATCTGGAAAAATATGTGAAAATTCTAAAATATTATTTTATGCCACTACTGAAGATTTGGGTTAATTTGGTTTAAGTTTGCTAATCATATAGTTAAAACATGGTTAAGGGAAAATCATTGTTTTAGGTACATTTGATCCAAAATAACTCATATGATTGAGTTTTTATGTTTGTGATTGATTACACATGTTATTACTACTGTTTGGAATGCTTCATGGTTGTTTAGCAAAGTTAGAATGGTCAAAAACATCATCGTATGGCGTAAATAGCTTACTTGAAAGTTGTAGGAAATTGGTCAGACCCCCCAATCGTGAAGCACCCCCACGAGCCAATCGGCTCGTGCCCCATGCACCACGACCCGGTGAGCACCACGACCCACTCGCCTGAATTGTGCCATGAACCGACCTCGAGCCACGAAACAGTGAAGAAGCTCGAGCTTCAGGACCCACGAACTGCGACGAACCGGAATGATGAGCCACGAATCGGAGGGAGCCATCACGAACCGATGCCACGAGCCGCGAGCCGATACTAGGGGCGAGCCGCCTACCACGAGCCAACTAGGGTTGTCATGCACGAACCGACCAAAACTGGGAGGTGCACCACGAACCGGTGCGATGACCCATGATTGTAGCGGGATGAAGGAAGAGCACGAACCGCGAACCGTTGCTTCATACGAACCGAACCGATGATGGCTGGAGTACTAAGCACACCCAAACTAAGATGATGACCAAAACCCAAGATGCAAAGGTAGCCCAAATAAGAAGTTAGAACACGGGATCCAGATGGGAATCGACGAGACTTCGTGAGTTGGGCTTTGCTGCGGGACGTGTGCAAAGGGGTTATTGATAGCCCTAACTTTGGTTCACCACTGAGGGACGGATTATAGGTTATGGATCAGTGTAGTGGAGTAATCATGACTCCAAAGGACAAGGTGATCGTAGCATGACTATGGATCAGTGCAGTGGAGTCGTCATGACTCCAAGGGGACAAAGTTATCATAGCATGGCTATGGACCAGTGCAGTGGAGTTGTTATGACTCCAAAAGGGCAAAGTGGTCGTAGCAAAGTGTTTTCGACTATGGACCAGTGCAGTGGGGTCGTCAGGTCCCCAAAGGCGAAGTGGTCGTAGTAATGGCAAAAGAAATGGTGATCAAAGTGGTGGATATCATATGCTTTACGCACTGAGTGAGAGATGTGAGGATGATTCTATGTTTGATGTTTGCTATCATCATGACATGTGCACTTCCACTTTACACTTTGTGTTAGTGCAACATTAGAGTACTGTACAGCTTATTGTGCTAACTCTTTGGTTGCAGGTCCAGGTTCAGGTATGATTATTTATACTTGTTATTCTTCTGTTTTGCTACTATCACTCATACCAGACTTTTGTCTGACCCATAGTTTTATATCTCTTTACTCTGGGTGCTCCTAAATGAGCAGACTAGAGACATGTTAGGTGGTATGCACGTGTAGCTGCCCAGAGACGAGCAGGAGGATTCCATGTTCTATTTACATACATTCTCCTTGTGTTGTTGATGGTCACTAATTTGGGCATTAGTAGCGTACCTTTACTATTTTACTTAAGAGACAGTATTTTGAAGTTGTAATAATCGTTTGGATCATAAGCTGTATTTTGGATTCCGCTGCAATGATGGTTTAGTTTTCAGCTTATGCACTGTCTCGCCTGTTTTATGTCAAGTTATGTTATTATTATACTTTATTCCATGCGCAGTGAGATATACTACAGGTTCGTTGTTGATTCACAGTTTCAAACCCTTTTCCTTTGATGACTGTCCTGTGCTAGTTGGGCATTGGCACAATGCATTACGGGGAAATGTTGGCTGGTCCGGGCGGGTCGTCACAGATGATGAGAAGGAGTGGGAGTTTACTCCGTCCAAGATCCCACTCACTAAAAGGATCAAATTGACCAACTTCCCATGGTGGCGATCCTAATTTGTTCTTGTACAAATACGATCAACACATGGATGGTGCAAAAGCTACGAATGAACTCAAATGCTTATACTTCCCGATATATTTGGAGGGAGTAGCCTCGCTCTGGTTTACCAAGATCCGCGGACAACTTTTCCTTCCTGGCTAATAAATTCAAATAGCGGTTTAGGCTGCAAACCATGAAGGTTAAAGACGTGATGTCATTGAATGACATGGAACAGAAGCCTGGAGAGTCAGTTAAATCCTTCCTCACACGATTTAATGCTGCTGCAGCAGAAGTTGCGGATCCAGAGCTACGACTAGTATTAATGGCATTGAAGCATTCTACAATTAAAAGTTGGAATTTGGAAGATGGATTAAAATGAAGAAGCCTAATACCCTAGAGAGGTTCTATGCAAAAGCAGATGAATACATCGATGTGGATGATGATCCTTCTTTTGCTATAAATACTGCTGAGGGTAGTTTGGTAACAATAAAGAAAGACAATGTTGTTCCAAGTGGCCAAAAAAACAATGAGGGCCAAAAGTGGGGGAATAATGCTAAAGATAATTGAAATGGAAAGAAGTTCTGCTTCTTTAAAGTTGTTGAATTAACCCCATTGACGGAGACTCTGGTGAACATTTTTATGGCTACCAAGGACACTGAGGACTATACAAAGCCAAAGACTCAGAAGTGGGCAATAATCAGGCAAATTCCGGGAGGTTCTGCCACTTCCACAATACGGACAAGTGCGAAATCTTAAGAACTTGATTGAAAAAATAATTAGAAAGAACCGTCTGCAACAGTATGTGAAAAGGTCACACTCTGCCAATACTCCTCAAACTACCCAAGAGTAGAAAGCGTCTAGATCAGGAGATAAGGCACCTGCACAAGTTAGTTAAAGGCCAGTGATAAACACCATCTTTGGGGGCCTCATCCAGTTGGGGAAATTTGGGGAGACATCGAAAGATATGCTTATGCACTTAAGAATACTTCAAAGGAAGAAAACTGCTTGGTTCTAAACAATGTTGTTTCCGTGAAATAATAGACGACTTCATCTGAGGATGAGGAATGAATAATCACTCCGACTCAAGACCCTATTGTGGTAATGGTTGGGTTAGGCCCAACCGCTGTGAAGCGAGTGTTAGTTGACTGTGGAGCCTCGGTGAATGTGCTATTCAAGAATACGTTCGATAAGATGAAACTTTCTATGTTGGATGTCCGAGCTTGCTAAAAGAAAATCCAAGGGTTCACAGGGGAACCGAAGTAGACCATTGGGGTCAGTGATTTGCTTGTGGAACTTGAAGACGGAGAGAGGAAAGTCGCTTTAATGCAATTCTTTGTTCTTTTATATGAGTCGTCAGCATATAATGCTTTTCTAGGAAGATCAGTCCTGGAAGATTTCAGAATCATATTAGCCCTTTGGTGCTTGACGATGAAGTCTCCGACTGATACGGGTGTTGGTCTGGTTAAGGAAGACCAGGAAATTGCTAGAGAATGCTATATCAACAAGCTAAGAGAAGCGAGCAAGAAGGACAATGGAAAGAGTGTGGAGGTCCCACTCCGCATTCGTGATATTGCCTTATAGCAATTACAACATAGCCCCTATACTAGCAAGCATAGTGGAGCCCAAAAGGAGATGGATTCAAGAAAGGCCATTACAAGGGAGGAAAGAGCAATAGCAGCTAAGGTCACATTTTCAGCTCTAGTTCATGATAAATATATGGATAGAGTTTTGAAGATAGGCTCTCAGCTGGTCCCAAGACTGCAGAAATAATTGATTATGTTTTTGAAATATAATCTTGACTTGTTTGCTTAGAGTCATTCTGACATGTGTGGCATATCCCCCGAAGTGCGGTTCATGCACTCAACATTGACCCAAGCATCACTCCAGTCAAGCAGAAGAGAAGGATTCAGGGTCTGGAAAGGTCAGCTGCACTTGAAGAAGAAGTGGACAGACTTATGGAGAATCATTTTTTACGAAAATCTACATATCCTATCTGGGTCTCAAATCATGTACTTGTAAAGAAACATAACGTCAAGTGGCGAGTATGCATCGATTATTCCGATCTTAATAAAGCGTGTCCCAAAGATAGTTTACCGCTGCCTAGAATTGGTCAGCTTGTTGATGCAACGGCGGGGCATGAACTCCTATCTTTTATGGATGCATACTCGGGATATAATCAAATCATGATGCATGATCCTGACCAAGAAAACACAAGCTTTATTATAGATGTCAACTTATATTGTTAAGGTGATGTCGTTTGGGTTGAAAAATGTTAGAGCGACTTACCAACACCTTGTCAATTCCACGTTCAGATCTCAAATAGGCAAGACTGTGGAGGTTTATGTAGACGATATGCTGGTGAACTCCAAAACAGCTAATGATCACCTGGAAATCTTGGCCGAGATGTTCAATATTCTAAGAAAATATGACACAAAACTCAATCCTCTCAAGTGTTTGTTTTGGGTCGCATCAGGGAAGTTTCTTGGGTTTATGGTTAATGCCAGGGGCATCGAAGCCAACCAAACACAGATCGCTGCTTTGAGAGAAATGTGAGCTCCCAGAACAAAGAAAGTGTTACAAAGTTTGAATGGGAAAGTTTCTTCCTTGAATCGTTTTATTTCTAAGGCAACAGATCCGTGTATTCCTCTTTTCGATGCTCAAGGAAAGGAAGGAAAGACTTCCAATGGACTCCGGAATGTCAAACTGCTTTCGAAGGGTTAATCAAGCATATGGAATCGCCACCAATGTTGTCCAAGCCTAGAGACAGAGAAGATTTATTTTGTATCTGGAAGTTCCATCCTATGCACTAAGCGCTACTTTGGTCAGAGAGGAATCAAAAGTTCAAAGGTCGGTATACTATATCAGAAAGAGGTTGTCAGGGGCAGAGTTAAACTATCCCAAATTGGAAAATCTTGCATACTGCCTGCTCATCGCCTCTAAAAGACTAAGGCCATATTTCCAGTCTCACCCTATCAAGGTTCTCACCGACCAGCCTTTGAAGCAAGCCCTGTTCCGTCCAGAGACTTCTGGAAGGTTGCTGAAGTGGAACATCGAGCGCAGTCAATACGATATCACATACCATCCACGAAGGAAAATTAACGGACAGGCTTTATCAGACTTCATTGCTGAATTTATGGATAGGATCGATGAGAAGGAAGAAGCCACTAAAGTGGTCACTCGGTGGAAACTATTTGTTGACGGTGCTACGAACGAGTATTTCTCAGGGGCGGGAGTGGTGCTTGAGACTCCTGAAGAACGCTCACTATGCTATGCCTTGAGATTAGAATTTCTGTCAACAAATATTGAAGCAGAGTACGAAGCCCTGATTGTTGGATTGAGAACTGCAAGAGAGTTAAAGTTGAAATCCTTACACATTTTTAGCGATTCATAGTTGGTAGTATGTCAAGTCAAGAGAGAGTTGTAGGCTAAAGGAGGAAACTTGCCAACTTACCTATCAAAAACTTGGGAGCTACTCGATTACTTTGACTACTACACTATCTTGCATATTCCACAGTAAGAGAACTTGAAGGCAGACTCACTTGCAAAGCTCGCTAGCACGGGAGATGCGCAGTTGCTGATATTAGTGCCAGTTGAAGTTCTTTCGAATCCCAGCACTGGTGACCACGATATAGATTGGACCATGGAAACTGTCGTAGAACCAGAATCATGGATGACTCCAGTCATAGATTGTCTCCTAAGAGGTGTGCTCCCAAATGGTAAGAAAAGGATAACAAAGCTACTCAGAATGGCTCCTATGTATCTTATTCAAGATGGTCAGTTATATAGGCGAGTCTTCTCTATGCCTTCGCTTCGTTGTGTCACCAAAAAGGAATCAAGAGCAATCTTGGCAGAATTGCATGAGGGAGAGTGTTACACACCGATAGTCAAACACTAGCAAAGAAAATTTTGCGATACAGTTACTTCTAGCCAGATGTACCTAGACTCCATGACTTACACTAAGAAATGTGATAGATGTCAGCAATCCGTGAAGATTTCAAGAGCATCATCCACTGAATTGACTCAAATGGTTAGCCCATGACCATATGTTGTCCGGGGAATCGATCAAATCGGAGCATTACCCACTACAAAGTCCAGTTTTAAATACGCCATTGTAGATGTCGACTACTTCACTAACTTGGCCGAAGTAGAGCCATTTTCCACAATCACCTCAAAGAAAGTTATCAACATTGTCTTGAAGAGCATTATTTGCAGGTTTGGTGGGCCGCAGAAGATAATCACAGACAATGAGACTCAATTCAAGAGTGATGAATTCAAAAGCTTCTGTGCTAAGTACAAAATTCAAAAAGATTTTATAGCAGTGGCCCATCCGTAGGCCAACGGACAGGTCGAAATAGTGAACAAGATCATAAAGTCAACCATCAAGTAGCGTCTTGAGAAACAAAAGATGGCTAGGTAGACGAACTTCCACTTGCATTATGGGTTTATTGCACCACTTATGAATCAGCAAGTACACTCCGTTCTCTCTAGCATTCGGACTTGAGGCTATGATCTAGGTAAAGCTAGAAGTTAACACTCACCATAGGATTCACTTCAACCAAGAAGAGAATGAGAAGCTGCAGCTTAAGGAGCTTGACCAGCTTGAAGAAAGAAGAAATGAAGTAGAGCTCAGAGTAGCTTCTCATCAAAGAAGGATTGTCGCATTTTATCTCATAATTCAAGCAAAGGACCTTTGACATTGGGGACCTTGTATTGAAAAGAGTGATGACCGAAACCAGAGTTTTTGGACCGTATTGGGAAGGACCCTATATTATAAGCCAAAAGTTCCTAGATGGCACCTTCAAATTAAAGACGAAGGATGGAATTCAAATCCCCAGAGCTTGGAACAGCAACCACCTCCGTTGTTATTTTACTTGATTTTTCATTCATATTACTTATAAAAAAGTTGTAGGTACTTTGCAAGCATTGTAATCAAATTTTGTACATATAAATGAAAGAAGTAGATTTGCTTTCCTGAATCATACATTTGCAAACTCTTATTTAAATTATTCAAAGTTGCTAAAATTTATTTTGATTGCATGCCATAGGACGATTGCCCACCAACAACCCGATAGGACTTGACAACCTTTACAGCAAATCCCAATGGGGACAGCTCAATTGATGAATGCCATAAGCACATTCACAACAAATACGAAGGTGTAAAGCACCGCCTTGCAAGAGAATAATGAGGGTCACCAAGAGTCAGACGGCTAAAAGGTGAAACGTCAAATATGAAGAAATTTTTTTCAAGTTCCTCCAAAGGGGTATCTCCTGAAAAGAGAGACCCAGGACCCTGGTCATGTTGCTAGGATAGCTTGTTATGTTGAGTATCCGGTAATGGAACTGGCATCCACCCCGTTGAACTACGCAATAACAAAGCCTCTCGGAGTGAAGCTAATCAGAATTCCTAGCCGAAAGGTGGCATGAATCCAATCCAGTCTCCAAAGGGCCTGGATCACCAGGCTACAGAGTTGCATGTTTGGATTCATCAGAATTCCCGACCGAAAGGGGGTACTCAATGTGATTGTTAGTGTCAGGAAACATCTGACCCGATTACGACAAACATTGGTAATAAATACCTCCTTGGGGGCACCCGATTATTTCATTAGTGTATACTATCCATAGACTCTGCGATCAGCGGGCTTCAAAAGCCTATTCGGAGGCACCCGATTAGTTCGTTAATGTCTGCTAACCACGGACTCGACGATCGGCGGGCTTTAAAAGACCTCTTCGGGGGCACCCGATTAGTTCATTAGTGTTTTCTAACTACAGACTCGATGATCAACGGGCTTTAAAATACATTTTTGGAGGCATCCATTAGTTCGGTTAGCACCCCGGTACATCGAGTTGCGATGATCGGTGGATTTAAAAGACCTTTTCATAGGCATCCATTAGTTCAGTTAGCGCTCAGGTATTTAAAGGTTGCGACAATATGTATACTTAAAAGACCACTTCAGAGGCGTCCAATTAATTCGGTTAGCGCCTGATTTGTTCGGGTTGCAATGACTATTGGGCTTTTAAACCAAAGACCTCTCTGGGGGGACCCAGTGTAGTCACCATTACCAAAGTTAATCAGTTTAATTGTAGGCAAAAGTCTCCAATGCTTGAAGTAACTAGTTAAATGGCAGACGAACATTGGTCCAAAAATATAAGACCTCTTAAGGTAGGGCATGGAAGTCTAAAAACTTCTTCAACCAAAGGCACGAGTTTGATTAGCCAAGCTGGATTTCATGGTTAATCGGCGAACTGAGAAGCTCTGAGCGTACTCGCAAAAGCAGGACACTATGCCATTAAAGTAAGAGCTTCCATTATTTTAGCCATAACCAAGGAAACCTAGTAAATTTAATCAAACCCTACCTAAGAAGTTCATGATGACATTTAGTATGGGGGGCATCACCACCGCATTAAGACAGATTATTATTGCTCACAATAAATACCACAAGCTCGTCACAACTTCACACTAAACAAAAGACTTGTAATACAGAAGAATTGTAATACGTGAAGAAAACAAGCGCATAGAAAGAAAAGTACAACAAAGGTAGAGTAACAACTAACTGTTAAAGTACTAGAAGTGCAATTACAAACCTCACAACAACGACACAAGTCTCAGTTACACAAGTTTCAAGTACGAATGTGCATAAAGTAACAATCAAGGACCAACACCCGCATATACATCCGGTCGAACCAAATGACAAGTAATAAAGTAGCATAAAGTAGAGTGGATAGCTAAAAGTCCTAAGTGTTCTTCCCGCTTTTAGAAGCACCGCCAGGTCTAAGTGTAGGCTTTGGAAGTTTGGGAGTAGAAAGTATGGCTTCATAATCGCTCTCATCTTTGGTTTCTTCATCATTCTTCGGTTCCTCAAGAGATGTTTGGGTTGCTCCTCCTTTCCTCAAAACAGCACGCTTCCCCCCATGCATTTAAGAGGAAGATTTTACCATTTTCTTCCGCTTCCCTTTAACTTTCTTCTCTGAGCTCTTATCAGAATCATCAAGATCCTCGTCGTCGTCACTAAGATTATATCAACATCGTTCAAATCAACGATTGCACTAATCCACACGTATTGTGACCTTGGTTCAAAAGCAGGAATAGAGGCACCAAGCAAAGATGCATTTCCACAAGGGGGATAGTAATCAAAGCAGTGGTAATTGACACCAAGGTCGAGTCAATGACGATTCGTCATAGTGTTGATTCTAGCAGGAGAAGGCTTTGGCGGGATTAAGACTAACACAAATGAGCAATAAGCATGTAATGTAATAGACCCAGGTGAAGTACAAAGATAAACCAAGTATGTCATGATTCGGTCAATCTCGGTTTTACCTACGGCTTGGAGATTTATGTGCTCAACTTCGTACCTATCTGGGTTATCATCATATCCCTCGCCATCTCCCATAAGCTAGTCAATGTGCTCTTCAACAACTTTGCTTTCTTCTTTCTGAATGGCAAAAGGATCAACGGAAGGCGCAGTTGGATTTTGAGAATGGGAAACCTCAAAATCAGCAGGATCAGTAGGGGCATCGATGTTGGTTGCATCTAGGGCTTCCTCCTCAGAAGGCTCAGGTTCGTCACCCAATAAACCTCACTCCCTCATAAGTATTTTCTTCCTTTTGGCCAAAACTTTGCGGGATTGATCATTTATAAGGTTCTCTAAAAGATATTCCTCGTAAAAATCTCCAACGTGCTCGAGCACCGACTCCTAGACTAAAGCCAAATCGTTGGAAAATAAGCTCCTAGACAATGCAAGCTGCCTCGGCTCATGACGTTGCATACGTAAAACCTAAATAAAGTGGCATTGGAATCCGTCTCAGCATCAATAAATGCTTTCTCAGCGTCCACTTTATCAACTAAAGCTTTATCTCTGTCATGTTCAAGAAGTTATGCCTTAACTATCAATGTAGAAGTAGCCAAATGTAGAGCGATATTCCTTTCGTGAAGGTTGGCATTCTCTTGTTAATAGGTGGTAGAAGCTTTTTTTTTCACAGCCATCTGGGTTTTTGCTGCATGTTGAGCGTCTTGGGCATCTTTAGTTATGTCATCAACGTAGTCTCCCTCAGTTTGGTAGTAGCTAGCTCTTCTTTGAGCCCTTGGTTCTCAGCCTCTAATCCTTCTAGCTCTGTCTTTCTCTGTGTAAGAGATACAATGGTAGCATCACGAGACTCAAGAACTTTGGCCCATTCATCCATGTCATTTTCAAGAGTAGCAATTTTCTCATGATTGCGCTTGTTGACTCTCTAGAGCTCGTCAGCTAGTTTATACCATAGAGATAACTGGTTATCAGCTCGTCCCTTAGCTGCATCTAAGTACTTACTAAGATCACTTTTGACCACATCCAAATGCTCATTCGTGTTGCTTTTAAATACACTCAGCTCCTTGAATATGTCTTTCTTATCAGAGGGATGAATGTCCAAATTGAAGTATACTCCATTCAGGCACCAGTTTTTGAATCATCTAGCAAGTTCAATATGTGCTGGTTCGAGTTCATAGAGTTGTCTGTGTATGATCTTTCGAATGTCGGCAGGAGGAGGAGTGACGGACATTGAAGCAAGAGGTAGATAACCAGAAGAAGTCTGAGTAGCTGGGACGGAAAGATTATCTGATTGAGAACGTTTGTGAGAATCATCTTTCTCATAATCCCTATTCGAAGCATCCCGCTCCCTTTTCCTCCTTCGGCTCTCTTCCTCATCCCTTCTACTCCACTCCTAGTTGTCGTCATATTGACCATTGTAGCAGTCATTATACCTCCCTTGGTCACCATGAGAGGCTCGATCTCTCTCCTCTTTCTCTAATTTATCTTGGTGCTGTGCCTCCACCTCCTTTGTTCGTCGATCAAAATATACCATGAGTTTGCTGAGGCAGATAGTCATATTGTGAGTGCTGGGAATGTTGGGATTGTTGGTAGTTTTGCGAGCATTGCGAATGATGAGGTTGTATAGGATGCCTGGGATTATAAGAATCAGTTCGTTTATTGTAGCTCTTTAAAAATGGATGATTCGTCTCCAGACCTAAAATAAAGCAAAGCAGGATTTTAGTACTTAGATCAAAAAATTATTAGGGCAAAACTTCAAGGTACATGCTAAGAGAATACAATCTTAAAGCGTGTGTAATCTAGCAAGCATCTAATTACAAATTGCTCTTAGGTGGTAAATCTAATTGAAGCCCAATGTCAGAAAATGTCCTCCGTGACGGAGGAGTTGGAACTATGACTATCTCAATTCTTGTCTTTATGACTTTGGGGGCAAGCTTTGAAGTCACAATCTCACCCGGCAGGTCCCTCGCGGAGCTGAGGTCACTTAAGGCCCTAAAAATATATGTTGAACTCTCCTCGTGGGTGTCTGGAATAATGGGAGCCTTGTCGACCTGCTCAACATATAAATTATCCCCGGAAGTTGTCCTAACCTCCCTAGTATGTCCAGTTTCCTTCACGGGATTAGGGGTGGTCTCACCCTCCTTAACCAGTTTAATGGAAGTCATAAGGCCTTTGCCTTCATGTTGTCTAAACTTGTAACACCCCGTATCTTAAATATTAAAATTAACAAATTTAAGAGCACTTAATTTTTAGGAGAAGAATTAAGGAAAATGGGTTACGCCATTGCGTTCATCTCGAAATTCTTCTTGGAATAGAGTCCAAGTTTTCGTAAATCGGACTTCGTATGAGGAAGTTATGGCCCTCGTAATTTTCAGGAATTTAATTAAATTGAAAACAGTTTAGAGTTAAATTCAAAATTTGAATATGCCAAGGTAGGTTGACCTGGAGGTCGACCTACCCCAGGCCAGGTCGACCAGGGGGTAGACCATGGGGTCAACCTCCCCTATACAGGTCGACCTGGGGGTCGACCTACCCCCTCGAGCAGATCTGAACTATGACGATTCTGACTTGTTGCTGAGTCTTTTCTGACTTGTTGCTGAGTCACTGGGGCATAGGTGGCAATTCTGGATAACCCTATCTAGTCTGGATGGTTGTGATTGCTCCTAGCATGATATAACGGCTCACATAAGTTTAAACTTCTATATAAGCATGCATATACTCAAGCTCTAAACCTAAACTAAATTAATCTCTTGGCCTCCATGCTGCTGCTAGAATAGTTCTTCTTCTTAAAGCTTAGGAATTGCAAGTCAGGATTCTAATACAAACGACGAACGAATTATTCTCTTCTCTAATCTGTCTTAGTGAGTACAATTTCTTTCAAAAAATAATTAAATTAATTAATTATGATGAGTTATAATTTGGGTTATAAGATTATGTCTGTTGAATCATTGACCGATATGATATTGTCTATTTTGTGAATATACGCTAGTTGTTGTCTTATGTACATAGATTCGTGATGTTGGTTCATATGTCTAAACACATATGCTAGATTTGATTCATTTTGTGACATTAATTTACATGTCTAAATCATATGCAAGTGTATATGTAAATCTTAGTTTACATGTCTAAATTATATATGCAAGTTTATATATAAGTTTGGATGTGAATCATATGCTAGTTTATATGTAAGATTGTATGCGAATCATATGTAAGTCTTAGTTTACATGTCTAAATTGCATATGCAAGTTTAATACAAGTTTGTATGTAGATTATATGCAAGTTTATGTGAAAACCATGTCCATATATGCAAGTTCACCTTTATGTGTATAGATCTATGCAAACCATATTTTATATAATTTGATCCATGCTAGTTTGTAGTTTATGCAAATTATGTCTATTGCCTATGCAAGTTATTGATTATGCAAATTTATGGTTATATAAATTATAATCATACAAGTTTTGATCCATGCTAGCCTATTTTTATTTGCAAGTTAGATTTATTTTATGTGTTATGCAAGTTGTGATGTTTCTTTTCTTTTTATGAGTTAGACTATTTGCGGGTCTAACATATTTCATATTAAATGTACGAACGACGTGGGGGCAATGGGAAAATATTAAATATTAATATTGTGAATTGGCATATAATCAATTTAAAAGCATATAATTAGTTTAAGACATTAATTGGTATAATTTATATACCTGAAAATTATGGGCATAATTTAAGTGACAATTATGGACATGGATTAAAATTGGAAGTTATTGAAAAACTGAAATAGGGATATTAATTCAAATTGGGGTTAATTAATAATGTGTAATAATAAATGACTGAGACACGAGGTTAGACTCGTTTGTGGTATAAAACTGCCTGGACCCGCCCGACAAATCCAGCAACCACAAACGGTAGTCTAATGTGAGAGGTCAAAGGCATAAATTAAATGCGTAATAAATGCCTAAGACACGAGGTTAGACTCGTTTGTGGTATAAGACTGCCCTGACCCGCCCGGCACATCCAGCAACCGCAAACGTCAGTCTAATGTGAGAGGTCGTAGGCATAATTAAAAGATGCTTAGACACGAGGTTAAGTCTGGCTTGTGGTGGAATTCTGCCAGGAACCGCCCGGCATATTCAGCGGCCACATGCAATCGACTTAATGTGAGAGGTCTGTGCATTAATAATTAATTAATGCTGATCAAAGACGAATATGAATGACAAACAAAAGTTTGGTTGAGTTAAGTTATTCTCTGAGTACAAATCTGATGTTTATTTCGGTCTTCGGGGTTGATACTTAGGGAGTTATTCTCTTAACCAATGTATCTGTGAACTAAGATGTACTTAACCATAAATTAAGTGAAACATGTTATATGATATATATATATATATATATATATATATATATATATATATATATATATATATATATATATATATATATATATATGATACATAATCTGATAAGTAGGTACGGTTAAGACCATCTTAACCAATAATATATAAGTGGATAGGGTTAAGACCAACTTAACCAATAATATATATATATATATTAATCTGAAAAGTGGATAGGATTAAGACAGACTTAACCAATAATATATATTGATCTGATAAGTGGATAGGGTCAAGAACAACTTAACCAATAATATATAAGTGGATAGGTTTAAGACCAGCTTAACCAATAATATATATATTGATCTGATAAGCGGATAGGGTTAAGACAAGCTTTGTAACACCCTACCTCCACTAGGGTCACTCACAAAGGGAATGCACTAGTTTTGGAGGAGCGTTATCGAGGTAAACAAACACAAAAATATCACAAGACAGAAAATAGATAAAACATCGGAAGTATCAAAAGATAAATTTCATTACTTTCAAAAAGAGTCAATACCTTTTACATCAAATAGCCAAGGTCATTATTTTCCATTACAGCAAATTCTGCCTTGAATAAATAAAGAAGCATAAACTTAAAACATCAAAGTAGCTTAATTCCCCAAAGGTAGCAGAAATGCAGCCATAGCATAGCTCAAGATCAAACCGTACATGAGCTGAACTGAAAGCAAGCGAAATCCAAGCTAAGTGCTAGAGTTTCCTCCCTGAGAACCTGGGGGGAAAACGGAAGAAAAAGAGGCGAAAGAAAATGGGTCAGTCATGAAGACTGGTAAGTCCAAGTAACTTTCAGCATAAAAACAGATAAAGGTAACATGACATGTATAAACTGAAAGTAAACACACGGATGCTGCCATGATTGGCAAGATAGACTAAGATAGCATGATAATTCAAGTGTAAATCAAGTATAGCATCACATATTCGAGGTTCGCTGCATCAACTGTACTAGAATCCCAAACCCATGTCTTATATTAATCATGAAATGATCCCTTGGCCCAATATCATGAAATGACCCATTCCTAGGTCCAACGTAACGATCCACTAGCCGATCGACTCCCTACAAGTTCTAGTTCGTCATGTGTCTGTGTCATACGGCCCTATCACGAATGCAGTCACCTGTGCTAGGTCCACCATAGGATGTATCAAGCACTATGGTGCCAACCACCGACACGAATCAAGCATGCGCAGATAAACCTACTGATGCCCAATGCCTGCTTTTTCAACTCCGGACCACGTGCACGACCATAGCCCGCCTGAACCTACACTGGCGCACCAACACAGCCGTCGTTCTGGTCGCTTACAATCAGCCCAGTAATCGTGCCCCACCCTGCCTAGTTCCAGGGTACCATGATACATCTAGTGGGTTACTGCTGAAATGGACCGCGTAACTAGGGTTTTCGTCTAATAGGTTAAGTGTTGTCATTTAAATTCGTGACTTAACCCGCCTACATGTCATGTCAAATTGGCTAAGTGTTGTCGTTCAAGTTCATGACTTAGCCCTACGAATCATGTGTCAAGTTGGTTAAGTGTTGTCTTACATGTTCATGACTTAACCCTATCATGTGGCATTAATTCATTAATGCACCCCAACCTCTCACATCAGACCTGTTGTTGTGGTCACTGGATATGCCGGGCGGTTCTGGGCAGATTTACACCACAACTCAGTCTGACCTCGGGTTTCAAGCGCGATATGACCAAATACCTACATTGGATCCTATTGTTTGCAGTAACTGGATTTGTCGGGCGGTTCCGGACAGATTTACACAGCAAACTCAACCCAACCTCAAGTTGGCCATTTTCATGTTCATTCTAGTGTCATTTCCATGTTCAAGATTCATGACAAGTTCATAAAAATGTTTTCAAGGCAAGTTTCATGTCAAGTTTCCTATGATTACCAATTTTTCCCAACGTTACCCCATCTAAATATTAGGCTAACAATCTTAGCCTAATTTCTCGTCCGCATGATTTTTGATATATAATATTAGGCTAAAAACTTAGCCTAATTTAACGCACGCAAAATCGGCATAAAGCAATTCATTAACATAAGCATGACCTAGGCGTAAACTTGGCATCATCGGCATAGTCAATATGAACATCATAGGTGTGAACTTGCAAAATAGTCAACATGAATATCATAGGTGTGAATCATGCAACGTAGACTAAATCAACATAAATATATGTGAACTTGCAACATAGACTAAATCAACTTACATATATGTGAACTTGCAAATCAATCACGAGCATATGAATAAGTGTGAACTTGAAATATGACATAGGTTTAACATATACGCATAAACATGTAGATCTAACATTTGGTCACATATGTGATATGATTTTACAACCTAAAACTTGCATAACATGATAAACTACACAACTTGTCATAATGGGTTATACTTCAAGTTCATATACATATGAATAGACTTATTCACTAACTCCCAATTCAACATGATAGAAAAATAGAACCACAAGCATAGATCAATATCAATCAATTCCACATATAACATAATCAACATTATTCTATTATCAAACTATTTTTAAGACCCGACATAACTGAATAAATTGATTAAAACATCATAGGCATATAGATCTGATAACATTATTGATCATGAAAAGGTTTGAATAATAATCTAGTTTCAAGAACAAGGATAGATCTAATTTAAATAGAAAAATCCCCAAAATCAAGATCCAAGGACAAATAAAGAAAAGGTCTGAATAGAAAATCAAGCTTAGATCCAATTTCAAAGTTATAATCCTAGGCAATAACCTCATGGTCATGAATCTTAGGTAATTAGTCATAATTGTCCTTGTCATAGTCATAGGCAATAGTCTTATGTTCTCATTCATAGGCATAGTCTCATGTTCACCATCATAGTCATAGGCATAGTCATAGTCTTATGTCATTAACAATAGTTTCAACATCGTAGGCAATATTCCCAATAGTCAAGATCCAAGAAGAAACCAAGAATAGATATGAATCATACATAAATCACTTCCAAATTATACCATGCACATAATAGATTTATAGTTTTTATCTAAAAGTAACCGGAACTTACAGATCGTGGTCTAAGAAAGATGTAGAAGTCAAGTCTAGAAGTATGTCGTTGAATTGCTGAATCGTTGAATCTTGATTTGATTGTAGAAGCAAATCCTCAATTCCTAGCCGTAGTCTTCAAGAAATAATCTTCGCATTTTAATTTAATTAAATTAATTTAATTTAGAGGAAGAAGAAGAAGCCATGTTCATCAAGAATTCGTGCAGCATAAGGTTAGAGAAGAATGGTGTAAAGAGAATGATGCTAGGAGGCTGTTTATAATAGGATTAGGCGGACGAATCTGGACAGAAAATGAGTCTAAATACATAAGAATGCATCTGGTTCAAAAAGTGGGTTCGGGAGGTAGGTCGACCCCCAGGTCGACACTATGGTTGACTTGGTCCCTAGGAGGTCGACACTATGGTCGACCCCTAGGTCGACCTGCTCCCTGGGCAAGAATTTTCCCACCCAGCCTGTTTTGGGTTTTGAATTCGAATTTGAATCCGAATTTTGAGCTGTTTTGATTTCTATAAATTTCTAAAACTTCGTAGGGTCATATCTTCCTCATACTGACTCCGATTTTCGAAAACTCGGACTCGTTTCCAAGCAGAATTTTGAGACGAACGCAATGTCGCAACCCCTTTCTCTTGATTCTTGTTTTAAAAATTAATTCTGCCTTGATTTACGGTTTTAACATGTTATAAAAAATCGTGTTGTTACATTCTTCCCTCCTTAAAGGATTTCGTCCCCGAAATCTTTAAGTTAAGAAGAACGCATCCTATCATCCAATCAACCATCTACTCAACCATCATCCACAAGCAACCATTGTCCTTAAAAGATTTCTAATGCTATATGAACATATGTAGAAAGTGTGTGTATATGTTCCTTATCTAATGCAAATGATCAGGCCTGATTGATCCTCCTAATGCAAAATATGTTTAGTGCCTTGAGTCCAACATGTATGCAAATAGTCCTAGTCACATTAACACTATATGTGTGCACAAACATCCATCCATATGCAACATCCACATGATAACACATTCAATTTCATCCACAAACAAGTATAAGCACTCATGCATATGCAATATGAAAATGTGTCTGAGCCGATCTAGAGCCTAATTTGTGTTATGCAACCACGAGCAACCACTTGCAACCTTTTGCAAACATCAACCATAACATGTTTCAATCACATGTTTGCATCCAGAAGAGTACTACCTAAGGTTCTCAAGATAGGATTGAGAAGATAAGCAAGAAAAAACGAAGCATCTAGGAGAAGAAGTTAAAGATGTACCCCCAGAAGGTCTGGCTTGTGGGGCTTGCCCTTGCTTCTTAGGGAAGTTCTTGCTAATATGTCCAAGCTCACCACATTGAAAGAACGCACCTATCTTCTTTTCCCTTCTTTTACAATCCTTGATAACATGCCCAATTATGCCATAGATGTTGCACTTCCTCTTATCATTGACTTATTATTATTGTTGTCATTGTTCTTGCCTCCCTTCTGGAAGTCTTTCTTCTCGTTCTGAGACTCATCCGCCTTAACTTATCACTCATACCTTTCCTATGTAACATGTTAACAAGCCTCACGGAAACTATCTCCATCGCACGGAAAACCCTGTACGAAGCTAGAAAGAAGATTAGCCGTAGGTAAAAACTACTGCGACTACAGATGGAGAAAAGAAAGGAAAAGAGATTCAAACAAGGAAACAATGGATAGTGCTAATGGCTTTTGGGGAATATCCTTTAAATAAAACAAGACTTTTCTTGAAAAATGCCTCTTCGTAAACAGTTTTGAAAATAGTTTTAGAAGGTTTTTAAAAACTTTTGCCCAGTCTGGAAACATTCTGCTCTGATACCAAATGTAACACCCCACCTTTGCTAGGGTCACTCACAAAGGGAATGCAGTAGTTTTGAAGGAGCGTTATCGAGGTAAACAAACACAAAAATATCACAAGACAGAACATAGATAAAACAGCGGAAGTATCAAAAGATAAATTTCATTACTTTCAAAAAGAGTCAAAACCTTTTACATCAAATAGCCAAGGTCATTATTTTCCATTACAGCAAATTCTGCCTTGCATAAATAAAGAAGCATAAACTTAAAACATCAAAGTAGCTTAATTCCCCAAAGATAGCAGAAATGCAGCCATAGCATAGCTCAAGATCGAACCGTACATGAGCTGAACTGAAAGCAAGCGAAATCCAAGCTAAGTGCTAGAGTTTCCTCCCTGAAAACCTGGGGGGAAAACGAAAGAAAAAGAGGCGAAAGAAAAAGGGTCAGTCATAAAGACTGGTAAGTCCAAGTGACTTTCAGCATAAAAACAGATAAAGTAACATGACATGTATAAACTGAAAGTAAACATACAGATGTTGCTGATTGGCAAGATAGACTAAGATAGCATGATAATTCAAGTGTAAATCAAGTATAACATCACATATTCGAGGTTTGCTGCATCAACTGTACTAGAATCCCTAACCCATGTCTTATATTAATCATGAAATGATCCCTTGGCCCAATATCATGAAATGACCCATTCCTAGGTCCAACGTAACTATCCACTAGTCGATCGGCGCCCTACAAGTTCTAGCTCGTCATGTGTCTATGTCATACGGCCCTATCACGAATGTAGTCACCTGTGCTAGGTCCACCATAGATTGTATCAAGCACTATGGTGCCAACCACCGACACGAATCAAGCATGCACAGATAAACCTACTGATGCCCAATGCCTGCTTTTTCAACTCCATACCACATGCACGACCATAGCCCGCCTGAACCTACACCGGCGCACCAACACAGCCGTCGTTCTGGTCGCTTACAATCAGCCCAGTAATCGTGCCCCACCCTGCCTAGTTCCAGGGTACCATGATACATCTAGTGGGTTACTGCTGAAATGGACCGCGGAACTAGGGTTTCTGTCTAATAGGTTAAGTGTTGTCATTTAAATTCGTGACTTAACCTGCCTACGTGTCATGTCAAATTGGCTAAGTGTTGTCGTTCAAGTTCATGACTTAGCCCTACGAATCATGTGTCAATTTGGTTAAGTATTGTCTTACATGTTCATGACTTAACCCTATCATGTGGCATTAATTCATTAATGCACCCCAACCTCTCACATCAGACCTGTTGTTGTGGTCACTGGATATGCCGGGCGGTTCCAGGCAGATTTACACCATAACTCAGTCTGGCCTCGGGTTTCTAGCGCGATATGACCAACTACCCACATTGGATCCTATTTGTAGTAACTGGATTTGCCGGGCGGTTCCGGGCAGATTTACACTGCAAACTCAACCCAACCTCAAGTTGGCCATTTTCATGTTCATTCTAGTGTCATGTCCATGTTCAAGATTCATGTCAAGTTCGTGTCAAGTTTTCAAGGCAAGTTTCATGTCAAGTTTCCTATGATTACCAATTTTTCCCAATGTTACCCCGTCTAAATATTAGGCTAACAATCTTAGCCTAATTTCTTGTCCGCATGATTTTTGATATATAATATTAGGCTAAAAACTTCGCCTAATTTAACGCACGCAAAATCGGCATAAAGCAATTCATTAACATAAGCATGACCTAAGCGTAAACTTGGCATCATCGGCATAGTCAATATGAACATCATAGGTGTGAACTTGCAAAATAGTCAACATGAATATCATAGGTGTGAATCTTGCAACGTAGACTAAATCAGCATACATATATGTGAACTTGCAACCTAGACTAAATCAACTTACATATATATGAACTTGCAAATCAATCACGAGCATATGAATAAGTGTGAACTTGAAATATGACATAGGTTTAACATATACACATAAACATGTAGATCTAACATTTGGTCACATATGTGATATGATTTTACAACCTAAAACTTGCATAACATGATAAACAACACAACTTGTCATAACGGGTTATACTTCAAGTTCATATACACATGAATAGACTTATTCATTAACTCCCAATTCAACATGGTAATAAAATAGAACCACAGGCAAAGATCAATATCAATCAATTCCACATATAACATAATCAACATTATTCTATTATCAAACTATTTTTAAGACATGACATAACTGAATAAATTGATTAAAATTTCACAGGTATATAAATCTGATAACATTATTGATCATGAAAAGGTTTGAATAATAATCTAGTTTCAAGAAAAAGGATAGATCTAATTTAAATAAGCAAATCCCCAAAATCAAGATCCAAGGACAAATAAAGAAAAGGTCTGAATAGAAAATCAAGCTTAGATCCAATTTCAAAGTTATAATCCTAGGCAATAACCTCATGGTCATGAATCTTAGGTAATTAGTCACAATTGTCCTTGTCATAGTCATAGGCAATAGTCTTATGTTCTTAGTCATAGGCATAGTCTTATGTTCACTATCATAGTCATAGGCATAGTCATAGTCTTATGTCATTAACAATAGTTTCAACGTCGTAGGCAATATTCCCAATAGTCAAGATCCAAGAAGAAATAGATATGAATCATACATAAATCACTTCCAAATTATTCCATGTACATATTAGATTTATAGTTTTTATCTAAAAGTAACCGGAACTTACAGATCGTGGTCTAAGAAAGATGTAGAAGTCAAGTCTAGAAGTTTGTCATTGAATTGCTGTATCGTTGAATCTTGATTTGATTGTAGAAGCAAATCCCCAATTCCTAGCCGTAGTTTTCAAGAAATAATCTTCGCGTTTTAATTTAATTAATCTAATTTAATTTAGAGGACGAAGAAGAAAGCCATGTTCATCAAGAATTCGTGCAGCATAAGGTTAGAGAAGAATGGTGTAAAGAGAATGAGGCTAGGAGGCTGTTTATATAGGGTTAGGCGGACGAATCTGGACAGAAAATGAGTCTAAATACATCAGAATGCATCTGGTTCAAAAAGTGGGTTCGGGAGGCTGGTCGACCCCTAGGTCGACACTATGGTCGACCTGGTCCCTGAGAGGTCGACCCTCTGGTCGACCTGGTCCCTAGGCGGGAATTTTCCCGCCCAGCCTGTTTTGGGTTTTGAATTCGAATTTGAATCTGAATTTTGAGCTGTTTTGGTTTCTAGAAATTTCTGAAACTTCGTAGGGTCATATCTCCCTCATATGAACTCCGATTTTCGAAAACTCGGACTCGTTTCCAAGCAGAATTTCGAGACGAACGCAGTGGCGCAACCCGTTTCCCTTGATTCTTGTTTTAAAAATTAATTCTGCCTTGATTTATGGTTTTAATATGTTATAAAAATTCGGGTTGTTACAAGCTTAACCAATAACACAAGTTGATTTGATAAGTGGGTAGCATGGGTGACATGTGGGATATAATTATAAACACTCAACCAAGTTGAAACATGTAAGAAGACATGAATAAGAGGGGGTTAAGTAGGAAATCCTAGTGGGGACCAAGCATAGGTGGAAAGCTTGTGTCAAGTGTGGGGACCCTTTTCAACCATTAACCCACTTAGAATCTAAGTGAGCTCGATTTAGATCAAGGACGGGACATGCTTACTGGGTTTGATTGTAAGAGGTCAAAACGGATTAGCGGTGGCAACGCAAGTCCAACAAGGTAATGTGCGTGCGTGGGCCCGGGCTGGTAGGTAAGACGTTGTTGCACTGTGTAGGTAAATGCCGTGCATCTTTAGTGGTACCAGGTTGCCACTTTGGGGAGTGATACACCCCATCATGGGACCAGCATGGGTATCTACAAGTTAGGGAGTCGATCGAATGGGGAAGGTAGTGGGTATGACTAGCGGAGATAGGAGCAGACGGCACCTATGAAGACAGTTAGGGGTATAACTACCATATTATGAATAAATGTTAGGGAGGGTAGTGGGTACAACTAGTGGAGATATGAGCAGGAGGCACCTATGAAGACAGCAAGGGGTACACAAAACTACCATTATTATTATTTTGTTCAGTAGGCGGATCAACTTTTAGGGTGACTAGTATTGGTGCAGCATAGTAATTATCCTATAGTGTTGGAGGCGAAATTAACATTATCTTATTCCTCTTGTTTGCTTTGTCATGCCCATTTGTTTCACAGTCATTCCTTATTTACCTGTTTATGCCATATTCTAATTACTTTAATAATTATATTGTTAAAGTTATTGGACTCGCCAGACTTTATGTCTGACCCCCTTTGTTTTCGCCTCTTTTCTTCCTTTCCCCCTCCCCCGCCCCAAGTTCTCAGGGTGGGACTAGTGCTAGTGGAGCCTGATTTGGATCTCTTTCTGCCCCTTTTGGAAGTGCTTGGATTGCTGAAAGTAAATTTCAGCTTATCTCTTTTATGGCTACTTATGTTGGGGTTATGCTTTTTACTTTATGTACTCAGAAAACAATTTTTCACGATGGATATTAAGTGTACTTGGTTTTATTTTTAGTTTTGATGTAACTAAACTATTTCTCTACTGCAATAAAATTTGTTTTTAAAATTTTCAAGTACCAGTCACTACAAGAAAAGGAGTTATCTACAATAGCAACTCACTGCATTTTGGTCTCCTTGCTGTAGAAATCAAGCAGGAGTACGTTGGTTTTATCTTAAAACATTGAGATGAATTTAAGCGGGAATGAATTTTCACTTCCCTCCACTATTACTAAAATCAGCCGCGAATCCTTAATATTTCCCCAAAATTTTAAATTCTCAATTACAAATTTTCCATCCAATTTTCATCGTCCGCGTGGTCTTTGTCTCACTCTCGAATCTCCAGTCACTTCGCACTGTTGCTCGTGGTCTCTCGGTTGTCATAACGGAGGGCAATCGGTTCCAGTGGAGGAATTTCCATTCCAGTGGAGGTCGGACCCATAGACCCCAATCAGTCTTCATCGTCCTTAAGTCATTCTAAGCGTTTTCTTGATTAATTTATCTTTTTAATTGATTAGCCGATTTTCAGTTTTTTCTAACATCTGGCATGCCTACTGAAAATGTTGACTATGTTATGAGCAGTTTATAAGTTGCTGTGTCTCATTTAGTATCACTGTTTTATTTTAGTATTTTTGTTAATTTGATTGTACTCAACAATAGACTATTACTTCAAATTTTAGAAATTTGCTAGCTTATGTAGTAGACGATGATGGATAAAAATTGGGTGAATCTACACAGGTAACTACATAATTCTCAACATAAATGTAGTTTGAAAATCATATCCTATATTTTTACGAAAGCTAAAAGATAATTTTTTTCAAAGAACTAGTAGTGAGGATAAGCAAGGAGCTTGGAAGTTGGTGGATACCGCTATGAAAAATTCTGGAAATGTAGAAAAAATTCTATGTCCTTGCGTAAAGTTCGAAATCTTAGTCATCAATATGAGAAGGTGGTAGTTGAGCATCTGATTATAAAAGGAATTGATCATGTATATAAGACAAGTAGGTGGTATTGTCACGGTGAGCACATAAATATAAGCACAGATGTTAATTCCGATGACATACATGATTTATTTGAAGCTATCGATTATGAAAATGAAGATTTCATCAATTATACTTTTTTCGATGATGATAAAGATGAAGATAGTGCACAAAAACGAAAGGATGATTTGTTAAGGAACTTCGAAGAAGCAAAAGCCCCACTGTATCCTGATTGTATCGATCAAACAAAATTATCTGCCATCCTCGCCTTGTATAATCTTAAATGTGAGACTGGTTTGGCTGATACCGGCTTCGATAAACTTCTAAATGTGCAACAATTGTTGTTGCCAAAAAATAATGTACTTCCGAAAACATTATATGAGGTAAAAAGGTTTCTCAAAATATTCGATATGGGTTTTGAAAAAATTCATGCTTGTCAAAATAATTGTTGCCTTTTTAGAAGAGAGTACAAAGATTTGGAAAGTTGTCCTAAATGTGGTGTGTCAAGATGGAAGAAGAATGAACGTACCAATGAAATTATGCGTGGCATTCTGATTAAAGTTTCGAGATATTTTCGAATCATTCCTAGATTTAGAAGAATGTTTAGATCACAAAATACGACAGAAGATTTAAGATGGCATTTTAATAATAAAAGCAATGATGGGAAAATGCGCCATCCTGTGGATTCAATAACATGGAATGTAGTAGATGAGAAATGGGAATCGTTTGCAGCTGATCCACGCAATATTAGACTTGGTCTTGCTACCGATGGTGTTAATCCTTTTATGACAATGAATTCCAAGTATAGTTGTTGGCCTGTGATCCTTGTGACATACAACCTCTCGCCAATGTTATGCATGAAAAAATAAAATATCATCTTAATATTGTTGATTCCTGGTCCAAAGCAACCAGGAAATGATATTGACGTATATTTGGAGCCGTTAATTGAAGACTTGCAACATTTGTGGAGTAATGGAGTTCAAACTTATGATGCCTTTAGCAGATCGCTTTTTAACATGAGAGCGATTTTACTATGGACAATAAATGACTTTCCAGCGTATGGAAATCTTGCTGGATGTTGTAAGAAAGGTAAAAATGGTTGTCCATTATGCGGTATCAATACTCACCATCGATGGTTGAAACATAGTCAGAAGAGCGGTTATATGGGTCATAGGAGATTTTTACCCCCTTCAGATTCATTGAGAAATAAAAAAACCTGGTTTTATAATACTGTAGAAAATGGTTGT
The DNA here is from genome assembly GCA_030737875.1 of Allium sativum. Lineage (NCBI taxonomy): Eukaryota > Viridiplantae > Streptophyta > Magnoliopsida > Asparagales > Amaryllidaceae > Allium > Allium sativum. The sequence goes on along the minus strand of CM060926.1, from coordinate 124,472,959 downwards.
AGTCCTAGAGTTTTGACTGGAAGAAGCATCTCTGCTATTTTGAAAAAAATTCCGAATAATTTTGGGAAAAAAATAAAAAATGTAAATAATAATAGCAAGAATGGGAAGGGTAAGAAGAAACAAATTAAGCAGGAGAGCAGGAAGAGAAATAAAAAAAAAACAGAGGCGAAGATGCTGATCTTGTGAACATAGAGCTATCAAGGTGGAAAAAACGATCAATCTTCTTTGATTAACCATATTGGCACGTTAGTTTTTTATTGATTAATAATACAGTTCTTTAGTAATGAAATTTCACATTGCTGATTTTTGCAGGAACCGCCAATGGGTCATAATTTAGACGTAATGCATGTAGAAAAAAGTGTTAGTGAAAGCGTAATAAGCACGATGCTTCATGATAACAAATCGAAAGATTGAATTAATTGTAGAAAAGATTTAGAAGAGTGGGGATTTCGACGTGGCCTTTATGCACAATCTCGTGGAACAAAAACATATCTTCCACCTGCTCCATATACATTGTCCAAATCTAGAAAAAAGAATTTTGTAAAAGACTGTATGATTTTAAGGGACCTGATGGGTATTGCTCGAATTTCAAGAGCTCTATATCGTTAGAGGATTGTAAAATTAGTGGTTTGATGTCACATGACTATCATGTCCTAATGCAACAGTTGTTGCTGGTTGCAATAAGAGGATTGTTACCGAAGAAGCCAAGGGAAGCAATAATTCGTTTATGTTTGTTCTGTCATAAATTATGCCAACGTGTTCTTGATAGAGAAAAACTACAACATCTTGATGATGAGATTATTCTAATTTTATGTGAACTTGAAAGATATTTTCCACCTTCGTTTTTTGATATAATGATACACTTGACGGTTCATCTTGGAAAAGAATCCAGATTATGTGGACCGGTCCATTTTCGTTGGATGTACCCATTTGAAAGATACATGAAGACACTAAAACATTATGTAAGAAACACTGCACGGCCTAAGAGGTGTATTGCAAAATCCTACCTTGCAGAGGAGTGCATGAAATATTTTAATGACTTCTTAAAGAAATCAGGAAAAATAGAAGAGAAGGAAGTCCGAAATGAAGATTATGAAAATGATGTCATACTTGAAGAATGACCAACTTCAGCTTGCAAAATAATTACACTGTCCAAGAATGAGAAACAAGCTGCTCATTTGGCTGTGCTAACGAATATGGCTATAGTGGAACCATTTGTAGAGTAAGTGACTAGTGCATTTTGTTCTATTGTTCAATTATTTTTATAGTGCAACTTATCTATTTTTTTCCTTTTACAATAGTTGGCATCTTCAGGTTGCAACACTCAAACAAGCACATAGAAAAAAATGCGACCTTACTTTGGAAAACCCACAAAAATAACTTTGTCGATTGGATTAAGAAGAAGGTGAGTTGAATTTTAAAATATACTCTCATTAATTTTGAAACGCGTCATTATCGAGATCTAACATAAATAATATTTTCATTTATAGATACCTTATGATGTGAACGATCACGACACAATGTTAAAATGGATTGCCTATGGTCCAAGGAGTAGTGTACTGTCTTGTACAGGTTATATCATTAATGGAGAATGTTTTCACACAAAAGATATTGAGAGAAAAACTCAAAATAGTGGAGTCACTTATGATGCAACCATCATTTTTAGGGATAGCGCAAAAGATATTTCCCAAGTGGTTGAATTGATTACTTATTATAGGATGTTGACCGATATATTTTTGTTAGACTATCATGCCTTTTATGTTCCCGTCTTTAAGTGTCATTGGACAAATTTAGGAAATGGTGTTAAGGTAGAAGATGGATTTACCCTTGTCAATTTACAACAAAATCAAGCTTCATTTTCAAAAGATCCATATATCCTTGCATCTCAAGCAAAACAAATTTTCTATTTAAGGGAAGATGATGATTCTAATTGGTATGTTGTGATGAGGGCACCGTCAAGAACTTTTCATGAAATGGATACAGATGACTCGTATGAGGAATTTAGCATGGATATCGGAAATCTTGAAGAAACCGATATGGAGATTGATGATGCTGCCGAGGATCTTGGCTATGTTAGGGAAGATTGCGAAGGAATACTTGAGTAATATATCACTAGCTGTGTTAGGGAATGCCATTTTATGGGATTGCATTCAGGTATATTTTGTGATTTTTATCTTGGTATGTCTATTTAACTCATTATTTTATGCCAAATAAAAAATCCAAACGTCTGGATTTAATATCAGACGTCTGCATATCTATTCAGGTATAATATTATAGGCCCAGAAAAATATAAGACGGCTGGATAAAATACTCAGACGTTTGAGTACTTCTTCAGGATTAATATTTTTGGCTCACAAAAAAATCCAAACGTCTGGATAAAATATCATACGTCTGTATTCTTCTGTAGATAATTTTCTTAGACAGAGAACACTTTCAGACGTCTGGATAAAATATCTAGATGTATGAAATCATCTTTAGACATTTTACATTAGGCTGTAGAGAAATCCAAATGTCTAGTTATAATTTCAGACGTCTGATTGATATTCAAATTGCTTTTTTTGTACTCGCAGACGTCTAGAAAAATAGCCATATGTCTAAAACATCTGTTTCACCTGTGCATGTCTTCCTTGTTGTCGAGCTATAGCCATATATAATTAAAGTTCCATATCCATAATATTTTCCATCCACAATAACATACCTGAATTACATAACAATAGCATATCCTGATTACATAACAATAACATACCCAAATATCATAACAAACCTAGCAACAACGTGTCCTAGGTGCATATCGAACATAACATATCCAAGCTGAAGGTTTTTACGTACTTAATTTCTGGTTGAGAATTTACTTGGTGATCCACTAGGTGGATGCATCTTGGCTCACGGACCTATTTGGGATTTCATGCTTATTAACTTTATTCAAGTGACAAATGTTGCTTCACTTAACGTAATGAAAATTGCAACTCCTTGCAATTCAGCAATTTATTTTGAAGCAACCTTTACTATATTTGAAGCAATCTGTGTAGTGCAAGTAATATATATTTGTGTTGTTGTACATGGGAATGTTTTCATGGGGTTATCTATTTTTCCATTGCAGCAAACGAAAAAGAGATAACCCCAGGAAAACACTTCCCTACAGCAGCACAAATGTATATTGCCTACACTACACAGTTTGCTTCAAAGATAGTACAAGTTGCTTCAAAGTAAATTGCTGAACTGCAAGTAGTTGCAAATTTCATTATGTTAAGTGAAGCAACATTTGTCTCTTGAATAAAGCTATTAACGCATGAAAGCCCGAATAGGTCCGTGAGCTAAGATGCACCGCCTAGTGGATCACCGAGTAAATTCTTTAGCTTGGTCACACTTCGTTTGCTTCATAGTCTGTAATTAGTTAAGATACACAACTAAATATAGATAAATTGAACTTTAATCACAAGGTTTAATTTTAAACATACAAACTTTATACAACAGAGTTATGCAAACTTACTAGTACGAGGCGGTTGACAATAAGAGGACGCCATTGAAGTTAATTTCAGAGGAAAATTTTGATTTTTGGCCATTGCAGTTTATTTTAGGAGGCAACTGAAGTTCGTACCCAAATGAGGCCTAAACCAGCAATTTATATCCGTTATAAGTTCTCAGAAGAGGGCTAAATTCACATTTTCCTTTTTTTTTAATTACATGCTAGATTTATGTTAAATGAGAAATGGCAAAAGGTCCCCATAAACTCTTTGTTGAGTAATGACTACATAAATAATTCATAATAAAATTCAAGTTGTCATATAAACCCAAAGATAAAATAAAGATTGAGTACATGTAGCAGTTTCATACTTCACTTTTAGCAAAACCAAAAGATGAATCCAGAGATAGAATAAATTAAAGCAGGACACTATTGCATGTACAGGCTTGACACTGTTGCATGTACACATGGTTTCTATTTTGTGGTATGCTCAAAAGGTGAATCAATGAATCATGGCTATATGCCAAAACATAAAAAGTTGGACCATGTTCATAAAAGATGAATCAATATGTGTATATACACGTATCTCCTCATCTATAACTTATCATAATGAGCTGTTCATAAAAGGTGAATCAATGAATACATATCCAGACGTTTGAAGTATTCTTCACGTTTGAAAAACAGACGTTTGATTTAGGGTTATTTTCAACCTGAAGAAGTTTTCAGACGTCTGGGAATAGTTTCAGACGTCTGTGTTGAATGATTTTCAAACCAGTGTATATTTTCATACGTTTGCTAATTTGTTCAGACATCTGATTTTAGTTGTCCTGTTTTTATTTTAACCCTGTCAATTTTCAGGCTTCTCGTTTATTGATTCAGACGTCTGGTTTTTAATTTTTTATGATACGTCCCCTTAATTTGCATAATTGCATCACGATCACCACCAATTAATAATTACTTGCATAATTATATACTTAATTCTTTATGCACTCATTAGCTCTATGATTTAATTTATAAAAACATGCATATACCTTGATATTGTTTTATTATTATAATCACTTCTGTTTTGTAGAAAACATATTTAAACTGTTTCAAATATTGCATGACAGACCACTAGTTTCAAGTCAAACATTAAATGCAAGTTCATTGAAGATGCAAATGCACCTTTATGGAGACCTACATCTAAGTTTGAGTTTATTGAAGATGCAATTGGTTCTACTATAGCTTGTCCTTCTGCAAATGTCGCCTCAGAGTCGTTTTCAAGTAAGAATGACTTATACTTCTCTTTACTTACCGTCAGTATGAATGATGAAAATACTCCTTATTATGATTGTTTTCGGTAGACTTTTACTTCAAGCATGATTTCCCTTTTCACCTCTTAAAACTGAATTAATATTTAAATTTCATTTAGGTAGATAAAACTGGAAAAAATAGAAGATACAATGACCTAGATGTGCTCTAACATTTTGATCTTATACAATTTTTCTTTCTTGCAATTTGGTCGTACTAAGCCGTATGCATATTTTTTGACACAAGAAATGTTGCGTAGTTTCTCAATGTCATACATATAAAACAAAAGTAGTTATGTATTTTCTTATTGCCAAATCAGGTATTGATGTTTGATGCATGACGGAAATTCAACTTTGGAACACACAAGCTTGGATTTTGAACAGTTTATATTTTTCTTTTTTGTTAATAAGCATCTTTTGTAAAAACAAGTTAGATGGGAACATCGATTACAAAATGTTATGTCCAACTATTGTATATTTGGCATATGGAATTATTATAACTTATGTGATATAGTTTCATAATTCTAATTCTTTTGTGTTGTTTGAATTTCGTGATGATTTTGAACTGCATTGTGTAAAAATGATAAATGCTGATAGATGTAGCTCAACAACTCTACAGAAACGCTGTGATATGAAGGTAGTAACGGCTTTTCTAGCCAAAAATAAATGTTGTAATATAAGTTGGAAAACGCTGTGCTATTTGGATGTGCATAACATTTCTTGACGTTATAAAACGCTGTTATATATGTTGAAAACGCTATAATATGTGGACGATGACAATGGTTATAGCCGTTTTAAAACGCTGTTATATATTCATAACAAAGCTGTGGTATGAAGACGATAACAACGTTTCTGCCCCATATAAAACGCTATTATATATGTGAGGAAGAAGGAATAGTTTGTGTTAGCTATGCAAACACAACAGCACAAAACTCTGTATAAACATAATGACAGCGCTACTAAAATGCTGTGCAAAACGTAACAACAACATCAACTAAAACGCTGTAGTATCTCCTTTTTCTACAGCGTTTTCAAAGTATTGTGGTAGTCCCCCTGACCTATAACAGCGTGTCGTTAGACAGCGTTCTTTGAAACGTTGTAAAATTATATAACGACCTTTTTGCAACGCTGTCAATGAACATATTTCTTATAGTGAGTATATGTATCTATCTTGTTGTATTTTGTTCTATACACCAATAATACTCCATGAAAGTTAATGCATTCCCTTTAGAGTGACATTAATGGACGTGGGGTGTTACGAAACTCTTCTTCTTCAATGGAGGGCAGTATAAACATAGAAGGTGATTTACTACTACCAGCAGGGTCTGAACTCTTTTTCAATGAGGGTTCATTAGCTTGGCTTTAGGATGCACCATCGTCTCCGAAAGTACCGACATATTGTACTGCAGGCGTAGACTTAGGTGTGGAAGGACTAACTTTGGAAGGAAGCTTTCTCGAATAATGAGGTAACCCATATTTGCGAAAGGACTCTTCTTTTGTTAAATATCTTTTCCATCTCTCTATTTCACCAACGACTTTAATAGTTTCGTAAATTGGCTTGTAAGGAGCAACATCTTTATCCTTGATAGGAGCCGGAACAACTGCAAATAGGGAAGTAAAGTTCGGTAATTGAGACTAATAATAAATTAGATAAGATTTTTTCTATGAAAAGAATGTTCACCTCCTTCTGTCCAGTTCCTGCTAAAGGCCACGAGGCAACGAACGAAGAAAAATTGAGTTAAGAACCCCGAAACACTCTCTGGCAGATCAAGCACAAGTTTCCGGTTCCGGGCACCCTCGACGTGTATAATAGGGGGAGTGTCTTTCCTCCTCTTGAATGAGTATAAGTAGAGGGTCTCTTGAAAAGTAGGCTCACACCCTTTTTCTTGTATAGAAAGTACGTAAAGTCCTAATAGGATGATAAAACCATTTGGATAAAGCTGGAAAGTTGCAATGGCCATATGATTCAAGATTCTGTCTAAAAAGGATTAAAGGGAGGGATGGCACCACTCGCTAACATATGCCAATTTATAGCAACATATCCAAGTGAGGGTTGATCTACGAAAACGCCCTTAGCTGGCAATATCGTATTGGTAACAGGAATTCCATATTGACTGCATAACTGTTCAAATTGGTCTTGGTTTATGGTGGTAGAATGCCTTTCTGGAGGTGGAGCACTAAGAGGGCGAGGCTCTGGAAACGGTTGAACGGAAACCTGGCCGGGGGCTGTAGTTGTTGTGGTCTCAGGTGTAGTCGTAGAAGAAGTGCGGACTTGAGCTGAAAATGTTCCTTTGGTTTGAAGGCGAGTTTGCTGCCTAGTAGTCATTCTGCACAATAATAATAATTTATAAACATATCACAGGTGCGAATTCCTTAAATAAGAAATAATATATGGAGTTCTGTAAGCTATATTAAAGCGAGCCTTGAAATCTACAATCCTCTTATGTTGTTTAATCGATCTCAAGGCAGCTACCAACTTAAACTAAAATCATCGTGTGTGTGGAAGCAAGAGTTGATAGGTTATAAACTGTTAATCAGAACAAGCTTGTACATACGTGTCATTTAGCTTAAGTAATGAAACTTATTGTGGTATGATTTATTATCTATATAAATCTGTTATCGAAATTGATGACCGATAACAAAGTATGTTAACACCAAAATCTGCACTGGCCAAATACAAAGTAGCATACATTCCAAAGCTAAAAGGGCAAGGGGATCGGAATACAATACCAATAATACGAAGGAATGGACAAAGCCAAGAAATTGCCAAAAATGGCAGGCCAGAGGCCAATGCCGGCAGCAAGGCGGATCCAAGTTAAACAAGCATTAAAACTTAGGAGCAATGATATCAGACCAACACCGATGGCGGAAGATTGAACGAAACAAGGAAGACTATGGAAGGGCGACACCGACACTTAATGAGATGCAGAGGAACTATCCCAGCGACAGTTCACATAATACATGTAGCCAATGATAAGAGGTTGCTGGAAGGCATATAAACCAAGATCAAGGGTCGCCAAGAAGAGAAAGGAGATGAAGGCGTAAAGTGCACAGGAAACCAAAACATAAGGATATCTTCTAGAAGCCATCAACCAAGATGTAACACCCCGTAATTTAAATATTATTGTTCACAAATTAAATAATAATTAATCTCAGATGTGAGAATTAAGGGAACAGGTCACGCCATTGCGTTTGTCTCGGAAATCTGCTTGAGATAGAGTCCAAGTGTGCGTAAAACAGACACTGTATGAAGGAGATATGGACGAACGAAGTTAGGCAGAAAAACCAAAAGAAGAATAGAAAAAAATATAAATGCACTGGCACACTTGGGAAGTGCGCCAATACAAAAATACACTGGCGCACTTCCCAAGTGCGCCCAGGCCGAGCAGAAATCCTGCACAGCTTTCTGGTGTGATCTGATCCATGCTGTGACTCATTGCTGAGTCCTTTCTGACTCCTTGCTGAGTCATTAGGGTTTAGGTGTCACCTTATCCTGATTGAATGGTTTTGATTAACCCTAAGATCATCCAACAGCTATAAATAAATTGAAATTCTATATAAACATATGTAGACTCAAACCCTAAAATCAAATAAAAATTGGAGCTATGGCCGTCATGCTATCACCTTGCAACCTAGAGTAGCCGCCACCAATTAGAGAGGAAACAAAGCTAATCAACTCAATTCTATTCAACTCTGATCTAAACAATAAAAAATCTACTACAAAGGCGAGCTAAATCAATTTCAGAACTCAGATTCCAGAACTCAAGACATTCTTTGAGTTGTGAGTTCGATTTCTTTAATAAGATAATTAACAATTTAATTAGGTTGAGTTATGATTTGGGTTATATGGTTATGTTGTGAATCATTAACCATTATGTTATTATCTATGTTGTAAATCTATGATGTTATTATCTATGTTGTAAAGTTGTGATGTTATTATCCATGTTGTAAATCTAAGTTAATAGTTGGTTTATGTACAATTAATTCATAATGATGCTTCATATGCTAGTTTTGGTTATGTTTGTGGAACTAATTCATATGTAAAATCATATGTATGTATGAAAGTTTAGATGTTAATTTAGATATGAATCATATGCAAGTTAGTGAGAATCATATACAACCTTACATCTTTCATGACATCTATTTTATGTGTAAATTGGATCTAAAGTTAGGTTATGATATGTGTGAGTTAGATGCAAGTTTACATCATAGTTTATGTTGTATAAATCACATATGCAAGTATATATATATGTTGGAGTATGAATCATGTAATGTAAGTTTGTGACTATTGACTATGCAAGTTTACAACTTATGATTAGATCTATGACATCCATAGTTTATGCAAGTTTGTGACTTTGGCCTATGCAGATTTTAGATGACAAACCTTATTCACACATGCAAGTTCAGCCTTATGTTTAGATCTAGTTTTTATTCTATGCATGTTGTGATGTTTTCTCGTTATTCCATAAGTTAGACTATTCGAGTCTAACGTATATTTCACGTTAAACAAACGAACGTACAACGTGGGGCAATGGATAATATTAAAAGATTTAATATTAAGAATTGGCATAAATGCCTTAAATGTGGTGTTAATTAGTATAATTTTATATACCATAAATAGATGGATATAATTGAGTCAGTTATGGACATAGTTAAATTTGTAATTGATTGACAATATGAATAGGGAAATTAATTCAAATTGGGGATAATTAATTATGTGTAATTAATCGCCTAAGACACGAGGTTAGACTCGTTTGTGGTGTAAGACTTCCCGGACCCACCCGACAAATCCAGTTGCCACAAATGCCAGTCTAATGTGAGAGGTCAAAGGCATAAATTAAATGCATAACAATGGTAAAGACACGAGGTTAGGCTCGATTGTGGTGTAAGACTGCCCGGACCCGCCCGGCAAATCCAGCTGCCACAAATGCCATTCTAATGTGGGAGGTCTTTATAAGGTTACGGTCTTAATGAATTAAGAAACACTTAACCAGATAAACATGTTGTGGGACATGAGGGGTTAAGTAGGTGCCTTGGGTGGCATGGGGAATTTATTGGGTGCCTTGGGTGGCATTGAAATACGATTAGATGCAATTAACCAAGATTGAAACATGTAAGAAGACATGAATAAGAATGGGGTTAAGTGGGAAAAACCTTAGAGGGGACCAAGCATAGGTGGAAAGCTTGTGTCATGCATGGGGGCCCTTTTCAAACCAGTAACCAATTAAGTATCCTTGTGGGCTCGACCTAAGTCGAGGTCGGGACACGCTTACTGGATTTGATTGTAAGAGGTCAAAACGGGTCAGCGATGGCAACGCAAGTCCAACGGGTTCATATGCGTGTGTGGGCCCAGGCTGGTAGGTAAGACGTTGTTGCATTGTGTAGGTATAAGTCGTGCATCATTGGGGGTATCGGGTCGCCACTTTGGGGAGTGATACACCCCACTGTGGGGCCAGCACGGGTATCTACGAGTTAAGGACCTGGTCGAATGAGGGTAGTGGGTACACCTAGTGGAGATAGGGGCAGACGACACCTATGAAGGTAGTTAGGGGTACACAAAACTACCATTATCATTATTAAGTTTTGTAGGTGGGATCATCCTTTAGAGTGGCTAGTGGTGGTGCAGTATAGTAATTATCTTATAGTGATTAGGGGTGCCTTTAACGTTGTCTTGGTTCATCTTATTTCCTTGTTTGCTCTGTCATACCCAATTGTTCACAGTCATTTCCTTATTTTCCAGCTTATGCCTTATCCTAGTTATTTTGATAATTATATTGTTAAAGTTATCACACTCGCCAGACTTTATGTCTGACCCCCTTTTCTTTCCACCTCTTTTCTTCCTTTCCCCCCCTCAGGTTTGCAAGGAGGGAATACTACAGCTTAGTGCCGATTTCTTCCATTTGCTTGAAGAGAGTAGATGTACCCTTTGGACTCTTTCATCTTTATGGCTTTGCTTATGCTCATTGGGGATTTATGCATTTATGTTATTTAAGTATTTTCTTCTTTATGTACTTTGAAGTTTTTGGAAAAGACTATTGATCCTGTTGTAATGGTTTTGGAGACTACTTATGTAAACTCGTTTTGAGTTATGATGCAATAAAATAAGTTTTAACTTTCGCTGTGTTGTTTTATTTATTTATTCTTGTAATTTATCTGCTCTGTACAACAATAACGCTTCATGGACATTAGTGCATTCCCTTTGTGAGTGACATTAATGGACATGGGGTGTTACACATGGTATCAGAGCTATGGTTACAAGAACAGATAAAAAGTTTTGAAAAGTGTTTTCAAAAGTATTACTTTCCTAGAAAGTATTTTCAAAAATTTGTTTTAAAGAAGCTATTTTCAAGGAAAGTTTACTTTAAAGAGCATAATCCCCGCAAGCCATACATCTCTCTTTCGCTTCCCTTGTTTTGAAACTCTTTCTTTTTTTTCAGCATGTTTGGAGCATCTGAGATACCAGAGAGTGTTCATGTACCCGGTTAGTTCCATTAATATCTCGAGGCTAGGGCCGCTGCCACGGGTCCGGCCAACGTTCCTCCTCCTCCTCCCCCAGCTCCAGTCATTCCTCCGCATGGAGATACTTTCTCCAAGATATGTAAAGACTTTCGTTCGATAGGTGGAAAATCTTTTAGTGGGTCTGAAACGTTCATTGAAGCTAGAAATTGGTTGAAAGAAGCGGAGGATCTGTTTGGCATTTTTGATTTGGACGATTTTAAGAAGGTCCAATTCGCTGCTTGGTTGATGAAGGATGAAGCTTCGTTTTGGTGGGAGGTCACTAATGGGGAGTGTCCAGTTAATACATCGCTAGATTTCAGGCATAGGTTTAAGGCAAAGTTTCTCTCACGGGCTGAAGAGAATCTACATATGGAAAGGTTTTTGGCATTAAAGCAAGGGAATCTGTCAGTAAATGAATACGTCAACAAGTTCAATCAGTTGGCGAGATTTGGCTTGGACTTGGTGAATACACCCGAAAAGAAGGCCCTGAGATTTGTTAAGGGTTTGAACGAGCCGCTACATGGGTTAGCTATGACCCACATCCCTATGGGGGATACCTCTGAGAGACTAGTTGACATGGTGCTTAAGCATGAAGAGGAGAAGGGCGCCAATGCTAATAAGGCACCCGAGAAGAAAGGGGATCAAAAGAAACCGTAGCAACAACAACAAAACAAGAAAGGCGGGAAGAACAATAATGGAAAAGGAAGGAAGAAGTGCTTTGATTGTGGGACACCAGGCCATCTGAGTAAAGACTGTGGAAAAAAGAAGAAGACCGGCTGTTTCCACTGCGGAGAGGCAGGTCATCTAGTTAAGGACTACCCAAGGAAACATGGGCAATGGCAAAGAACTTCTGAAGGGAAGCTTCAGGCTTTCGTGGCACCAAGGCAGGCAAGGGGGCAGGTCCAGGATCTCGCGGTCCCACCGCTGCAAGAACGAGGTAGAAACATTTCCGTTGAGAGTTTAGTTTTTTTGTTTGATCATCCTGTCCATACTTTATTTGATTCCGGCGCATCACATTCGTTTATCTCTACATCATTAGTTGAAACACTGCACTTAAATACTAGTCTTGTTGTGGATCCCATTATGGTCTCAAATCCTATTGGTGGGTCGGCTCATTTATCCATGGTTTGTAGGGATTTGAGATTGTCTATCTTAGGCGTTGGTTTTGAATGTAATGCTTTTGTGCTTGGTTTCATGGGCGATGGGTTGATTCTAGGGATGGATTGGCTAGCCAGATATGGTGCCATCCTAGATTGTGAACGAAGGGTAGTAAAATTGTTGACTCGTAGTGGAAAGACCCTTGATATTTCTTGTGACCCTTGAGGATCGGTGATCCTTAGTTATCTTGAGTCACTTGACGCATCCAATGATGATTTACATTCTGTTCGTATAGTCTGTGAATATGTTGATGTCTTCGATGAGGTGAGGGGTCTACCCCCAAAACGTGAGATAGACTTTCATATTTATCTTGTAGACAATGCAAAACCAGTATCTCTGCTAGTGCGCCACATGGCTCCTCGTGAGAGGAGGGAGCTCAATAAGCAAGTAGGGGAGTTGCTTGAGAAGGGGTTCATAAGACGTAGTATATCGAAGTGGGGTGCTCCAGTAGTATTTGCCACGAAGGCGGATGGATCCCTTAGACTTTGTGTGGACTATAGAGAACTTAATAAGCTTACTAAGAAGAATAGGCACCCACTACCGAGGATTGATGATCTCTTCGATCAGTTAGTTGGCGCCTCAGTGTTTTCGCAGTTGGACTTAGCCACTGGTTTCCATCAGTTGAGAGTGGCCGAGGATAGCATAGACAAGACTGCCTTTAGGATTCCAGACGGTTTCTATGAGTGGCTTGTGATGCCCTTCGGTTTGACAAATTCCCCCGCATACTTTGTTGACTTGATGAGTAGGGTGTTTAGGGAGTACCTTAATAAATTCGTGGTGGTCTTTGTGGATGACATCTTGATCTTTTCTAAAAGCGAGGAAGAGCATGCCCTACATCTTAGGGAAGTATTGGAGACCCTTCGAGTGCATAACCATAAAGCTAAATTTTCTAAATGTCACTTTTGGAGGAAGGAAGTGCGATTCTTAGGGCACGTGGTTTCCAAAGAACGGATAGTTGTGGATCCCGCGAAGGTGGTGGCCATCCAAGATTGGAAGGTCCCTAAAAATGCTACCGAGGTGAGTAGTTACTTGGGGTTGGCTGGCTACCATAGGAAGTTTATCAAGGACTTCGCAAAAATATCAGCCCCATTAACACGCTTGACAAAGAAGAACCTAGTTTTTACGTGGGACGTAGATTGTGATGATGCGTTCCAACGTTTAAAGAGAGCTTTGACCACAGCCCTAGTCTTAGTGTTGCCAGATGGGAGTAAGCCATTTACCTTTTATACCAATGCTTGTGGGACAGGACTAGGCGCAGTCTTAATACAAGAGGGAAGGGTAATAGCCTATGAAGGAAGGCAGTTGAGAGTACATGAGAGAAATTACCCTACGCATGACCTAGAGTTGGTCGCTATTGTTTTCGTGCTTAAGTCTTGGCACCATTATCTTCTTGGCGAGAAATTCGAATTGTTCACAGACCAAAAATCGCTAAAATACTTGTTCTCTCAGAAGGACTTGAACTTAAGGAAGCAAAGGTGGATGGAATTCTTAGCGTCCTACGATTTCGAGATAGCATATACCCCTGGCAAGGGTAACGTGGTGGCAAACGCCTTAAGTAGGAAAAGGTTGCCCTTGAGTCCGTTGTTTGTTGAGCAGCAAAACTTAGAGTTCATCTCTACGTTTGACTTTAGACCTTCCATTGACTTTGTACTCGGTTTGCTAGCATCCTTAGAGGTCAGACCTACGCTTTTGGGACGGATTGGTGAGGCACAACGAGATGACCCACAGTTGGTTGAGTTAGCAGAGAAGCTCATAAGGGGGTGTCATTGAGCCATCTCAGTAGGTATACCCTAGATGATAAGGGTTGGTTACGTAGGGACGATAGACTTTGTGTACTACGAGATGAGAATTTGAGAAAGACCATTCTTGATGATGCACATCGTTCGAAGATGACCATTCATCCTGGCGGGGACAAGATGTACATGGACATGAGACGAGTTTACTTTTGGGCCGGAATGAAGAGGGATGTGGCCGATTTCGTCGCTAGATGCTTGGTGTGCCAACAAGTAAAAGCAGAGAAAAAGAAGCCTGGTGGGTTGCTTCACCCATTGGAGGTCCCACAATGGAAGTGGGAGAGTGTCTCAATGGACTTTGTTGATGGGTTACCGAGATCGAGGAAGGGTAATACGGGGATTTGGGTCGTGGTAGACAGTTTTACTAAGAGCACCCATTTCATTCCCGTGAAGAGTAAGAGGACTGCTCCATGGTTAGCCTCCATATACATTCGAGAGATAGTTCGTTTGCACGGTATTCCTTCTAGCATAGTGAGCGATCGCAATCCTATCTTTACTAGGGAGTTTTGAAAGAGCTTGCAAGAGGCAGTAGGGACTCAGTTATGTTTGAGCACCGCATATCATCCTCAGACGGACGACCAGACCGAGAGGGTGAATCGTATTCAAGGAGACCTTTTGAGGCTATGTGTTTTATACTTCGGAGGTACATGGGAGGAGCATCTTCCTTTGGTGGAGTTCGCATATAATAATAGCTTTCAGTCTAGCATTGCCATGGCACCTTTCGAGGCTCTTTATGGGAGGCCTTGTCGTTCACCTATATGTTGGTGGGAATCCACGAATAAGATCTTACTTAGGCCCGATATGATTAGAGAGACATCAGAAAAGGTTGATTTGATTCGAAGGAGGATGAAGACGGCGCAAGATAGGCAGAAATCTTATGCGGACAAGAGGAGGACAGATCTTGAGTTTGATATTGGGGACATGGTCTTTATCAAGGTGTCTCATAGTGGAGTGTTGTTTGCTTTGGGTCCATGGGGAAGTTAGCACCAAGGTTCGTAGGGCCGTTTCCTATAAAGGAGAGGATTGGACAGATGTTGTATAGAGTGGAGTTGCCCGAGAGACTTAGTGGTGTACATGACATATTCCATGTATCACATTTGAGGAAGTGCTTGCATGAGACCACGGAAGTGGTAGAGCCGAGCTTGCTTAGAGAGGTGGAGATAGAGCGGTATGTGACGATTCGACGAGCTCCTACGTGCATTCTTGGGTCGGAGATTAAGAAGTTGAGGAATCGAGAGGTCAATCTAGTCAAAGTGCAATGGGGAGATGATGAGAGCAGCGCTACTTGGGAGACGGAAGAGAAGATGCGTTCATTGTACCCTTTTCTTTTCGAGTGTATGTCTTTTAATTTCTCCTTTATCGCTTAGCTTGTACTCGTTTTATCGTTAGTATGTCCTCTCGCTAGTATCTTGACCTTTAGATAGGGTAGTCCTATGGTTGAAACATGTGTTTGAGACATGTTATGTATGGTGGATGCATGTGGATTCAAGTGTTTGCTAGTGGTTTCTTGTGGATGCATATACACACACTTTAGGCACTAGATCGGCTCAGTCACTTTCATATTGCATATTGCATATAAATGGATGTATTTTGCAAAATGAATGTACATTGAATGTGTGTATCATATGGATGCTGCATTTTAATGAACGGTTGTGCTCACATGTAGAAATAATATGTATCGATAGGATTCTTTCGCATACATAATGGACGCATGGCACTATCATGGTTTGCATTAAAGAGGTCAACTGAATCAGTAGACCGCCTGATTTTGCATTAGATAAGGAACATATACACACACTCCTTGCATATGTTCATACAACATTAGAAATTTTGTAAGGACAATGGATGCCTGTGTTTGATGGTTGAGTAGATGGATGATTGGATGTTAGGATATGCATCCTCCTTAACTTGGAGATTTCGGGGGCGAAATCCTTTAAGGAGGGGAGAATGGAACACCCCGTAATTTTAATATCAATGTTCACAAATTAAAGAATAATTAATAACAAATGTGAGAATTGAGGGGAACGGGTTACGCCATTGCGTTCGTCTCGAAATTATGCTTGAGATAGAGTTCGAGTTTGCGTAAAACGGACAACGTATGATGGAGATATGGACGAACGAAGTTAGGCGGAAAAACCAGAAGAAGAATAAAAAAATATAAATAAAAAAATATAAATGCACTGGCGCACTTGGGAAGTGCGCCAGTACAAAAATACACTGTCGCACTTCCCAAGTGCGCCCAGGCCGAGCAGAAAGCCTGCACAGCTTTCTGGTGTGATCTGATCCATATTGTGACTCATTGCTGAGTCCTTTCTGACTCCTTGCTGAGTCATTAGGGCTGAGGTGTCACCCTATCCTGACTGAATGGTTTTGATTAACCCTAAGATCATCCGGTGGCTATAATTAAATTGAAATTCTATACACACATGTGTAGACTCAAACCCTAAAATCAAATAAAAATTGGAGCTATGGCCGTCATGCTATCACCTTGCAACCTAGAGTAGCCGACACCAATTAGAGAGGAAACAAAGCTAATCGACTCAATTCTATTCAACTCTAATCTAAACAACAACGAATCTACTACAAAGACGAGCTAAATCAATTTCAGAACTCAGATTCCAGAACTCAAGACCTTCTTTGAGTTGTGAGTTCGATTTCTTTAATAAGATAATTAACAATTTAATTTGTTTGAGTTATGATTTGGGTTATATGGTTATGTTGTGAATCATTGACAGTTATGTTATTATCTATGTTGTAAATCTATGAAGTTATTATCTATGTTGTAAAGTTGTGATGTTATTATCCATGTTGTAAATCTAAGTTAATTGTTGGTTTATGTACAATCAATTCATAATTATGCTTCATATTCTAGTTTGGTTATGTTTGAGGAACTAATTCATATGTTAAATTATATGTATGTATACAAGTTTAGATGTTAATTTACATATGAATCATATGAAATTTAGTGAGAATCATATATAACCTTACATGTTTCATGACATCTATTTTATGTGTAAATTGGATCTAAAGTTAGGCTATGACATGTGTGAGTTAGATGCAAGTTTACATCATAGTTTATGTTGTGTAAATCACATATGCAATTATATATATGTTGGAGTATGAATCATGTAATGTAAGTTTGTGACTATTGCCTATGCAAGTTTACATCTTATGATTAGATCTACGACATCCATAGTTTATGCAAGTTTGTGACTTTGGCCTATGCAAGTTTTAGATGAAAAACCTTATTCACACATGCAAGTTCACCCTTATGTTTAGATGTAGTTTTTATTCTATGCATGTTGCTTTATTCCATAAGTTAGACTATTCGAGTCTATGTATATTTCACGTTAAACAAACGAACATACAATGTGGGGCAATGGGATAATATTAAAAGATTTAATATTGAGAATTGGAATAAATGCTTTAAATGTGGTGTTAATTGGTATAATTTTATATACCATAAATAGATGGACATAATTGAGTCAATTATGGACATAGTTAAATTTGTAAATGATTGACAATTTGAATAGGGAAATTAATTCAAATTGGGGATAATTAATTATGTGTAATTAATCGCCTAAGACACGAGGTTAGACTCGTTTGTGGTGTAAGACTGCCCAGACTCGGCCGACAAATCCAGCTGCCACAAATGCCAGTCTAATGTGAGAGGTCAAAGGCATAAATTAAATGCGTAACTGTAATGACCCGCATTTGCAGAGGGATAATAATTAATTTATTTAATTATTTAAATAGTGAATTAAAGGATTTCATGGTCGTGGAATTAAATAATGGTGAATATTTAATTAAAATGATAAATTAAATAATATATTTAATTCAAAAATAATCAGGAATATTGGAAATCACAACATTCCGTGAACAGGGTCATCCCTAAGATTTAATTCAGCTTAGAGTTGAATTATATTGACGAATATATTCAATCGACGTCAGTCTGAACGTATAATTATATTATAATTAAAATCGAGCTTGAAATGGCGCTGCAGTTCGTAAATTGGCGATTCGAACTTCAACTGAATGTACAGGATTCATTTTAAGCCGGATTACTGTGAAACAAGAAACGTGTGGAGCTGGTGGAGTATATCTTTCTAGTGTAAGAGAAAGATCGGGAATTCGTCGTGTAGATTTTGATTTATGTCCAAATCAAATTTTAGAAAGGTCGCTATGGAATTTATTAATAATTTAATTCGATTTAAAAAAGGTTTTGACCATAACTTGACCAGACGATCAAATTAAGCCACGAAACCAGTTCCATTGAGTTCGTATCGTCGTTTAGAGTCAGAAAACATATATAGTTTGTTATTTTTGAACATTGGAAAATTTGGTGTCTAGAGGAGCACTTAGGGTGCGTAGAAAATAGCGTACCGGGAAACAGCCTCGGAATGCGACGAAGTGTGTGCCATTGGGTTCGTATTAATTTATCGTTATAAGAAAGTCAAGTTTCGCGGCAAACAAATGACGCATGTGACTCTGGTGGCCAAAGACGCCTTATTCTGAGTTAACCATTTATACGTTTTAAACAGGGGTAACTTTATTTGAATGGTTAACTGGTCAAACGAACTCGGAATTCAACGAAACAAGTTTCATACGAAACCTTAGGAAGAGGTCTAGTGAAATGTCAAGGCATCATATTTTTTAGATTTTTTCTGTAATTTTAATGAATTAATGCTCGGTGTTTTTCATCGATATTTTCTAAGGGATTTTCGCAAACGGTGTCGGAATTCGACGAAACCTGTCCCATTGGGTCCGGAATATTTTTCTATGATAGGATTAGCTTGGTTTGTCAAAAACAGAGATCATATGATATCGTTTTGAGGGTTATTTCATGATGAAATTTCTAAAAGGATAAAATAAGAATAATGGTCCATCTCCTTCACTATAAGTACCCCTCGTTAGCATCCCTTACAACCTAATTTCATTTCGAAGTCAACAGAATTTCCAGCCGCCGATATTATCTTCCTCAACCAAAAAACGAGAGGAAAGAAAATCAAAAGAATTCATAAACAAATTCAATAAATCTCAAAAGAAGTATTATCGAAATCCTCTTGACCTCGTCTTCGACGGTGGTGCGTCTTACGTTGTACGAACGTCTTTTTGGTTCGACGGTTTTTAACAGCCATGCTTAGGGTTCAAGGTCGCGAAAAATAGGAGCCTCGATTGGGGTTTAGAGTACTGTATTTTGGTTCAGGGAGGTGAATGGCACTTGCCTGCGTTCCCTGGTGGATTTCGAAGCAAATGTCTGTCGCGTGAACTGGGGGGGGGGGGTAATCCTCAACGGAAATGTCAGGGTGATCTCGAGTTGATGTTCCTGTGATGAGGAGGAAGTGCTTTGAACGGGAAGGGAAATGGTGTAAGTGGTTGTGGTGTTCGACGAGGTAGTTGGCGGTCAAAGGTTTCCAGCGCGATTTGGATTTGGGAAATACAGGAGTTCGATACGTGATTTGGGGAAGGAGAAAGGGGCCAGCGTGGTCAAGTGTTTAAACGGGCTGGGTTTGAAGCAAGGCAAGTGGGCCGGAGGAAAAGGTGAGGCCCAATAGAAAATAAAGTCCAACTTTTATTTAGTTTAAAAATATATTAACTTCGAAACTTGATAACTCGGTCATACGATATCAGAATTGGGCGAAACAAGATCCGTTGGTGTAACAACCCGGAAAATCTGGGCCAGTTTGAAAATTTTATTTTGGCAATTTTAGCGAATTTTGATTATTTAAAATAGATTATTTTAAATAATATCGACGTGAAATCTATTTTGAATATAATTCGAACGTTTATATTATACACGTCGTCGTTAGAATATAAATAATTATATATAATTATAAATAGAATTGAAAATGGCGCGGTAGTTCGATAATTCGATTTCAAACTTCAATTGAATGTACCGGGTGCAAAATAATCCGGATTTTAGTGAAACCAAAAATAATGGAATCTAATAGTGAATATCTTTCCAACGAATCCGAAAAATTAAGATTTCATATCGGGAATCAAAAGATATGTCCAGTTGAAAATTCTGAATAGTCGCTATGGAATTCAGGCCCTTAAAAATGGACATTTTGCAAACGACCTCGGATTTCGACGAAACCAGTTTTGTTGGGTCCGGGATGTGAAGTTATTGCTAGGTTTCAAATTTCATAATTTTTCGAATCAATATGTGAGCGTGGCAAAAGAAAACGCGTTTGACCAGTTTCAGTTGATTTTAATCGACTTGAAATTGGCCATTTTTCTAACGGTCTCTGAATTCGACGAAACTAGTTTTGTTAGGACCGTATCGTCAATACGAAGCTAGAAAATATTTTTTTTGGAATTTTTTAGTTAGTATGTGACCCCGGTAATTAGAAATGTGCGTTTAAAATAATATAGTGATTTAAATGTAAATTCAAAGGAAACATATCGAGACGATCGAATTGGCCTGCGATACATATCCCATTGTGTTCGGAATGGGGGTAAAACGCTATGGGCGGCAGGCGGTGGACCTCGTTTAGTGGTCATATGTGAAAGTCAACTCTTTAATAAATAAATAATAAATAAAAAAAAAAAAAAAAAAAAAATATAATATCCCTTCCCTTAAAACCTAGGCCCCCCCCCGTTCGTTTATCTCAGAAGGAAAAAAAAAACAAAAAAGAAAAAGAAAACAAAAATCGCGATAACCCCCCCCCGTCGCTCCAGCCACCACCGCGCCCAGCGCCCACCGCCGCCACCACTTGCGAGGCTCCGCCCTTCCCCCCTCTGCCTCCCTCTCTCTCCTCCGCCTCGCAGGAACCACGAATCCCCTCGACGAAGCCGATGGCCCCCCTCCGATCAGATGCCCTCTCGCCTCCGACCAGCATGGGTCCGCCGCCACCACCTGAGGACGCAGCCCACCCCCTCCTCTAATTACAGTAAGATCTTGATTTTGTTTATATATATAAAAAAAAAAAAAAAAAAAAAAAAAGAACTGATTTCTGTTTTTATTAAGATTTAAAAACTGTTTTTATTAAGATTTAAAAACTGTTTTTATTAAGTTTTGAAAACTGATTTTATTAAAATTTAAAAACTGATTTTATAAAAAGGAATAAAAACTGATTTTATAAAAAAAACTGAATTTGAAAAATGATTTTTAAAGTATTTAAAAACTGAATGTTATTTTGATTTAAAACTTATTTTTAAAAAAGTATAAACTGATTTATTTTTTTAAAGTATAAACTGATTTATTTTTTTTAAAGTATAAACTGATTTATTTTTTTTAAAGTATAAACTGATTTATTTTTTTAAAGTATAAACTGATTTATTTTTGAAAGAGAAAAACTGATTTTATTTTGAACTTTAAAATAGGAAAAAGATTAATCTTTTAGTAGAAAAAGATTTGAAAGCAAAAGTAGAAATCATATTTTTTTATATGTTGAAAGCGAACGTGAAAACATGATTTTTGTCATATTAAAGAAGTGATTTTTATTATATAAACATCATGACAAAAATGAGATTTTTATTCATTTGAATAGCGATATAAAAATTCGATTTTTATATATTGAACTTTGAAATAAAAATATGATTTTTATATATTGAACTTTGAAATAAAAATTCGATTTTTATATATTGAACTTCGATATAAAAATTCGATTTTTATATATTGAACTTTGAACTAAAAATTCGATTTTTATATATTGAATAGCGAACTAAAAATTTGATTTTTATATATTGAATAACGAAGTAAAAATTCGATTTTTATATATGTAGTAGCTACGGACGACGAAGCTGGCGAAGATGCGAAAACAATGAAGACTTCTGCAAAAGAAGAGTCGAGATGGTTGGATAGCTAAATGTGAGAATTTCTCACCTTTCAATTTATATTTCTAGTTATATATATATACTAGGATGCAGACGGTGCTTAGTAGCACCCGACACAATCGTCCACAGACCATGGACTTGTTTGTTTGACTGTTTGGTGATTGATTGCGATATTGGTTTGAATGTGGTTTGTGGTGTGAAAAATCGAATCGATAAATTGGTTAGGATTAGACGTGCGCCGTTATAAGGCGAAGGGGTAAGGCTAGGTTAGATCCTTACTCCAAAGTTTGTGGTTTGCATAACGAATGGATTTGATTGATGTGTGAATGGCGTGGGCCTTCACTAGACCGGGGATAAGGCTAGGCCTTGTCCCGTTTCTAGTATCGTGCCGTTATGCCGCCGAAATTTTCTAAAATAAGTTAGAAAAATAAAAATAGCATTTTATTTAACGAATGAACTGAATAGAAATTCATATGTTAAAATAAAATGTGTTATCGTTAAAAATATAATTTTTAACGTGAATGTGAATAAATAAATATTCATTTACAAACCAGACGGTTTGTTTATGTACACCTATTTGAATGACGTTGATTGGGTCGATAAATTTTACACATCGCCTAACTGCACAAATAAAATATGTGTTTGATTGTTTGAAACCCCACACGGGTGTTAGGATGAAATTTGAAGTTCACTCATCCTGATTGATTAAATCTGTCGATCGATTGATTGACAAGCTGCTATAAGCGTTAAATGTCTATATTTGATGCTTATACAGTGTAGTGCACTTTGGTTGATGGTTGATTATTCATCGTTGTTGATATATCCATGTGTTGTAGAAAATCCATATAATTAACATTATATGGTAATTGATTGGGCCTCATTCCAGTTTCGAAGAAAAAAAAGAAATATTTGAAATAGAAATATTTGAAATAGAAATATTTGAAATAGAAATATTTGAAATAGAATATTTGAAAATAGAAATATGTGAAGCCGTGAGGATTAGATTGACGCCATTTTGACGTGAACGATATTTATATCGATTTTATTCATTTTAAAATGAATATTGAAAAGTGATTTCGAAATCAAATATTTTGAAATAAATTGAATTGAAAACGAATTCAAATTGAATTGAAAACGACTTCGAAATGAATTGAATTGAAAACGAATTCGAAATGAATTGAATTGAAAACGAATTCGAAATGAATTGAATTGAAAACGAATTCGAAATGAATTGAATTGAAAACAAATTCGAAATGAATTGAATTGAAAACGAATTCGAAAGGAATTGAATTGAAAGCGATTTCGAAATGAATTGAATTGAGAACGATTTCGAAATGAATTGAACTGAAAACGAATTCGAATTGAATTGAAAGCGAAGTGAAATAAATTCAAATTGAATTGAAATTTGAATTGAATAGAAATGGATTTTAAAACGAATTTATAAAGAAGAATTCAATTTTGATTTGAATTGAAATGGAAGTTGAAAATGTTTTTGAAACGAATTCAAAACTATTTATATAATTCGTTTTAAATAGAAATCGACGATATATATATTATATATATATTATATATAATATAATGGCCTGAATAGAACGCGCCACGC
The DNA here is from genome assembly GCA_030737875.1 of Allium sativum. Lineage (NCBI taxonomy): Eukaryota > Viridiplantae > Streptophyta > Magnoliopsida > Asparagales > Amaryllidaceae > Allium > Allium sativum. Next base: position 124,449,376 of record CM060926.1, on the reverse strand, counting down.
CGCGGCAGTTCGCGAATTTCGACCATTTATTTCAAACGGGCATTACGGGAGATCCGACCGTCGGATTCTCCTAAAACCGGAACCGTTGGGTTCGTATCGAAAAGAGCTTTCTAATGAATGTTAGAAATTTGAAATCTAACGGTTGGATTTGGAGATATGTCCAAATCAAATTCAAAAAAGGTCGCTGTAAGTGCAGTTCGATGGCCATTGATGGAAATCGACTGTACGGGCCTTGATAAAATTATTAAAAATAGCAATAATTTGTGTAAAATCATAATAAATGATTTAGAAAGAATTGGGATGAAAAACTCCATACTTGAAAAGATAAAAATAAATTTTTATCGAAATGAACTAGTTTTGAACTAGAATTATAATCCTATTTATTTTTAAATAAATAAATTGAATTCGAAAAGGGTTTTAAAAATAACCAAAATTTCCAATGATTGCATTGGAGTGGATTTGAATCGAAATTGTCTTCGGAATATTTCGATGTTGGAATTCGTGATTATACAGGTGTTGTTATGGAAATTTGAAAGATATATATTGATATCGTTATTTCCAATACGACATTTGTTAGTCGTAGAATTCGATATTGAATATAAGCCGATATATTTTCTATTCAGAGCCTTGTATTGAATATCGAATGTGATTTGGGTTTGTCGTGAATGGTGTCTTCACTAACACTATTCTTGAACCCAGTTGAGAAAAGATTAAATCTTTTTATTTAGATTTAATGAAGTGTACCAATTAAATAATATTTAATTGGAATTGAATAGATATTGATTTTTGGGCTTATCGTGAACAGTGTTTTAAATAACACTTGTTCTTTAACCCGATAATTAATGAATGTGATTTTGGGTTTATCGTGAACCGTGTTTTAAATGACACTGATTCTTTAACCCAGTTAACGATTAAAACTGAGTGGAGTTTTAATGAATCTTTAATTAGATTGAAAAGATCGAAAATGGAGTATCACCAGTTTTGCTCCAGGCGATAGTTAAATCTTTAATTAGATTTGAACGTGAAATTTAGAAACTAACTGTCGGTTAGCCAAGCAGAATGGTTTTCTGGATATTGATCTGATGTTGGTTTCGGCCTTCGGGGTTAATATTTGGGGAATTATTCTCTTGATTAATTTATGGTTAGTGACTAATGAATTGGAATGAGGCGTATGTTGTGTTTGTGTAACACTTATTTAAAATATACGCGAGTTATTCGGAAAGACCGGGTTTATCCCATTCTGAATAACTGATACGACGATAAGTCGAAGATGAAGACGATGGTAGAAGACCGGAGGTCTTCACGTCGTTTGGGTGATAACTGATGATCTTGATTGGGCTGTACACCCAAGAAGATGGAAACAGTTAGTGATCGTCCAGACGTACTTGGAGATCGATGGATATGCGGGGTACTAGGTGCCTCCGGTTTCGTTCAGACCCAGAACGGACTTGTAAATGGACTGTGTGTCTGACATCGGATTTCATTCTGTGTGACTGATATCGGTTGCATAGGATGGTTTGCCTGTGTGGCATGCTAAGATGCAAATGATCAAGGCTTCTGTTGAAAAGCAAAGTCTTGTGGTGATGATCAAAGCACGGCCTTTGTGGCGTAGCTTTGTGTAACGTTTACCTCGCGTGTTTCACACCAGGTATGAACCAAAAACGGGAGACGGACCTCAGGGAGGACTTGCGTTTCTTTCTAGCTAGAAGTGGCGTCAGTGGTTTTACACGCCCTGACGAGTTTGACTTATGTGGTTGTTGCTGTTGCGAGGCGCCTCGGTTATATCGGTTTCGGCCGAATGCATTCTGGTCGGCTGACGGACCAGACTTACACCCCATAGGGTGGGGAGACGTATTGTTCAGGCATAATAATCCACTCCGTGTGGACCGGCCCTGACGATCCAAGGGGCAGTTGCGGCTGTTCCTGAGGGGCGGGCTAGAGCGTCTCGAATCGGTTGAGGACTATCTTTTGCCTCGGTTCATAGATGGAAATCCAATTTCCAAATACGTGACATTTGCGGTTTTATTTGTAAACCTATATATGGCGACATAGTGGCATGGGACGCTCATGCCGCCTATGATTGATACTTATGATTTGAAGTTGTTTTATGCACTATGCACTTATAATAGTATCAAACGACTTGTTTTAACCGTATCAAGCATTCTTTGGCTGTTATAAGGGAAAACCCTATCCCCCGGCTTGCGTTTGCATTGTGTGATAGGACCTGGGTCTTATAACAGCTTCATTTTTCTTTATTTAGCATTGCGCTGTTTGTTTCATGCACTGGTATTCTTGGGAGGAAACCCGTTCCGTGTTATACGGCGTGGTCCCTTGATTTACCTAACTTTAAGAATAAAGAATAATAACTGTTTTAGTTCTCACACCAGTCACATGACTGACCTGGAGTTTATTGTTTTAACCTAAACTCTGGGTGCCCTTATTTTCGACACGGGCAGCTAGTAGTTTTGGTTTTGCAGATTTATATTCACAGGATCCTGGTTTACAGCTGGAATGATATCCGGAAAGCTTTGTATCCGTATATCTCTTCTAGTTGTGTATTGTATTATTTTCCGCTGCTATGTATTTAAATGTAATTTAAATCTCTGATATTTCTGTGTAATATTTATTCGTACTCTGTATATTCTTGTAATCTGATGCATTGTTGTAATATACAATGAAATGTTCTTTTATATGCGTTCTGTTGTGGTTTGTTCTCGAACTATCCGACGCTTTCCTTTACGGGGAAGTTACGGGTCTTCACAGTTGGTATCAGAGCTTTGGTTTACCAAGCTCAGAGAACAAGACACATTAGAACCATACGAAAGAATTCATCAGATATTGGATTAGTAATATCCAATTAGAATGACTCGTTAGAGATAGGATCAGTAGTATCCTAGAACGAGTGTGAAGAGTATATTTTTGAAAATGAAAACAAATTTTTGTTTTGAAAATTTAAATCAATTATTCGTATTTGATTATCTATTTATATTGATGTGGACAATCCAGTATATATAGATTTTGCATATACGTCTGATCCGCGTGTATTCGAAATTTTAATATACTGGATAGATATGGAATCACATTCTAGTCGCCCGAAGATGATTCTGATGATAGTTCGAACATCATCAGAATTGGTATTCGTGTTTCGAAGGTGTGATTTTCTATATATTTCCATTAGGCTGGTGTGAGAACCAAAACTTATATATAGCTAGAATTCATTGTTGTGATTTGGCATCAAAACATGATTTTTTGTATATGTATCAAAATTATGAATTTAAAACGTTAATCCACTAATTGATTGATGTTTGTGTTGTTTGTTTATTTGTTTGCCAATTTTGAACCATTATGCTTAATCGAATCAAATATTGAATTGTATTGAAAATTGGTCGCATCTGCTTGCATATACATATATATCATTGAACAGGTCATAGCAAGGAGGCTAGAGCAGAGAATAAAATTTGTTTGCCCGACAAATAGGTACATGTTTACTACATAATTTCCTGTTTTGTTTGGGTGATGATGATTTTGTGAGCCTATTGGCTAGCCGCTTGGCTTTTTCTTTTTCTTTTTGAGATCTGAAGGACCGGGAACGCTATTTGCAATTTCCCGATGCTCCCGGTGCAGGGGAGGTTATGGCGAAATTTTTCAAAAATTTAGGGTGTTAGCCAAATTTTTGAAATTTTGAAAATTCTCAGAAACCAAAGGGTTGGAGAATGAAAGCCAGATCGAACATAGAGCTGAATAATCAAATCACTTTCGACTTTGTTCCTTTTCGGGGACGAAAAGTTTTAAGTGGGGGAGATTGTAACAACCCGGAAAATCTGGGCCAGTTTGAAAATTTTATTTTGGCAATTTTAGCGAATTTTGATTATTTAAAATAGATTATTTTAAATAATATCGACGTGAAATCTATTTTGAATATAATTCGAACGTTTATATTATACACGTCGTCGTTAGAATATAAATAATTATATATAATTATAAATAGAATTGAAAATGGCGCGGTAGTTCGATAATTCGATTTCAAACTTCAATTGAATGTACCGGGTGCAAAATAATCCGGATTTTAGTGAAACCAAAAATAATGGAATCTAATAGTGAATATCTTTCCAACGAATCCGAAAAATTAAGATTTCATATCGGGAATCAAAAGATATGTCCAGTTGAAAATTCTGAATAGTCGCTATGGAATTCAGGCCCTTAAAAATGGACATTTTGCAAACGACCTCGGATTTCGACGAAACCAGTTTTGTTGGGTCCGGGATGTGAAGTTATTGCTAGGTTTCAAATTTCATAATTTTTCGAATCAATATGTGAGCGTGGCAAAAGAAAACGCGTTTGACCAGTTTCAGTTGATTTTAATCGACTTGAAATTGGCCATTTTTCTAACGGTCTCTGAATTCGACGAAACTAGTTTTGTTAGGACCGTATCGTCAATACGAAGCTAGAAAATATTTTTTTTGGAATTTTTTAGTTAGTATGTGACCCCGGTAATTAGAAATGTGCGTTTAAAATAATATAGTGATTTAAATGTAAATTCAAAGGAAACATATCGAGACGATCGAATTGGCCTGCGATACATATCCCATTGTGTTCGGAATGGGGGTAAAACGCTATGGGCGGCAGGCGGTGGACCTCGTTTAGTGGTCATATGTGAAAGTCAACTCTTTAATAAATAAATAATAAATAAAAAAAAAAAAAAAAAAAAAATATAATATCCCTTCCCTTAAAACCTAGGCCCCCCCCCGTTCGTTTATCTCAGAAGGAAAAAAAAAACAAAAAAGAAAAAGAAAACAAAAATCGCGATAACCCCCCCCGTCGCTCCAGCCACCACCGCGCCCAGCGCCCACCGCCGCCACCACTTGCGAGGCTCCGCCCTTCCCCCCTCTGCCTCCCTCTCTCTCCTCCGCCTCGCAGGAACCACGAATCCCCTCGACGAAGCCGATGGCCCCCCTCCGATCAGATGCCCTCTCGCCTCCGACCAGCATGGGTCCGCCGCCACCACCTGAGGACGCAGCCCACCCCCTCCTCTAATTACAGTAAGATCTTGATTTTGTTTATATATATAAAAAAAAAAAAAAAAAAAAAAAAGAACTGATTTCTGTTTTTATTAAGATTTAAAAACTGTTTTTATTAAGATTTAAAAACTGTTTTTATTAAGTTTTGAAAACTGATTTTATTAAAATTTAAAAACTGATTTTATAAAAAGGAATAAAAACTGATTTTATAAAAAAAACTGAATTTGAAAAATGATTTTTAAAGTATTTAAAAACTGAATGTTATTTTGATTTAAAACTTATTTTTAAAAAAGTATAAACTGATTTATTTTTTTAAAGTATAAACTGATTTATTTTTTTTAAAGTATAAACTGATTTATTTTTTTTAAAGTATAAACTGATTTATTTTTTTAAAGTATAAACTGATTTATTTTTGAAAGAGAAAAACTGATTTTATTTTGAACTTTAAAATAGGAAAAAGATTAATCTTTTAGTAGAAAAAGATTTGAAAGCAAAAGTAGAAATCATATTTTTTTATATGTTGAAAGCGAACGTGAAAACATGATTTTTGTCATATTAAAGAAGTGATTTTTATTATATAAACATCATGACAAAAATGAGATTTTTATTCATTTGAATAGCGATATAAAAATTCGATTTTTATATATTGAACTTTGAAATAAAAATATGATTTTTATATATTGAACTTTGAAATAAAAATTCGATTTTTATATATTGAACTTCGATATAAAAATTCGATTTTTATATATTGAACTTTGAACTAAAAATTCGATTTTTATATATTGAATAGCGAACTAAAAATTTGATTTTTATATATTGAATAACGAAGTAAAAATTCGATTTTTATATATGTAGTAGCTACGGACGACGAAGCTGGCGAAGATGCGAAAACAATGAAGACTTCTGCAAAAGAAGAGTCGAGATGGTTGGATAGCTAAATGTGAGAATTTCTCACCTTTCAATTTATATTTCTAGTTATATATATATACTAGGATGCAGACGGTGCTTAGTAGCACCCGACACAATCGTCCACAGACCATGGACTTGTTTGTTTGACTGTTTGGTGATTGATTGCGATATTGGTTTGAATGTGGTTTGTGGTGTGAAAAATCGAATCGATAAATTGGTTAGGATTAGACGTGCGCCGTTATAAGGCGAAGGGGTAAGGCTAGGTTAGATCCTTACTCCAAAGTTTGTGGTTTGCATAACGAATGGATTTGATTGATGTGTGAATGGCGTGGGCCTTCACTAGACCGGGGATAAGGCTAGGCCTTGTCCCGTTTCTAGTATCGTGCCGTTATGCCGCCGAAATTTTCTAAAATAAGTTAGAAAAATAAAAATAGCATTTTATTTAACGAATGAACTGAATAGAAATTCATATGTTAAAATAAAATGTGTTATCGTTAAAAATATAATTTTTAACGTGAATGTGAATAAATAAATATTCATTTACAAACCAGACGGTTTGTTTATGTACACCTATTTGAATGACGTTGATTGGGTCGATAAATTTTACACATCGCCTAACTGCACAAATAAAATATGTGTTTGATTGTTTGAAACCCCACACGGGTGTTAGGATGAAATTTGAAGTTCACTCATCCTGATTGATTAAATCTGTCGATCGATTGATTGACAAGCTGCTATAAGCGTTAAATGTCTATATTTGATGCTTATACAGTGTAGTGCACTTTGGTTGATGGTTGATTATTCATCGTTGTTGATATATCCATGTGTTGTAGAAAATCCATATAATTAACATTATATGGTAATTGATTGGGCCTCATTCCAGTTTCGAAGAAAAAAAAGAAATATTTGAAATAGAAATATTTGAAATAGAAATATTTGAAATAGAAATATTTGAAATAGAATATTTGAAAATAGAAATATGTGAAGCCGTGAGGATTAGATTGACGCCATTTTGACGTGAACGATATTTATATCGATTTTATTCATTTTAAAATGAATATTGAAAAGTGATTTCGAAATCAAATATTTTGAAATAAATTGAATTGAAAACGAATTCAAATTGAATTGAAAACGACTTCGAAATGAATTGAATTGAAAACGAATTCGAAATGAATTGAATTGAAAACGAATTCGAAATGAATTGAATTGAAAACGAATTCGAAATGAATTGAATTGAAAACAAATTCGAAATGAATTGAATTGAAAACGAATTCGAAAGGAATTGAATTGAAAGCGATTTCGAAATGAATTGAATTGAGAACGATTTCGAAATGAATTGAACTGAAAACGAATTCGAATTGAATTGAAAGCGAAGTGAAATAAATTCAAATTGAATTGAAATTTGAATTGAATAGAAATGGATTTTAAAACGAATTTATAAAGAAGAATTCAATTTTGATTTGAATTGAAATGGAAGTTGAAAATGTTTTTGAAACGAATTCAAAACTATTTATATAATTCGTTTTAAATAGAAATCGACGATATATATATTATATATATATTATATATAATATAATGGCCTGAATAGAACGCGCCACGCCGCGGCAGTTCGCGAATTTCGACCATTTATTTCAAACGGGCATTACGGGAGATCCGACCGTCGGATTCTCCTAAAACCGGAACCGTTGGGTTCGTATCGAAAAGAGCTTTCTAATGAATGTTAGAAATTTGAAATCTAACGGTTGGATTTGGAGATATGTCCAAATCAAATTCAAAAAAGGTCGCTGTAAGTGCAGTTCGATGGCCATTGATGGAAATCGACTGTACGGGCCTTGATAAAATTATTAAAAATAGCAATAATTTGTGTAAAATCATAATAAATGATTTAGAAAGAATTGGGATGAAAAACTCCATACTTGAAAAGATAAAAATAAATTTTTATCGAAATGAACTAGTTTTGAACTAGAATTATAATCCTATTTATTTTTAAATAAATAAATTGAATTCGAAAAGGGTTTTAAAAATAACCAAAATTTCCAATGATTGCATTGGAGTGGATTTGAATCGAAATTGTCTTCGGAATATTTCGATGTTGGAATTCGTGATTATACAGGTGTTGTTATGGAAATTTGAAAGATATATATTGATATCGTTATTTCCAATACGACATTTGTTAGTCGTAGAATTCGATATTGAATATAAGCCGATATATTTTCTATTCAGAGCCTTGTATTGAATATCGAATGTGATTTGGGTTTGTCGTGAATGGTGTCTTCACTAACACTATTCTTGAACCCAGTTGAGAAAAGATTAAATCTTTTTATTTAGATTTAATGAAGTGTACCAATTAAATAATATTTAATTGGAATTGAATAGATATTGATTTTTGGGCTTATCGTGAACAGTGTTTTAAATAACACTTGTTCTTTAACCCGATAATTAATGAATGTGATTTTGGGTTTATCGTGAACCGTGTTTTAAATGACACTGATTCTTTAACCCAGTTAACGATTAAAACTGAGTGGAGTTTTAATGAATCTTTAATTAGATTGAAAAGATCGAAAATGGAGTATCACCAGTTTTGCTCCAGGCGATAGTTAAATCTTTAATTAGATTTGAACGTGAAATTTAGAAACTAACTGTCGGTTAGCCAAGCAGAATGGTTTTCTGGATATTGATCTGATGTTGGTTTCGGCCTTCGGGGTTAATATTTGGGGAATTATTCTCTTGATTAATTTATGGTTAGTGACTAATGAATTGGAATGAGGCGTATGTTGTGTTTGTGTAACACTTATTTAAAATATACGCGAGTTATTCGGAAAGACCGGGTTTATCCCATTCTGAATAACTGATACGACGATAAGTCGAAGATGAAGACGATGGTAGAAGACCGGAGGTCTTCACGTCGTTTGGGTGATAACTGATGATCTTGATTGGGCTGTACACCCAAGAAGATGGAAACAGTTAGTGATCGTCCAGACGTACTTGGAGATCGATGGATATGCGGGGTACTAGGTGCCTCCGGTTTCGTTCAGACCCAGAACGGACTTGTAAATGGACTGTGTGTCTGACATCGGATTTCATTCTGTGTGACTGATATCGGTTGCATAGGATGGTTTGCCTGTGTGGCATGCTAAGATGCAAATGATCAAGGCTTCTGTTGAAAAGCAAAGTCTTGTGGTGATGATCAAAGCACGGCCTTTGTGGCGTAGCTTTGTGTAACGTTTACCTCGCGTGTTTCACACCAGGTATGAACCAAAAACGGGAGACGGACCTCAGGGAGGACTTGCGTTTCTTTCTAGCTAGAAGTGGCGTCAGTGGTTTTACACGCCCTGACGAGTTTGACTTATGTGGTTGTTGCTGTTGCGAGGCGCCTCGGTTATATCGGTTTCGGCCGAATGCATTCTGGTCGGCTGACGGACCAGACTTACACCCCATAGGGTGGGGAGACGTATTGTTCAGGCATAATAATCCACTCCGTGTGGACCGGCCCTGACGATCCAAGGGGCAGTTGCGGCTGTTCCTGAGGGGCGGGCTAGAGCGTCTCGAATCGGTTGAGGACTATCTTTTGCCTCGGTTCATAGATGGAAATCCAATTTCCAAATACGTGACATTTGCGGTTTTATTTGTAAACCTATATATGGCGACATAGTGGCATGGGACGCTCATGCCGCCTATGATTGATACTTATGATTTGAAGTTGTTTTATGCACTATGCACTTATAATAGTATCAAACGACTTGTTTTAACCGTATCAAGCATTCTTTGGCTGTTATAAGGGAAAACCCTATCCCCCGGCTTGCGTTTGCATTGTGTGATAGGACCTGGGTCTTATAACAGCTTCATTTTTCTTTATTTAGCATTGCGCTGTTTGTTTCATGCACTGGTATTCTTGGGAGGAAACCCGTTCCGTGTTATACGGCGTGGTCCCTTGATTTACCTAACTTTAAGAATAAAGAATAATAACTGTTTTAGTTCTCACACCAGTCACATGACTGACCTGGAGTTTATTGTTTTAACCTAAACTCTGGGTGCCCTTATTTTCGACACGGGCAGCTAGTAGTTTTGGTTTTGCAGATTTATATTCACAGGATCCTGGTTTACAGCTGGAATGATATCCGGAAAGCTTTGTATCCGTATATCTCTTCTAGTTGTGTATTGTATTATTTTCCGCTGCTATGTATTTAAATGTAATTTAAATCTCTGATATTTCTGTGTAATATTTATTCGTACTCTGTATATTCTTGTAATCTGATGCATTGTTGTAATATACAATGAAATGTTCTTTTATATGCGTTCTGTTGTGGTTTGTTCTCGAACTATCCGACGCTTTCCTTTACGGGGAAGTTACGGGTCTTCACAGTTGGGATCGTATGGACGGTGGCTACACCATGGAGCTGACTGGGATGAATCCGAGCTCGTCACAATTTATAGCAAAATAAATTGTCCGTCTAAATCAAAGACAGTTAATCATTTTTAACGATAACAGTCCAATGTGAGTAAAACTCACCAACTCTGAACAGTTATATTTTTATAATGTATTTTTAGAACTGTTAATCATCTGTTGATTGTTGTGTGTTGGTTGATTGATTGAACTGCTAGTCAGTTAGTGGAAATTATATATATATATATATATATATATATATATAAACCTTTAAATATTTATATATTGTTGTTGTTATCAGAATAATCAATACTGAACTGAAAGTGATGTTGATTTTACTGTGTAACATCTGTGGATGCAGAGAAACAGGTTGGAGGGACCCAACTGGGTTCCTCAATATTTATAATACTGTTTTGATTCATATATTGTGATATAGAATCCATGGTCGATTATATGTGCTTGGACGATATTGAACATCGTGATTTGATATGATTGAATACCATAACATACCGAAATGTTGATAAGGGGATTTTCAAAGTGATATTGAAAATAGAATATTTGTAAAATGGGATATTTATAAATAAGAGATATTTATAAAGTGGAATATTTATAAATAAGGAATATTTATAAATTGGAATATTTATAAATAGGAGATACATAGAAAAAGAAAATAATTTCAAAACATTTTCCTTTTGAATGGAAAGGCCTGTGTGGCGGGTTTGGGGATTTTTCCGATGCTCCCGTTACAAAGGAGGTTACGGCGAATTTTTCAGAGAATTTAAGGAGTTAGAATATTTCAAGAATAGATTTGAAAAGGAAATATTTGTAAACCATTTACAAATAGAATTGAAAAGGAAACGTTATAAAAAGGAAATCATTTTTAAAGTATAGAACCGTTATTTAAAAGTAAATCTTTTCAAATGAATAAAACGTTGTTAAAAAAGGAAATCTTTATAAAGTGAATAAATTAAATCGAATATGGTATTCGAAAGTTAGTAAAATAAATATGCTATTCGAAAGGGGTTAGTCGAGTCGAGTTAGTTGAATAGAGTTAACCAGTTCAGTAGAGTTAACCAGTTCAGTAGAGTTAACCAGTTCAATAGAGTTAACCAGTGAGTTAAGTAAGTCAAGTTAACCAGTGAGTTAAGTAAGTCAAGTTAATCAGTTGGAGTTAATCGATTCGATTTAAGATTTTCGAGTTGATAATCGAGTTAAGTTATCGAATACCACTTATTCGAAGTAGAAGTTATTAAATATAGTTATTTGAGATAGAGTTAGTCAAACAGAGTTATTCAGGATAAGTTGCCATCTCATACGACTGCTAGCGTAATTTGCAGGGCTGTAAATAGCCTACGGCGGTCGGATGTTTCCTGAGGGAGTCAGGCGTAACCATTGTGATCGCTGCGATCTAGAGTCAAGCGAATGAAGTTAAATCGAATATTAGTTGTTCGATAGGAGTTAAGTTCTTGAGTTAGATTATCGAGATAAGTTAATCGAGTTAAGTTCTTGAGTTAGATTATCGAGATAAGTTCGTCGAGTTAAATTAATCGATGTTAGTTTCATCGAAAGGAGTTAATCGATGTTAGTTTCATCGAAGGGAGTTATCGATTATTAGTTAATCGAACTGAGTTACAGAATATTAGTTAAATCGAAAGGTGTATCGATGTTAGTTTCATCGAAGGGAGTTATCGATTATTAGTTAATCGAAGTGAGTTACAGAATATTAGTTAAATCGAAAGGAGTATCGATGTTAGTTTCATCGAAGGGAGTTATCGATTAGTTAAATCGAAAGGAGTTATCGAATTTAGTTATTCGAAAAGGAGTTATCGATTTGTTAAATCGAAAGGGAAGATTATCGAATATCGTTTATTCGAGAGTAGATTATTGAATGTAGTTTATTCGATGGAGTTATCGATTATTAGTTAATCGAAGTGAGTTATAGAATATTAGTTAAATCGAAGAGTTATCGAATATAGTTTATCCGATGGAGTTAATCGATTAGAGTTAAATCAAAAGGAGTTAATCGAATATAGTTTATTCGAATAGAGAAAAGGAGTTAATCGAATATAGTTTATTCGACAGGAGTTAAGTGAATTAGTTAAGTTAAATTAAGTGAATTAGTTAAGTGAATTGGTTAAGTTAATCAAAGTGAATTAGTCGAGTTAATCAAAGTGATTAGTTAGATTTTCGAGATAAGTAAATCAAATTAGGTTAATCGAGTTGAATTAGTCAGTCGAGTTAATAAATTGAGTTAGTCAAACCAAGTAAAACCCGTTAGAGTTAATCAATCAGAGTTAATCAAATAGAGTTAAGTAAAATTAGAACTGACTAGAGATTAGTAAATTGAATGGTTTTTCTAAGTGCCTATCTGGTGTTGGTTTCGGCCTTCGGGATTTATACTTAGGGGATTGTTCTCATACTAGTTCACAGTCAGGGACTGATAGCTGGGGAAGAGTAGTGATTTGTAAATAAGCAGATGGAAACGTTTTCCAGTGTTAATAACATATATTTTCTAAACATAGAAAATAAGGCAATGTGAATATATATATATATATATATATATATATATGTTGATGACTGATCGATATAATTTCCATTTGGGAATGATATCGTTGTTTGCACACTTGTTTTCTTTGATAGTTAAATCACAGACTATCGAAGTTTTGACCATTTTAATGTTGTTAATATGGAGAGACCGGTTGGATTATTATCCAAAGAACCACTCTGTATTGGCATAAGCGTTGCGAATCATATAAGCCAAAGATAATTGAAGACGGAGTAAAATGCAAGGGCTGTTGTATAAGTCTTAGATAACAGTGACTAAGATGGATATACTGAATAGTGCCTTCGGTTTGTCCAGTCCCAGGACAACTTGTATGGACGAAGGTCTGACAGAGTTTATCCAATGGATCGCGTAAGTTGATCTGTTCAAACATATTCACGTTTGGTGGCGGAGGAATTCGTTTCTCTAAGCTGTATAACCGTGTTACTTTTGGATAAATCAATTTGTGATTTGGCGGGTATGACGATGTGACATTCTAAGTGAATGAGGATGACTTGTGTTGATGAATGTCTGACAGAGTATTTCCATAAAGGTCACGTACATTGATTTCTTCAACTATACCAAGAGTGGAAGCGGAGAAGGAAACTTCTTTAGCTAACACGTAACGTACTGTTGTAGACGCCAATTAGTGATTTTCGATGGATCTGACAATGTGGCATTCGAAGTGAATCTGATGAAATGATAAAGCGTAGCTTCTAGCCTCATCAACCGGTAAATGACAGAAATCAGGCAGGCAGCATGGCTAAGTCGGTCGCACCGAAGTAGGGTGTATAATCACCTATCTAGAGAATATTCATTTGTTTTCTTAAATATATCAATGTTGTCCCATATATATATAGGAACGGTTGCTGATCCCAACCGTTGGTGATGTACATTCGATACACTCAAGGGAAATGAGTGGTCGGTCATGTGTGGCTGAGTTGCAAGATGTTGTTGTTGAACTCCAGTGTATCGTTCCTAGAGTACACTGATCGGAAGGTGGTTCCATACCTTGTCATAGTTGGAAATCCAATCATCCAATACGTGCCCGCGGTTTTGATTGTATACTATATATGTAGAATGTGAGATGCATGCGTTTCTGCTAGTTGATATCTATTTGTACATAGACATTATTATAATATCAAAAGGTTTTTTGATATAAAGATATTTTGGATTCTCATAAGGGAAAAACCCGTTCCTTTCTGCAGCGTGGTCTTATGAGATATCGTTTACTTGTTCATATACCTGTTTAAACTATTTTACTCACACCAGTCCCATGACCGACCCAGAGTTTACTTTGTTGTTTTCCCTAAACTCTTGGGTGCCTAAATTTGTACGGGCAGTCAAGTAGTCGGGATTTATAGATATACTTGAAGAGCTAGAGCAGGAGGCTTCTGGATCATATAGCTGTAGTTTATTTCCGTTGTGTTGTAAGTGCTGTACTCTGATAAGTGCTATTGTATACATAACTGTTATATTTCAAAGTTATGTCATCTATTATATGTTATTCGTTCCGCTGTGAGGTTCATGTTACTCTGATGTTGTGTTCTTCTTCTTCTATTCTTAGTTTCTATCTTATCTATTCTCACCCTCTAATTTCTTTCATTAATTACCGGGATTTTTCGATGTTTTGGTTATCGACATCGAGCTTATGTCGATAACCAAAGTCGCCGAAAATCTGGGTCGTTACAGTTGGTATCAGAGCTTAAGTTAAGAATTACCTTGGCTCTGTGGCATGACTCGGTAGAGATAGGTTTAGTAACACCCTAGATTGAGTTGAGTGTATATATACGAGGGCGTATTTGTATTTGATATAAAAATGGTTTTATATTGTGGAGATTCATTGGCTGAGTTGTTTATGAGTTCTGGTCGATCAGTTTGATCCACTGTATCGGTAGGAGTAAATAAATACTTGAATACGATGGACCGACACAGTATGGATATGTGATATATTATCATATATAGGTTGTAATTATAATTGAATGAGATTATAAAGTGAAATGGTTATATATAACCAATCAGAATCATATAAGTAAAGTATATGAAATAAGATGAAGTAAATATGAATTTAAATTAGATCTGGAATTAAAATAAGGAAATTTTAAGTTCCTGGGGGATTTTGAAATGTTTTCTAAATGGAAGTATTTAGTAATGGTTTTGAAAATGATATAGTATTGAAATCACTTGGGTCGCTGGAAAATAATTCCGATGATGACTGCGCAGTATCATCGGTGTAATTTTCGAGTTCTAAGTGGTGGATTACTACCAGAGATTTTGATTTGAATTGTTTTGAGAAAACAGTTTGTTTGGAAATTCAAAGGTTTTGAATTGGTATTATGATTTCAAATTTGATTTGAAATAAAACCGGAAATTTAAGTTCTAGAAATTAAAATTTAACTTGTGAAGTTAATTCGAATGGGATGGTAAAAGTAAATAATAAACCAGAATTTAACTTGAGATGATAGGTTAAGAAAACTAAAGTGATTAGAGAATAATCTGGATTTGAAATGATAAGTTGAGAGTTTGGAATTTGAAACTCGAATTTGAAATTAAATTCGGCTTGAATAAGCGAATGGTTGTGTTAAGAATAACTTGGTTGCAGTTGATTGGGATGGCATTTGTATATGCCGAGTTGATAACAGATGGTAGGGATATAATGATATGCCCAACAAAAAAGTACAAGTTTATATTTTATATGAGTTTGGAATTTATGAGCCGAATTGGCAAGCCGCTTGGCTGTTTGATTTTCTTTTGGGTTGGAGATGGCCCAAAGAGGCGAGTTGGAGTTTGAGCTATTGACCAGTACAAAGGAGGTGCTGGCGAAAGTTTTCGAAAGTTTAAAGTGTTAGAAAATTTTCAGAATTTTTGAAAATTTTAGTTAGTCGGAATGAATAAATATTTTAGTCAATATTAATTGGTTCAGTTAAAATCAGAAATAAGGGGTAAACAAATCTTAGGAATTCCAATAGGTAGGGTCGTCCTCTAACTTAGCAATTTCGAGGACGAAATTATTTTAAGTGGGGAAGAATGTAATGACCCGCATTTGCAGAGGGATAATAATTAATTTATTTAATTATTTAAATAGTGAATTAAAGGATTTCATGGTCGTGGAATTAAATAATGGTAAATATTTAATTAAAATAATAAATTAAATAATATATTCAATTCAAAAATAATCAGGAATATTGGAAATCACAACATTCTATGAACAGGGTCATCCCTAAGATTTAATTCAGCTTAGAGTTGAATTATATTGACGAATATATTCAATCGACGTCAGTCTGAACGTATAATTATATTATAATTAAAATCGAGCTTGAAATGGCGCTGGAGTTCGTAAATTGGCGATTCGAACTTCAACTGAATGTACAGGATTCATTTTTAGCCGGATTACTGTGAAACAAGAAACGTGTGGAGCTGGTGGAGTATATATTTCTAGTGGAAGAGAAAGATCGGGATTTCGTCGTGTAGATTTTGATTTATGTCCAAATCAAATTTTAGAAAGGTCGCTATGGAATTTATTAATAATTTAATTCGATTTAAAAAAGGTTTTGACCATAACTTGAACAGACGATCAAATTAAGCCACGAAACCAGTTCCGTTGAGTTCGTATCGTCGTTTAGAGTCAGAAAACATATATAGTTTGTTATTTTTGAACATTGGAAAATTTGGTGTCTAAAGGAGCACTTAGGGTGCGTAGAAAATAGCGTACCGGGAAACAGTCTCGGAATGCGACGAAGTGTGTGCCATTGGGTTCGCATTAATTTATCGTTATAAGAAAGTCAAGTTTCGCGGCAAACAAATGATGCATGTGACTCTGGTGGCCAAAAACGCCTTATTCTGAGTTAACCATTTATACGTTTTAAACAGGGGTAACTTTATTTGAATGGTTAACTAGTCAAACGAACTCGGAATTCAACGAAACAAGTTTCATACGAAACCTTAGGAAGAGGTCTAGTGAAACGTCAAGGCCTCATATTTTTTAGATTTTTTCTGTAATTTTAATGAATTAATGCTCGGTGTTTTTCATCGATATTTTCTAAGGGATTTTCGCAAACGGTGTCAGAATTCGACGAAACCTGTCCCATTGGGTTCGGAATATTTTTCTATGATAGGATTAGCTTGGTTTGTCAAAAACAGAGATCATATGATATTGTTTTGAGGGTTATTTCATGATGAAATTTCTAAAAGGATAAAATAAGAATAATGGTCCATCTCCTTCACTATAAGTACCCCTCGTGAGCATCCCTTACAACCTAATTTCATTTCGAAGTCAACAGAATTTCCAGCCGCCGATATTATCTTCCTCAACCAAAAAACGACAGGAAAGAAAATCAAAAGAATTCATAAACAAATTCAATAAATCTCAAAAGAAGTATTATCGAAATCCTCTTGACCTCGTCTTCGACTGTGGTGCGTCTTACGTTGTTCGAACGTCTTTTTGGTTCGAGGGTTTTTAACAGCCATGCTTAGGGTTCAAGGTCGCGAAAAATAGGAGCCTCGATTGGGGTTTTGAGTACTGTATTTTGGTTCAGGGAGGTGAATGGCACTTGCCTGCGTTCCCTGGTGGATTTCGAAGCAAATGTCTGTCGCGTGAACTGGGGAGGTAATCCTCAAGGGAAATGTCAGGGTGAGCTCGAGTTGATGTTCCTGTGATGTGGAGGAAGTGCTTTGAGCAGGAAGGGAAATGGTGTAAGTGGTTGTGGTGTTCGACGAGGTAATTGGCGGTCAAAGGTTTCCAGCGCGATTTGGATTTGGGAAATACAGGAGTTCGATACGTGATTTGGGGAAGGAGAAAGGGGCCAGCGTGGTCAAGTGTTTAAACGGGCTGGGTTTGAAGCAAGGCAAGTGGGCCGGAGGAAAAGGTGAGGCCCAATAGAAAATAAAGTCCAACTTTTATTTAGTTTAAAAATATATTAACTTCGAAACTTGATAACTCGGTCATACAATATCAGAATTGGGCGAAACAAGATCCGTTGGGATCGTATGGACGGTGGCTACACCATGGAGCTGACTGGGAGTGAATCCGAGCTCGTCACAATTTATTGCAAATAAATTGTCCGTCTAAATCAAAGACAGTTAATCGTTTTTAACGATAACAGTCCAATGTGAGTAAAACTCACCAACTCTGAACAGTTATATTTTTATAATGTATTTTTAGAACTGTTAATCATCTGTTGATTTTTGTGTGTTGGTTGATTGATTGAACTGCTAGTCAGTTAGTGGAAATTATATATATATATATATAAATATATATATAAACCTTTAAATATTTATATATTGATGTTGTTATCAGAATAATCAATACTGAACTGAAAGTGATGTTGATTTTACTGTGTAACATCTGTGGATGCAGGGAAACAGGTTGAAGGGACCCAACTGGGTTCCTCAATATTTATAATATTGTTTTGACTCATATATTGTGATATAGAATCCGTGGTCGATTATTTGTGCTTGGACGATATGGAACATCGTGATTTGATATGATTGAATACCATAACATACCGAAATGTTGATAAGGGGATTTTCAAAGTGATATTGAAAATAGAATATTTATAAAATGGGATATTTATAAATAAGAGATATTTATAAAGTGGAATATTTATAAATAAGGAATATTTATAAATTGGAATATTTATAAATAGGAGATACATAGAAAAAGAAAATAATTTCAAAACATTTTCTTTTTGAATGGAAAGGCCTGTGTGGCGGGTTTGGGGATTTTCCCGATGCTCCCGTTACAAAGGAGATTATGGCGATTTTTTCAAAGAATTTAAGGAGTTAGAATATTTCAAGAATAAATTTGAAAAGGAAATATTTGTAAACTATTTACAAATAGAATTGAAAAGGAAACGTTATAAAAAGGAAATCATTTTTAAAGTATAGAACCGTTATTTAAAAGTAAATCTTTTCAAATGAATAAAACGTTGTTAAAAAAGGAAATCTTTATAAAGTGAATAAAGTAAATCGAATATGGTATTCGAAAGTTAGTAAAACGAATATGCTATTCGAAAGGGGTTAGTCGAGTCGAGTTAGTTGAATAGAGTTAACCAGTTCAGTAGAGTTAACCAGTTCAGTAGAGTTAACCAGTTCAATAGAGTTAACCAGTGAGTTAAGTAAGTCAAGTTAAC
Source organism: Allium sativum (assembly GCA_030737875.1). Taxonomy (NCBI): domain Eukaryota; kingdom Viridiplantae; phylum Streptophyta; class Magnoliopsida; order Asparagales; family Amaryllidaceae; genus Allium; species Allium sativum. The sequence continues at coordinate 124,430,392 of CM060926.1, read as the reverse complement.
CAGTGAGTTAAGTAAGTCAAGTTAATCAGTTGGAGTTAATCGATTCGAGTTAAGATTTTCGAGTTGATAATCGAGTTAAGTTATCGAATACCACTTATTCGAAGTAGAAGTTATCAAATATAGTTATTTGAGATAGAGTTAGTCAAACAGAGTTATTCAGGATAAGTTGCCATCTCGTACGACTGCTAGCGTAATTCGCAGGGCTGTAAATAGCCCACGGCGGTCGGATGTTTCCTGAGGGAGTCAGGCGTAACCATTGTGATCGCTGTGATCTAGAGTCAAGCGAATGAAGTTAAATCGAATATTAGTTATTCGATAGGAGTTAAGTTCTTGAGTTAGATTATCGAGATAAGTTAATCGAGTTATGTTCTTGAGTTAGATTATCGAGATAAGTTCGTCGAGTTAAATTAATCGATGTTAGTTTCATCGAAAGGAGTTAATCGATGTTAGTTTCATCGAAGGGAGTTATCGATTATTAGTTAATCGAAGTGAGTTATAGAATATTAGTTAAATCGAAAGGAGTATCGATGCTAGTTTCATCGAAGGGAGTTATCGATTATTAGTTAATCGAAGTGAGTTAGAGAATATTAGTTAAATCGAAAGGAGTATCAATGTCAGTTTCATCGAAGGGAGTTATCGATTAGTTAAATCGAAAGGAGTTATCGATTAGTTAAATCGAAAGGAGTTATCGAATTTAGTTATTCGAAAAGGAGTTATCGATTTGTTAAATCGAAAGGGAAGATTATCGAATATCGTTTATTCGAGAGGACATTATCGAATGTAGTTTATTCGAAGGAGTTATCGATTATTAGTTAATCGAAGTGAGTTATAGAATATTAGTTAAATCGAAGGAGTTATTGAATATAGTTTATTCGATGGAGTTAATAGATTAGAGTTAAATAAAAAGGAGTTAATCGAATATAGTTTATTCGAATAGAGAAAAGGAGTTAATCGAATATAGTTTATTCGACAGGAGTTAAGTGAATTAGTTAAGTTAAACTAAGTGAATTAGTTAAGTGAATTGGTTAAGTTAACCAAAGTGAATTAGTCGAGTTAATCAAAGTGATTAGTTAGATTATCGAGATAAGTAAATTAAGTTACGTTAATCGAGTTGAATTAGTCAGTCGAGTTAATAAATTGAGTTAGTCAAACCAAGTAAAACCAGTTAGAGTTAACCAATCAGAGTTAATCAAATAGAGTTAAGTAAAATTGGAACTGACTAGAGATTAGTAAATTGAATGGTTTTTCTAAGTGCATATCTGATGTTGGTTTCGGCCTTCATGATTTATACTTAGGGGATTGTTCTCATACTAGTTCACAGTCAGGGACTGATAGTTGGGAAAGAGTAGTGATTTGTATATAAGCAGATGGAAACGTTTTCCAGTGTTAATTACATATATTTTCTAAACATAGAAAATAAGGCAATGTGAATATATATATATAGATATATGTTGATGATTGATCGATATAATTTCCATTTGGGAATGATATCGTTGTTTGCACACTTGTTTTCTTTGATAGTTAAACCACAGACTATCGAAGTTTTGACCATTTTAACGTTGTTAATATGGAGAGACCGGTTGGATTATTATCCAAAGAACCACTCTGTATTGGCATAAGCGTTGCGAATCATATATACCAAAGATAATTGAAGACGGAGTAAAATGAAAGGGTTGTTGTATATGTCTTAGATAACAGTGACTAAGAAGGATATACTGAATAGTGCCTTTGGTTTGTCCAGTCCCAGGACAACTTTTATGGATGAAGGTCTGACAGAGTATATCCAATGGATCGCGTAAGTTGATCTGTTCAAACGTATTCATGTTTGGTGGCGGAGGAATTCGTTTCTCTAAGCTGTATACCCGTGTTACTTTTGGATAAATCAATTTGTGATTATGCGGGTATGACGATGTGACATTCTAAGTGAATGAGGATGACTTGTGTTGATGAATGTCTGACAGAGTATTTCCAGAAAGGTCACGTACATTGATTTCTTCAACTATACCAAGAGTGGAAGCGGAGAAGGAAACTTCTTTAGCTAACACGTAACGTACTGTTGTAGACGCCAATTAGTGATTTTCGATGGATCTGACAATGTGGCATTCGAAGTGAATCTAATGAAATGATAAAGCGTAGCTTCTAGCCTCATCAACCGGTAAATGACAGAAATCGGGCAGGCAGCATGGCTAAGTCGGTCGCACCGAAGTAGGGTGTATAATCACCTATCTAGAGAATATTCATTTGTTTTCTTAAATCTATCAATGATGTCCCATATATATACGGGAACGGTTGCTGATCCCAACCGTTGGTGATGTACATTCGATACACTCAATCGAAATGAGTGGTCGGTCATGTGTGGCTGAGTTGCAAGATGTTCTTGTTGAACTCCAGTGTATCGTTCCTAGAGTACACTGATCGGAAGGTGGTTCCATACCTTGTCATAGTTGGAAATCCAATCATCCAATACGTGCCCGCGGTTTTGATTGTATACTATATATGTAGAACGTGAGATGCAAGCGTTTCTGCTAATTGATATCTATTTGTACATAGACATTATTATAATATCAAAAGGTTTTTTGATATAAAGATATTTTGGATTCTCATAAGGGAAAAACTCGTTCCGTTCTGTGGCGTGGTCTTATGAGATATCGTTTACTTGTTCATATACCTGTTTAAACTGTTTTACTCACACCAGTCCCATGACTGACCCGGAGTTTACTTTGTTGTTTTCCCAAAACTCTTGGGTGCCTAAATTTGTACGGGCAGTCAAGTAGTCGGGATTTACAGATATACTTGAAGAGCTGGAGCAGGAGGCTTCTGGATCATATAGCTATAGTTTATTTCCACTGTGTTGTAAGTGTTGTACTCTGATAAGTGCTATTGTATACATAACTGTTATATTTCAAAGTTATGTTATCTATTATATGTTATTCGTTCCGCTGTGAGGTTCGTGTTACTCTGATGTTGTGTTCTTCTTCTTCTTCTATTCTAAGTTTCTATCTTATCTATTCTCACCCTCTAATTTCTTTCATTAATTACCGGGATTTTTCGATGTTTTGGTTATCGACATCGAGCTTATGTCGATAACCAAAGTCGCCGAAAATCCGGGTCGTTACAGTAACAATGGTAAAGACACGAGGTTAGGCCCGTTTGTGGTGTAAGACTACCTGGACCCGCCCGGCAAATCCAGCTGCCACAAATGCCAGTCTAATGTGGGAGGTCTTTATAAGGTTACGGTCTTAATGAATTAAGAAACACTTAACCAGATAAACATGTAGTGGGACATGAGGGGTTAAGTGGGTACCTTGGGAGGCATGGGGAATTTAGTGGGTGCCTTGGGTGGCATTGAAATACAATTAGATGCACTTAACCAAGATTGAAACATGTAAGAAGACATGAATAAGAATGGGGTTAAGTGGGAAAAACCTTAGAGGGGACCAAGCATAGGTGGAAAGCTTGTGTCATGCATGGGGGCCCTTTTCAAACCAGTAACCTATTAAGTATCTTTGTGGGCTTGACCCAAGTCGAGGACGGGACACGCATACTGGATTTGATTGTAAGAGGTCAAAACGGGTTAGCGGTGGCAACGCAAGTCCAACGGGTTTATATCCGTGTGTGGGCCCAGGCTGGTAGGTAAGACGTTGTTGCATCGTGTAGGTATAAGCTGTGCATCGTTGGTGGTATCGGGTTGCCACTTTGGGGAGTGATACACCCCACTGTTGGGCCAGCACGGGTATCTACGAGTTAGGGAGCCGATCGAATGGGGGTAGTGGGTACACTTAGTGGAGATAGGGGCAGACGACACCTATGAAGGTAGCTAGGGGTACACGAAACTACCATTATCATTATTAAGTTCTGTAGGCGGGATCAACCTTTAGAGTGACTGGTGATGGTGCAGTATAGTAATTATCTTATAGTGATTAGGGGCGCCTTTAACGTTATCTTGGTTCGTCTTATTTCCTTGTTTGCTCTATCATACCCAATTGTTCACAGTCATTTCCTTATTTTCCAGCTTATGCCCTATCTTGTTATTTTGATAATTATATTGTTAAAGTTATGGCACTCGCCAGGCTTTATGTCTGACCCCCTTTTCTTTCCACCTCTTTTCTTCCTTCCCCCCCCCCCCCCCAGGTTTCCAAGGAGGGAATACTACAGCTTAGTGCCGATTTCTTCCAGTTGCTTGAAGAGAGTAGATGTACCGCTTTGGACTCTTTCATCTTTATGGCTTTGCTTATGCTCAGTGGGGATTTATGCATTTATGTTATTTAATTATTTGCTTCTTTATGTACTTTGAAGTTTTTGGAAAAGACTATTGATCCTGTTGTAATGGTTTTGGAAACTACTTATGTAAACTCGTTTTAAGTTATGATGCAATAAAATAAGTTTTAACTTCCGCTGTGTTGTTTTATTTATTTATTCTTGTAATTTATCTGTTCTATACAACAATAATGCTTCATGGACATTGGTGCATTCCCTTTGTGAGTGACATTAATGGACATGGGGTGTTACACAAGACCTAAGCATGGTGATCACCAAATGGAAACTTTAGCAGTCAGCAAGAAATGCGCCAGGAGTATCCCTCAAGAAAACCGAAAGCTACTTCAGAAACCTACCAGAAGAAAATCGGAGCCTTTTTGGGAAGAAAAATCTTCCACAGTGACTCACTCAATGGCAATCCCGAATAACGTCTCCCAAGACGTAAGTATCCGAAGTAGAAGGCCAAAACATCACGAAGACCTAAACCTAAAGCCAGAAGATATGGATATGGACTGAGACCACTGGCCCCGAGGCCGAGAGCCGCCAACATGTTCCGAGACCAAACTACTGAAAGACCTGCTAGAGGAACCACTCCTGGAATCTCGAGATTGATATTCTGAGGGCAAGAAGACTTCAATGATTACACTCGATAAGAGGAAAGGAGGCCAAGACTTTCCTGTCGGAACCGAAAGCAATAGGAACGGCCAAAACCTTAGTCCAGCATCCAAAAGAGGTTTTTGCTGGGCTCACAACATAAAGGACCGATTTGCCTATAAATAAGACCCCGGAAATCTCATTTTTGGGGGACTTTTCCTCATTCCACAACCTTGCTCTCATTTCCCGGATAGCAAACCCTAATTTGTAAATCTATTTAGGGATTTCCTTTGTAACCTCCTCTGTGAATAAAATCATCAAAGCCCTTAAAGTGGACGTAGGTTCAATCTGAACTGAACTACTATAAATTGTGTGTTCTTACTATTTCCACATATTATATTGCTCTTTTTCGTACTTATGATGTGATATGCTATACTACCGAGTTACCTAAATACGCTTCTATAAGTCATTTAGCATCCTCACTTCCTTATGCTTTCTCCCTTAATAAGTGCTTCATACGTAAGCCTTATCCTTGATCCTAAGTCTCCTAAACTCCCTTCTGCAGGCTGTTTAGCTTCCTAACTTGTGTTGTGCTTAGGGAAACCTTATTCAAAGGTAACTAATGGTCCTTGAGTCGCAGAAGCGTGATACTCACTCCGGAGGGAAGAGTAGCTAATCTTCAGTCTTTGACCTTGATGTCTAGGAAACGATGAATCTACTCAAGCTTGCGGGAACTGAGTAATCCCATTTCTTCATCAGATCCATTTCCTTAGACCTATCTTCGGTGTTGATGAAAAATATCGTTAACATTTTGGTTCTAGGAGGGCTTGAACTTCTGTCCCCTTTTCCTACCTTTAATCCATTGAACAACCTTGCCACCTTTCTAACTGTGTTGTTCCGTCCCGGGTTGGACTAAGTTTTGAAGAAGAAATATTACCGATAAAGAGTCTCAGCAAAGGGCCTATGAAGATCGATCAACCCTTTGAAGCATTGTGGATCAAATCTATTTAAAGAATAGTGCAACCTTGAATCCCCAACCCTCTTCACTTTTCTTTCGCCCATGTTATTAACCCTCTTCTCTACTACGTTCGTCCATATTTTAGACCTTCCATCATTACTGTTTCCCTTCCGGAATAAAGCTTTTACCCTATTTCCACTTTTTAAAAGAAGAAAAAGGCTCCCAACACCCATTGAAGGATGTTTAATCGAAAAAGAGTCGTAAAGAAGGACCCAACACGTTATCCATTCCAGAAAACAACATCAACGTAGCCAGACTAGAAAATGAAGGATCTTCAACTTTAACAAAAGATGAAATGGAAATACTGCACTTAGCTACGCAAATTGATACCACTAGGAGATTTATTAAAGCAGACTTATTCCGAAGGACCTATGAAGCAGAACCCTATGAAGCAGAATCAAGGATAATAGCACCCGAAGAACTTTATAACCAAACTGAGTCTTCATCAAATCTACAGAGCAGTTCAGTTTCGAGAAGAAACAACCAAGCATCATAAGGGGTGGTTAGTTCAGAATAAAAAAAAGCCTAACATGGATAGATGACAAGAACCTGCAGGGAATCACCTTCTCCAGAGTGATAATGGTGGCTAATGTCCCATCTGAACTGAAAGGGAACAAATGCGCGTATGATGGGACTATAGACCCTGAGTAATGCCTATCTCTTTTCAAGAATTACATGGATACATATAATACCTCTGAAGCCCTTCGGTGCAAGGTCTTCGTGACAACTCTCCATAGAAGAGCTCCTAAATCGCACAAACATTATCATTGCCCTTCCATAATATCTTGGAAGCAATTGTCACCGCATTTAGCACATATTTCCAAAAGGACTTAGCAAATAGCATTTATAGTTTAGCTAGATTCAAGCAAAGATCGGAGGTGGCACTTAACTGCTACCTAAAGAGGTTTAACAATAATTCACTCAAAGTGAAGGGGGCAATGGACAGAGAGAAGCTGAGATCTGTAAGATCTAGGTTACTTGTACCATCTTCTTTTTGGAAGGAGCTTATCTTAAATGAATGTGAAAGCTTGAACGATTTGTATTCCAGAGCTGATCAATTCATTCTTATGGAAGAAATACTTAAAACAAGGAAATGCTTAGAGTAAGAACAAAAGGAAAAAGGGCTTGGTTCCAATCTCCTTGCAAATGGTCCTACAAAATCGAGCAAAAGGAATAATTATTGCTCTAATCACAAGATCAAAGGACACAAAACCAGTCATTGTTGGAGTTTGATAAAAAGAAATCAAACCAAAAAGGAAAGAAAGCTCATTTGAGAAGTTCGAAGTAAAACCAGTGGGAAAGCTGGTAAAAGACAATGCAACATGGCAATGTGAACTTGACAATCAGTCTTCCATCTCAAATATTTACTTTCATTAGTTATTTCACTTTATATCTTGCTTGTAATCAAAAAAATATTAATACGAGTTCGAGTTCCTTTATAGGTAAAAACCAAAACCTGTTCAAGCTTATGCAAACAACAAGAGCTCATGGGGAGCACCTAGAGTATGCCTAACCATGGCCTATGACTCGTCCCACAGAGAGGAACGAAAGCTCAAAAAGGAGCACTTCAGGAACACAATGCATGAATAGATACACGACAAAATTATCAGTCAGTGATAAGCTTCGATGGAAGCTGTTCGAATAAAAATGCAACAAGGGAATAATTAAGTATCCATCATAGCTTGGCTTAAATAAGATCCTTCTAAATATTATCTACACTATTTCAAGAATTTCATGAACTTTGTCAAACAAGTTATATTGACAAACTTACATACTTTTATGAATGTTGTGGAGCCTGTCCTTAATAAATGATATTAATAAAGCCTTCAGAAGGAAGGGCGAATCAATAAAGCTTTTGCGAGAAAAAGCACAACATACGAAGCGTCCAGAAAGAGAAGTTACCACAAATACAACCTCCCGGATGAGGAGCGATAAACAAAAGTCTCCAAAGGGGAGCAGTAAAAGCTTCCAGAGGGAGAAGCTACATCAAAGAAAAAACTTCCAGAGAGAGAAGCAAAAACAAACACAACCTCCCAGAAGAAGTGCATCAAACGAAACCTCCCAGAAGAGGAGCATCAAACAAAGCCTACAGAAGAGAAGCAACAAATAAAGCTTCCAAGAAGAGAAGCCACAAAGTTACATCTCCACCAAGTTGAGTTGCCTCCTAAGTGGGGAAAACGAACAAAGTTACATCTCCACCTAGTGGAGTTGCCTTCGAAGGGGGCCTAACAAAAAAGTTACATCTCCACCTAGTGGAATTGCCTCCTAAGTGGGGCTAACAAACAAAGTAACATCTCTACCTAGTGGAGTTGCCTCCTAAGTGAGGCTAATACCCCCTACAAATTATTATACCCCTAAGTGGGACTAATAATACCTACATCTTTCCATATAAAGGGATCAGTGTCACTCTCTTAGAGAGCATTCATTCGCCGAATGACTAATTAACTTAGGACAAGATTAATTTATTTCGAAAGCAGCCCTCTACATATGCGTCTGAGAAGTTATACCTCGGTATATTTATGACTCTTTCACTCATGTGGTTTCTTTGAATAAACCTCCATGAAACCCAAGATGATCAATAGTTGTTTGATCACTCTCAATTGAGTTTGGATTGGTTAACATTGCTTATGTAAGTGATCTTTGAATGGTTTGTGATGCTTTCATTGAATGGTCCTTAATTAATCTTCTGTGTCTCTTGTTAAGGCATTTTTTTAGTTATGGCATTCTTTAATAACTTTCAGTTATCTTCTATATGTTTTCTGACTTTCATTTACCTGAGTGTGAGTCCCAGGCTTTCTATATGATTTCTGATTCTTAATTACCCAAGTGTGCATCTCGGGCTTCCTATATGATTTCTGATTCTTATTTACCCGAATGTGAGTCTCGGATTTCCATATAATTTTTTATTTCTATTTACCCGAGTGTGAATCTCGGGCTTTCCATATAATTTCTGATACCTATTTACCTAAATGTGAGTCTTGAGGTTTCCATATGATTATTGATTCCTATTTACCCGAGTTTGAGTCTCGGGGTCTCCGTACGATTTGTGATTTCTATTTACCCAGGTGTGAGTCCTGGGAATTCCATGTGATTTATGATTTGTACATACCAAGTGTGTGGGTCTTAGGGTTTCTATAGGCTTTTAGGATTTCACTAATCCGAGCATGAGCCTCGGGGTTTCTATGTGATTGCTGGTTTTCTACTTACCTGAGTGTGAGTCTCAGGGTTTCTATGAGAATTTATGATTTCCATTTATCCGAGCATGATCGGGTTTCCTGATTTCCTATTTATCCAAGATGAGTCTTGGGATTTCTACCAATTTCAGATGTGATTTCCAAACGATTTCTACCAGTCGAGTGCGAGCTTCGAGAATTCAACTAATTGCAAATGTGAATTTCTTATATCTGATTTTCTGTATATAAGTTTTCATTTTCCTATCATGTTCAAAATTTCAAATTCTTGTCGCATAGGTTCAAGTCTGAGCCTTAAAACCCCTTCTCTTGGTATTTCTAAAGAAAATGTTAATCTGCCTCTATCATGCTCATGTACAGATTTCGAATATACTATTGTTGTTTCAAGGTAAAGCTCCCTAAGTTAGTGCACAGGTGACCACTCCGGGTCTACCATTCGAAGTCTTCCAATAAGGTTTATGATACTTCGGCACTTCACTAAGGGAAGTTTTCTAAACTCTTGACATAATTACCCTAACAATCATTGCTCTAAATTTTGGTCAAAATGATGGTTAGCATACCATACACAATGCAAGACATGTTACTTTTGTTTAACACACTATGTTTGTTGAGGGTAAACCCTTGATTTTTGAGAATACTCAAGGATAATAGTACTAGTTTTCCCATTCAATGATAGAAGGATGTTTAGCTATAAAACTATGGCATTCCACGTCGATACTTGTGTGAGCCTGCACATTATTTATAACTAGATTAATAAGGGTTCATAGGTTCATATCTTGAAAGTTATATTCAAATTCTATCCATTAATAGAATTGATGCCTCCTCATGCATCACTATTTCGAAATTGTGCGAAATTAACATTAAAATATTTCTAATATGTCTTAAGTTGCAGAAGAAACAGTCCAAGAACCACAGGGTTTACCCCAAAGAAAAAAAGCTTCTTTATACTGGCAAGGGGGCTAAATGTTAACACCAAAATCCGCACTGGCCAAATATAAAGAAGCAGAGGTCTCAAAGCTGAAAGGGAAAGGGGATTGAAAAAAATACCAAGATCTTGAAGGAATGTGCGAAGCTAAGATATTGCCAAAAATGGCAGGCTAAAGGCCAATACCGGCACCAAGGAGGATTCAAGTTAAATAAGTGTTAATACTTGGGAGAAAGGATATCGGTACAACACCAATAGCGGAAGATTGAAAGAAATTAGGAAGACTCCGGAAGGGTGACAACGACACTTAATGAGATACAGAGGAACGATCTCAGAAACATTCCACATAATACGGGTGTCGGTGATAAGAGGTCGTCGGAAGGAATATAAACCTTGACAAGGGTTGTCGAGAAGGGAAAGGAGATAAACGCGTCAAAGGCATAAGAATCCAAAACATAAGGATATCTTCTGCAAGCCATCAACCGATACCTAAGCTTGGTGATCACCGAATGGAAACTTTAGAAGTTAGCAAGAAATGCGTCAATAGTATCCCTCCGGAAAACCGGAAGCTACTTCAGAAACCTACCAGAAGCAAATCGGAGCCTTTGGGAAGAAAAACCTTCCGCAATGACTCGCTCAGTGCCAATCCCAAAAGGGGTAATGACTCCCAAGACATAAGTATCTGAATCACAAGTCCAAAACACCATAAAGAGTTAAAGCTAAAGCCAAAAGAATGGATATGGGCCGAGACCAGTGGTCCCGAAGCCGAGAGCTGCCAACATGTTCCAAGACCAAACCAAAAAACCTGTCAACAGAACCACTCCCGGAAAACCAAGATTGATATTTCGTGGGCATGAAGACTTTAATGAATACATTCGATAAGAGGAAAGGCGGCCGAGACCTACCTGCCTGAACCGAAAGCTATAGGAGCGGCCGAAACCTAAGTCCAGCATCTGAAAGAGGCTTCAGCTGGGATCACAACAGAAGGGGGACTGAGTTGCCTATAAATAAGACCCTAGGGGTCTCATTTTTGGGGGACTTTTCCTTATTCCACAACCTTGCTCTCATTACTAAAGAGCAAACCCTAATTTGTAAATCGATTTGGGGATTTCCTATGTAACCTCCTTTATGAATAAAATCATCAAAGCCTTTAAAGTGGACGTAGGTTCAATATGAACCGAACCACTATAAATTGCGTGTTCTTACTACTCCTACATATTATATTGCTTTTACTATACTTATAAATGTGATCTGTTATACTATCGAATTACCTAAATACCCTTCTATAAGTCGTTTAGCTTCCTCACTCCCTTAGGCTTTCTCCCGCAATATGAGCTTCATACGCAAGCCTTATCCTTGATCCTAGGTCTTCCAAACACCCTTCTGCAGGCTGTTTAGCTTCCTAACTTGTTTTGTGCTTAGGGAACCCTTATTCTAAGGTAGTTGGAGGTCCTTGAGTCACAGAATCACGATACTCACCCCCAGAGGGAAAGTAACTAATCTTCAAGCTTTGACCTTGATATATAGGAAAAGGTGAACCTACTCAAGCTTATGGAAACTGAATAATCCCATTTCTTCCTTAGGTACATTTAATTAAACCTATCTCCGATGTTGACAAAAAATATTGTTAACAACGTATAAGTCCAAAACACGTAATCGCTTGTCGTTATAAGTCATAAAATAGGGCAAAAAAATTTTTGACTTTGAAAGCATAAACGTGGATTATGCAGGTTCTGAAATGTTCAAGTAAACACACTTTAAAACAAGCTTTAAATGTTTGAGAAAATTTATTCAATGACCTGACGGTCAGGTCGCCTCACGACTTAAAAAAGGGGTCTAGGTCGTTCAACGGTTCAGCACAGCGAGCCGCTCAATGGATTAGATAATTGATCGTCCCGACAATACCAGGTCCTGGGTCATGGGTCGAAGAAGAGTGCCAAGGTCATTCGAACCATTAAAAACTTAGGTTAATCCAATGATTTAGGGGTTAGGTCATTCCAAAGGCTTAGGTCGTTCAAACATTTGGAGGCCTGGATTGTTAAACAACTTAGGTCGATCAACGGCCTAAGGATTTATGCTCATGTCTTTTCAACAGCCTGACAAGCTTGGGTCGTTACTTCATTGCAAGTTCGTGGATTGTAGGTCGGTCAAATACTCAGATCTTTCCATCAGACCATCATTAAATCGCTTAAGGGGGTTTTAAAGCTTAGATCGTTTCTAAGAGGACTTATGCTCCGGTCGTCCTACTGATCCAAACGTCTAGGACATCTCAATGGTCCCAGGGAGTTAGGTCGTTCGACGACCTAGAAGCTTGGGCTATACGACGACCTAAGAGCTATTTAAAAGTACGGATTGTTACAATAATTTAATGGGCCTTATTGCATTATGAATTAAATTCAGAAACAGTAAATGTTGATCATCATGCATTGTCATATATCATTAATAGAATTCACGACAAACAACCAGATTTCATGAAAAGACTTTTAATTGAAATTTATCAAAATATGTGCAAATGCAAAGATGTTAGACGAAGTTATAAATCAACTTAAGGGTTCGGGGCAATGAATCCTATTAGCACAACAAGCTTTGTGCATGGGTTATCAACAATCAAATGCAAATTCCAGTGCCAAGTTATGACATGCAAATCACAAACTAATGAATTTGAATCCAAAAGCACATTTCTGAGTAATACTATTAGTCCAAAGGATTCAACAATAATAAATGTTGACACTTCTACATGCAAACCCAATTACAAAAAAGAGATACAAATTGAAAAAAGAATTTGTAACATAATGCTGTCAAGACAAATTCAATTTGATATCACCATTAGGTCAAAATCAATTTTCAACACCGAATCAAGTTCCCACACTTCCCCAACACAAACTATTTCTAAAATCCTAACATTATAGGCACCCTAAGTCAATTCCAAAAACCCAAGAATTACACAATTCAGTTTAGCTTGAAAACAAAAAGGGGGGAAATCACCTATTTCTGATGATGTTGATCTAAAAAATTCGGAACTTGATTCTCGAGAGCTTCCAAAGACTCGATATGTTGAGGCGATTCATATTCAATCGAAATTGATGGTAGGCTAGATATGATCAGCCGAGTTGAAGAAAATGATGTTCGCGCGTAAAGATAATTGAGGACGAGGTGCTAGTTTCTTTTCTGAAGAAAAACCGTCCACCATTAGCAGGCCTCTTTTAAAAGGAAGAGATAAAATTAAAGAACGACAACCTAAGAAATATTATAAAGGTGCATGGGTACAGATGGGCCTGTCCCGATCCATTAATCATAGCCTAGAATGACCTAAATCGTCGAGCAACTTAAAGATGACTTTTGGAGCCAATGGCTTGAATTATGACGACTCTAGGGTAAGACGACCTAGTTCGACCATGTGCGAACGATCTAACAAGAAAATGTTAAAATTGTATATTGAAGTTCGTATTATTTTCAATACATACAAAGTTCGAGCGACAAATGTTAATCCATAAAAATATGGCTCGGGTATGATGTTTAAACATGGTACAAATGTTAGGTTGTTACCATCTCTCAAGATTAGGTCATTATCCCCTAGGTCGTTATACCCTAGGTCGTTCCAGACTTTAGGTCGCTAGTCCAAGAAGGTGAGCTAGGTCATTATTCATTAGGATGTAGATTAAAGAAAGCATCGCTAGGTCGCTATGGAGTTAAGTCGCTCCACAACTTGCCAAGCCATATCTTGAAGAAAAGGAAAAGAATCAGGTCGTTAGACTGTAGGTCATTTCCCAGGGCAGAAGACCAAGGTAGGTCGTTGTCGCCCTAAGGCGTTAGACCATAAGCAACTTGGGGAGTCAGGTCACATATGGTTCATAACTCCAGGCCATGTCTTGGATAAGGGGGCAAAGGAGTCAGGTGGTTGCTCTAGATCGTTGCTTAGGGCAAACGACACTAGCTTAAGTTGTAACCGACCTTAAGGCCAAGTCATTCCGATGACCTGGTGACTTCCACATGCTATTTTCAGGCGTCTTCACTGCATATCTATTCCTATAAATACACACACTCTTCCACCATTAAAGGGACTGAATTTTCCCTCCACAAAGTGCTGCCAAAATATTTTCTAAACTCCTCCAAACCAATTCAACCTTCATTAATCCTTCTCCAAGTATATATTCAACATCAAAGCCTCCATGGAATCATTCAAAATCATCCAAGTGTCCAATTGTTGAAGATTTACATCAACAATCATCACATTTAGAGAGATCTAGCTATTTCCTCGGCGAATTTGAGTGGATCAAAAGTAAAAAGAAAAAAAGAAAAAGAAGCATTTCTAAAAGAGAGAAAATGAGTGATGAAGCAAAGATTATGTACCTTGTAATCTCGGTGGTGATAATGAGAATTCTTTCCATAGTGGACATAGGCCGATTCTAGGCCGGACTACTCTAAATCTTCTTGTCTTTACTTGCTTTTTGTGTTTGTGGCTCCATATTTTTAGATCTTACTTGTTTGTGAAGTGTTGCAAGAACACTTTAGGTGTTGTTGTCCATATTTGACATCAACAAGTTTCATATTCGATTTCGGATAAATTCATAAATCTCATTCACTTATCCAAAGCCCAATTTCAATCCAAAAATCCATTAAATATTTATTCTTCTAATTAGTTAAATCTGTTCAATAATTAGAAATCTGATTGTTGTTTCCAAAATCAATACGTTTACTTCAATTAGCTTCATGTTTATTTTATAACTCAAGTCTGGGTTTTTTCTAATGGAAATCTACGTTTTGTTTGCTTAAAATTCTTTTACTAATTTAAGTAAACCATTATGGTTTAGTAACAATTATAGCATTATTTTTCTTAATATTTGATTTTGACATAGCTCAAAATCTATAAGACGAAATACATATTTTTCTCTTCCAATAGAAAACTATTATTCAATAGATTCGGACGATTCTTGTTTCAAAGAATTCCGACTTAAACTGAGTTCTATATACTCATTTGAAGTTCGAAATGTCTAACTACGAACTACCGCGCTATGGCAAGCTTGTTTTAATTATATCTAAATATAACCATTTAAACTTTGTTTATTTATAAATTTCAATCTCCTTCTTACATTTTTAAATATAATTTAAACCAGTTCTCCAAATCTAACTTAAACATTCTGATTTTCTCAAATCCACAAATATTGAATATTGTAGTTATAAATTTATTTACAACTTTATTTTCCATATTAAATTCCATTTATCTTTATCAATTATGTTATCTCAATTCAGTTTATATTCCGGATTCTGGAATAAAATCCGTCGTTCCCTTTTTGAAACGATTTCTAATTTCCTCTTTAAATTCATACTTGAATTTAAACTTTCAAATTATATAATGATAATTTCTTCACTACACTTATAAACATCATTTGTAAATTACATTCTTGTCTTATATATTCAACAAGCTTCCATTTCAATATCTATTTAAAACTAATTAAACTAAATTACATATTATATGAGGAAAACTTGTCCATGGCAACAGGCTTTTTGCCTGCTTTCGCTCGTGCGTGGGTTTCCGCTTTCACTTCATTCCATCAGATTTCTATCTGTTTTCCATTTGATTTCTTATTGTTTTCAACCACTTTCCTCTAGTTTTCCACTCGTTTTTCACACTCCCAGTCAGAGCCAAACGTAGATCAAAGATGCGGCAGATCTAAATGCTTCTGGATGAGATCTAAAGGTGCTCGAGAATTATTATCGAATCGTGATCCGGTTTAAGCTGGTTGTTGTTGCAGTGGATTGGTGATTTTGGTTTCCTTTTCCACGCAGATCTGGTTTCTGGTTTGAGTTTTATTTCACCTTTATCCCTCGTTTACTATCCGTAAACTTCAACGATTATTTATCATTGATAAGCCATTTGTTTTCCTTCAACTTATTTCCTGAATTTAACGTTAGAGATGTATTACCAGACCTTATCACCAGATCTATACAATAATAATCAGATCTGATGCGATTCGTATGAGATCGGATCCTATTGAATATGCTCTAGTTTTTGGGGAAAAGTATGAGCAGAGATCTATAGCCTTGGATTCAATTCACCTGACTGTTTCAACTGGATTTGATTCCCATTTATCATCATTGGACAGAGATAGTTTATTATGAGTCTTTCCAGTTATGAAATCCACATTTTAATTTGTAGATTCTGGCAATAGGAGCGATTCACAGATGTCTATGAATCCTCAACCAGACCTAGTATGCGGAATTGTATATTTTTTGGGAATTCATTTGACTGTGCTCATGGGATTTATTGCTTCATCTCTGTTCAATTTTGGATGTCTTGTGTAGGAATCTGGTGATGAGCAGTTAGCAAAACTTGAAGGAGGTATGGACGAATACACATATATGTTCAGATATGGTAATATGGTTGTCATTATGTAAGTGCTCATGATAATTTGAAGATGGGCTTTCAGAATCATCATGTGAAGAACAACGTGCTACCTTCTTTTGATGTTATTCTGTTATGGATGTTATGGGTTGATGATCGATGATTAGCGGAGTCTTTGGCTCGCAAGAGGTGCGGAGAGTTTGCACGCTGTGGTGGGAAAGTGGCCATATCATGGGTCATTTTATATTAGTTAGGTTTCCTTTTTACTTTTTGTTTTTATCTGCTGTTTGGTTTATTCGTATAGGTTAGTATGCTAACCCTTTTCTATGTACTGTTTTTCTAGTTAATAATAAAGTGAACCAATTTTCAAAAAAAAAGTTCTATTTAAAACTCAAACCTTATTTTGGAATTTTCATTTTCTATAATTTATATATATAACATAGAATTTGTCTTTATATTTAGTCTTAGTTTCCATATAATATAATTCCAATATCTTTTCTAGAAATAATTTATTGTTATAAATTCGAAATAGTCAAATTCAAAACATAAATCTATATGTATTTATTCCAATCCAATTTACATTACGAACATCGGAATAGATTTCATCGTTTACTATTTAAAATGATTCCCAATTCCCATTTTAAATTCACATTTGAATTTAAATTTCCCAATTATCCAATGATAATTATTTCCCTTCATTTATAAACATCGTTTATAAATTCACTAGTTTTTATTATGCAAACAAATTAATATATCTTAACCCATTCAAAATTCAAATTATATTTTGGAAAATTAAAATTTCTTTTTTTAATATCAAATCACATTTAATGATATTTTTTATCAATATTAAGGGTTAGTGACATTCAACATCTAAATCACACACAATCATCAATCATAGATTTTCTAACACATCATATATTACAATATATATATGTAACAAACAATATTTTTTTTGAGGAATCCAGTTGAATCCCTCAAACTTTTTTTCCAATATCCACAGATGTTAGCCAACATAAATAATACCCATCCTGCTTCAAGGCAGGATATCGCGGTATAGAAGGTCGTCTACTATATATCAATTGTGGGGCGCATATGAAAAGTGTAACACCCGGTATTTTTAATATAATAAAATAAGAATAACTTAATTAAATAATGAGAATTAATTAAAACGGACTGCGCCATTACATCCATCTCGGAATTCTGGTCAAGATAGACACTTGGATTGCATAAAACGGACATCATATGAAGAAGTTGTCAAGCTTAGAAGTTTGTATACGCACAAGATATATATATATATATATATATAAATATATGCAAACAAATTAAAATGTAAAATAAAGAATAAAATAAGGATTGCATGTAATAAATACATGCACTGAAAAAAAAATGTAATGATGCATTGAAAGAAAGAAAGGATTGGTTGCATGCAATGTAAATATGTTGCATGCACTGGTTTGCAAACATAATGCATTAACATTAAAAGAAAAAGATTCATGCAATGGTTTAATTTAAGTATTGTAGCTAACACGAAAAAGAGAAGTAAGGAGAGAACAATAATTATCATTGTTCTAAGACTTATTAATAAAAGGCTTCATAGCTCAGTTAGTTAAGGCATTGGATTTGTAACATGGAGGTTGGGGGTTCGAACCCTGGCGGCGGCATAATTTTTATCTTTGTTTTAGAGAGGGCCAACTGAACATGCAAATGTATGTACGTATACAAATTCAAAATTTGAAAGGATAAGAACGTACATATAAGGAAATAAAGAAAATATATGTGTGTATATATATGCATAATATATGTATACAAAAGATAAAATTCAAGATAAGGCTAAAGTCAATGAAATATGGTAAGAATCAAATAACAGTGCAACATCGTTTGAATTTTGAAAATAAAACGAAAATTGTGCGTATATATATACGTGTAAAATGGTGGGTAGAGGAATTGTATACATATAAGAATATTTCAGGTGAATAAAACAGTTAATAAATTCCAGAAATTCAAATGTTCAAAAATCAAATTTCTACGCCAAGACAATTCAAACATTCAAAATTCAAATTTCTACGCCAAAACAGCTTGCGGGACCCCATGATGACTTAGCACTGCATGTACGATAAGATTTGGCTAGATTCATTTGCGAACCTGGACTATTTTCTTAACTGGGTTCAATGCTGACTCGGCGCTGTGTGTATAATAAGGTTTTGAACACCTATAAATAAGACCCTAGACCTAACCCTAAACATCATAACTCGGCGGCTGCGTTGGAGCACTGCCATGGCTCCCTCTCTCTCTTCTCAAACCTATTCTGAAATTAAAATGTTAGCCTAGGAGGATTATGATTCAGATCTGGAAGAGGAAATCAACGTTAATAAAAAATTATTGAATCATGAAAGCAAGGTAAACCTCAAGAACCAATCTATTTAAATTATTTCTCTTTCCCTTCTCTTTTCATGAGATAATAAATCATGGTCGTTAGATCGTGAATCAAATTAAAGGGTAAAGGAAAACCATGGACGATATAACGGATCAGATCCAAAATTTGGGGAAAGCTTAAAGGTGAGTGGGTTTAAGCTATAGCCTTTAGATAATGTTATGACTATTGTTTAGCATTCCCCTTTTTAATAAATTGTGAAATGGCCAGTTTAATTATAAAATGTTGTTGTAACTAATTGAAATATTGATATGGATATGTCAGGAAATTCCTATGTTGAATTGGCTAAGTTATTGAATGTTTACATGTTGGAGAAAATAAACTTGTTAGGATATGAACAGCCAATTCAGTGATTGTAATTACATGCTTTAATTGGGACATATTATTGATTGAATGACATGTTAAAATAATTACCCGATTGAATGTTTACATGTCCTAGTAGAATTAAACATATGTTGAAAATGACAAGAGACAAAATATAGCCAAAAATTGGACGACATGTAAATTATATTACAGTAAAAAGGATAATATGTCTAAAATTTTCATATAATGGGATTTTCGAAGATAATATGTATTATGTTTTGAGATTTTAATTTGGAAGCACAATTTGATATGAACATAAGTGATTGAATGAAAATGGATATG
Source organism: Allium sativum (assembly GCA_030737875.1). Classification (NCBI taxonomy): domain Eukaryota; kingdom Viridiplantae; phylum Streptophyta; class Magnoliopsida; order Asparagales; family Amaryllidaceae; genus Allium; species Allium sativum. The sequence goes on along the minus strand of CM060926.1, from coordinate 124,410,988 downwards.
CCTAGGATTGCAATTAGAAATTGTAAATACACTTATGGCACGAGGTTAGGTTGCATTAGTGGTGGAAGTCTGCCCGGAGCCGACCGGCATATCCAGCAGCCACTAATGTTGAACCTAATGTGAGAGGCCTAAGTGCAAGAATTAAGAACAAGTGCTAAGATACGAGATTAAGTCATCTTGTGGTAGAAGTCTGCCCTGATCCGCCGAGCAAATTCAGCGTCCACAAGTGTAGGCTTAATGTGAGAGGTCCAGTGCTTATATATATACAAATAAGTATATGTATATAACAAGAGATGAATAAATGGCAAGGATGGTAATTAAATGTCTAACTTAGAAAATAAGAAAGGCAGAGATGTAATGAACTGAGTTAGTGTGATAAGAGGGAAAAGTGGTGTATTTCCCTAAATGACTTATTTCTGAAAACGTTGTTGCAAGTAAGCCACAATAAATATAGAAAAGTAAAGAAATTAATTGCTACCACGGATTTAGATGGGAAAACATAATAAAAATAAATCATTGATTCCTTCTATCAAACTGATAAGGTGCATGAAGTGTTTTCCTTAATATAATAAGGAACATATATTATAGAGAATGAAGAATAATGGTGTAACGACCCAGAAAATCTGAACCAATTAAAATTTTTTAAATTGGCCAAAATAATGGATTTTAAATATTTAAAATAAATATTTTAAATAATAGCAATGAAAACTGAGTTTGAATCGACGCTTGAAAACGAATATAATTAATTCTAATTATAAACAAGGCCTGAAATGGCGCTGCAGTTTCAAAAATTGAATTCAAACTTTGTCGGACTGTACCGGGTGCAAAACAAAACGGATTTGAGCGAAACCAAAAATATTTAAATCTGTTAGTGAATACATTTCTAAGGAATCTGTAAAATCAATGTTTCATAGTGGAAAGCAAAAGTTATGGCCAAATGAATTTTCAGAAAGGTCGCTATGGAATTTATATAGCCCGTGAAATTGGCCATTTTGCATACGACCTCGGAATTCGACGAAACCGCTTTTGTTGGATCCGAGATGTGAAGTTATTGCTAGGTTTCAAATTTCATAATTTTTTAATCTAGTATGTGAGCGTGGCGAAGGAAAACGTGTTTTGATCAATTACAGTTAAATTGGATCGACCAGAAATGGGCCTTTTTGCAAACGGTCTCAGTATTCGACGAAATTAGTTTTGTTGGGACCGTATCGTCAAAACATAGCCAGCATTATTTTTCTGGAATTTTTTGAATTAGTTTGTGGCCCTGGCAAATTGAAATGTACGTTCAAATCGAATATTGAATGTTATATATTTTAAATTGAATGGAAACTGACTGAAACAGTCGAATGGACCTACGAAACATATCCCATTATGTTTGGAATGGGGGTAAAACGCTAGGGACGACAGTCGTTGGGTTTGGATTAGAATTCGTATGAGATAAGGGGTATTTTCGAAATTTTAAAAATATATAAATAAAAGAAAAAATATGATTGGGCCTCATTCTCTTCTCTCTCCCCGACACTCCACATCACGCGGCGGAAATGAACTAAACCCCTTCTCTCCTCGATTACTCTCAATCCGCTCAAAATTAGACCTCCATCCTGTTGAGGATTTTGTAGAGCTAGTCAAGATCTTCAAATCCATAGCAAGTTTGGATATTTTCATTGAGTAATTAGGGAGATCCACCGCTGTGAACATCCGACGTTCAAGCCGCCGCCGAGGGCTATCCAGGCCGTCGAGTTCATCAGGAGGGGACCCCCCAGGCGCGCCTCTCCTTGCTCTTCTTCGTGGTGAAGGCCGATCGTCCTATCGATTCACGGATTGCATGAGAACTTCAAACCTAGTTTTGAAGATTTCAGAAAGGTAACGGCTGTTTAATTTAAAACTGTTTTAAACAGTTTAAAATCGTTGCAAACTTTGAAAAATCATATCTTTTTCATTTCTTGTCGAAATCCAGTGAAACAAGAGATAGTTGACTAGTGTGGACGTCTTCTGCCTTTTAGAAGAGACCGCATATTTTTCTGAGCCTTCTGCTATTTTTGGTGGAGTGGAACCCAATGTGAGATTTCTAATTTATAAACGATATGGAAAACGACGATGTATAAATTATATAGTCGATGTATGAGTTATATAAGCGTTGTACACCTCATGTATAAGCGTTGTATAAGTTGTATGTTCGATGTATAAGTTGTATATGCGTTGTAAAAATTATATATGTGTTGAAATAGAAGTGAATTGCTATATATATACGCCCCTCGTCCACAAACCATGGACGATATTTATTGGTTGTGATTGGTGTGAAAATTGATTGATAGAGAATGGTTGATTGGGATTGTTTATGGTTGATATTGATTGATTGTGGTTGAAAAATACCCGTTTGTGGTTGAGAAATATTTGGTTGAAACCACATAGGATTAGTTTGTGGAAATGAAATAAATATATACATGCTGCCTGCGTGCGAACTAGATGCATGATCCCCATTGTCAAAAACCGCGAGGTTTTAAGGTAGAGCGAGGAGCCATACTAGGGACGGTCCCGGTTTTAACTACCCTGCCGTTATGCTGCCGAAATTTTGAATAATATTCATGTGTTTGAATTATTTTCATTTGCTGAAACTATATTTATTCGTTGAATAGAAAACCTTCATGTGTTGAATTGAAATTCATTCGTTGATTAGAAATTCATGTGTTGAATGGTGTTCGTGTTTTAAATATAAAAATCACATTTTTATCTATATATATATATATAAACTATAGAAAACCTTCATGTGTTGAATCGATATTCATTCGTTGAATAGAAATTCATGTGTTGAATGGTGTTCGTGTTTTAAATATAAAAATCACATTTTTATCTATATATATAAACTATATAAAACCTTCATGTGTTGAATCGATATTCATTCGTTGAATAGAAATTCATGTGTTGAATGTTGTTCGTGTTTTAAATATAAAAATCACATTTTTATCTATATATATAAACTATAGAAAACCTTTATGTGTTGAATCGATATTCATTCGTTGAATATAAATTCATGTGTTGAATGGTATTCATATTTTGAAATAAATTGTTTTATAATAAAAATCACCTTTTTATCATCTATATGAACTATGTAAAATGACCTTGTTTTAAAAGAAATTGTTTTATAATAAAAATCCTATTTTTATTACCTATATAAACTATATAAAATAATAGTGTTTTGAAAAGAATTGTTTTACAATAAAAATCACATTTTTATTATATACATGAATTGCTAAATATAGTGAAGTGTTGAAATAGAAGACAGTTAGATAACAATATCATTTTTATCAAATGTATGAAGAGAATATAGCTTTGAAATCGAAAAATCGATATATATATATATATATATATAAATAGAATTAAAATAGACCGAATAACGACGCTGCAGTTCGTATTTTGAAACCATGATTTCAAACGATTATACCGGGAGATTCGACCATCGGATTTTCCTGAAATCGCAACCGTTGGGTTCGCTTTGGAAATATCTTTCCAATGGCACCAACTTTGTAAAAATCCAACGGTCGGATTGTCTGGAATGTTTAATTCAAATCTGAAAAAAAACAGCGCCAGAATCGATTATATTTATATTTATATATAAATATAATTATATATAATCGAATAACGACGCTGCAGTTCGTATTTCGAAATCGGAACTTCAAACGATTGTACCGGGAGATCCGATCGTCGGATTTTCCCGAAACTGGAACCGTTGGATTCGTTTTGAAAAGATCTTTCTAATGATGTAAATTTTGTGAAGATCCAACGGTTAGATTTTCAGATATGTGTAATCAAATCTGAAGAAAAACAGCGCCACGGTCGCGTTATGGCCCGAACTGTCGTTTTTGAATAAAATGGCTATTTAAAAATAAATAAAAATAGCGATAAATCGTTATAAAATATTATAAACAATATGGATGTGATTTAGAAATTAACTGAAGGTTGGCTAAGTCGAATGGTTCCCTGGGTGTTGATCTGATGTTGGTTTCGGCCTTCGGGGTTAATATTTGGGAAATCATTCTCTTACTAATTGACGGTTAGTGACTAATGAATTGAAATGATGCGTGTGTATATTAGTGTTGCACTTATTTATTATATACGCGAGTTGCTCAGAAAGACCGGGTTTATCCCATTCTGAATAACTGAATCGACGATATGAAATCGAAGATGAAGACGATGGTCGAAGACCGGAGATCTTCACCTCGTTTGGATGGTAACCGAGGTCCTGATTGGGAGGCATCCCGAAATATGGATAATGAGTGGTGATCATCCAGACGCACTGTAACACCCCACCTCCGCTAGGGTCACTCACAAAGGGAATGCACTAGCTTTGGTGGAGTATTATCTAGGTAAACATACACAGAAATATTACAAGACAGAACATAAATAAAACAGCGGAAGGAAAACCCAAATTTCATTGCTTTAAAATTTAGTAAGGTCTGAAGCCTTTTACATCAAAATGCTATTAAGTCAATTACATCGAAATCTGTCTTGCAATAGTAAAGAAGCATAAAACCATAGTTATAAATCATTCCCCAATAAAGCAAAGCAAGCCATTGCCAAGAGAAATCCAAGCCGTACATGAAAGAGCTTTGGAGCTTGGTAAGATCCGAACTAAGTTGTATTCCCACCCTGCGAACCTGAGGGGGAAACGGAAGAAAAAGAGGCAAAACAAAACGGGTCAGTCATAAAGACTGAGTAAGTCCTAGTGACTTTCAGCATAAAAACAGGTAAAGATAACATGGCATGAATAAACTGAAAGTAAACATAAGCATGATGACAAGATAAGCTACAGGAAAGATAACTAAGAATAACCTCATATGGTTTTTGTCAAGTATAACATCGCCAGGTTTCCATTCAAGATAAACTAAGTATAATTTCGCAAGATTTCTATCAAGCATCGCAAGATTTCTCTGCTTTACCATTAAAATATTTCTATGATATCTATTTGCTCTGCACCAATCGTACTAGTATCCCAACTCGTGTCATGTGTTGACTATAAAATGATCCCTTGCCCAATGTCATGAAATGATCCATTACTTGGTCTCACGAAATGATCTATTAATCGATCGGCTCCCTACAAGTCCTATCTCGTTTATGTGTTTGTGTCATACGGCCCTATCACAAATGTAGTCACCTGTGCTAGGTCCACCATAGGGTGTATCAACCCCTATGGTGCCAACCACCGACACGAATCAAGCACGCACAGTGTAAACCTACTGGTGCCCAATGCCTGCTTTTTCAACTCCGGACTACGTGCACGACCGTAGTCCGCCTGAACCTACAATGGCACACCAACTCAGCCGTCGTTCTGGTCGCTTACAATCAGCCCAGTAATCGTGCCCCACCCTGCCTAGTTCCAGGGTACCATGATACATCTAGTGGGTTACTGCTAAAAAGGACCGTGTAACAAGGGTTTCCGTCCAGCAGGTTAAGTGTTGTCATTTAAATTCGAGACTTAACCCCATCAGTCTAGCATGTCAAGTTGGTTAAGTGTGGTCATTCAAGTTCGTGACTTAACCCGTCTACGTGTCATGTCAAACTGGCTAAGTGTTGTCGTTCAAGTTCATGACTTAACCCATGACTTTACCCTTTCAAGTCATTAATTCATTTATGGACCCTAACCTCTCACATCAGACCTGTTGTTGTGGTCACTGGATATGCCGGGCGGTTCCGGGCAGAATTACACCACAACTCAGTCTGACCTCGGGTTTTCAAGTGCGATATGACCAACTACCCACATTGGATCCTATTATTTGCAGTAACTGGATTTGCTGGGCGGTTCCGGGCAGAATTACACTGCAAACTCAACCCAACCTCGAGTTGGCTATTTTCTAGTTCATTCTAAATGTCATGTCCATGTTCAAGTTTCATGTCAAGTTCGTGTCTAGTTTCATGGCGAGTTTCATGTCAAGTTTCAAGTTTTCACTTAAGCCTATTATCAAGTTAATGATTCATATTCATAACCAATTCATGTTTCAAGTTCATAAGCATGTTTACGTGCCTTCTAAATGTCCAATACAAACCAACTACCCAAAACCCAACTTAGGCGTGTTCATATTAAACTTTCTCCAAGTCATAAATTATCATATATGTTTCTATTCCAAATTTTTCATAATTAACATATGCCCAAGTTCTAGGTTACATGTCAGTTTTACATATGCCCAATTCATACCAAATTTACATATGTTCAATTCAGGTCGTTTTACATGTATGCTAATTTTATGCCAATTTACACATCTAGCAAGATCCATGCCAAATTACATATGCCAATTTATATATGCCTAATCCTAGACAATTTACATTTATACCAAATTTCATGCCCTTTTACATATGTCAAGATCTAGCCAACATTACATGTATTAAGTTTCATATCCAATAAACCCAAATCGTGATTCATGATGTAGTTACCCCAAACCATAACCTTTTTATTACAATACAAGCCAGTTGTCCAATCTTTTGATTTGATTTACATGTTACATTACATAGATCCAAATTTACGCCAAATTCCATGCATATAATATTTATGCAAATTTCCTCATACCAAGATTATACCAAAATTTACATATCAAGCCCAAACTCGCAAATACAATGATAATATCTGATTTCATGTTGCCAATAGTTCCATCATATTCATATAGGCAATAATCCCATAATTCCCTCGTATACATATCGTACGCAAGTCGTGATTTTAGGCCAAGGTCTGAAATTGACCAAGGTTCATCGAAAGAAAATAAATATGGGAAAGGTAGAATCTTGCATCAAAATAAGATCGGAGAGAAAAACATCATCACAGGCATATTAAGATTACAACTGACTGAATAGACCATGAACTAGACATGAGAATAAAGATGAACAAGTCTCAAAACTCAAGGTTCAAGAAGCAACAGAAATAGATTTGAATCGATAAACATACTTAAATCCAATTCCACTTTATTCCATGGCCATATTATAGTTAAATATTTAAATCGGAAAGTAACTAGAACTTACATTGATTGGCTAAGAGAGGACAAATCGATTCGTTGTCGCGTTGAAACATCTAACTTGACTAATCTTTTGATTTGATTCAATAAGGTCTAAGCGTCATTGCTTGTTTGAATTGAGTTGCTTAGGTTGATGTTGATTAGCTTCTAGTTTTGATTCCAGCAGAGTAGCGACGCCATTTTTATTTTTATTTAGAACAGAGGCGGAGTAGAAGCAGAATAGAATTGTGTGTAGAGAAGGCTAGGTTTGGGGATGTTTAAATAGGTTTAGGCAGATGAATCTGGACAGAAATCGTACTAGATACATCAGAACGAATACTGGCCCAAAAATGGGCTCGGGGACCAGGTCGACACCCAAGTCGACTGCGTAGTCAACCTGGTCCTGGGGGTGTCGACTGCCCAGTCGACTCTCCAATCGACCTGGGGGGTGTCGACTGCCCAGTCGACTCTCCAATCGACCTGGGGGGTGTCGACTGCCCAGTCGACTCCCCAGTCGACCTGGGGTGTTGGGCGGGAAATTTCCCGCCCAGTCTGTCTGGGTTTTGAAATTCGAATTTGAACTCGAATTCGAACTGTTTTGAACTCTGAAAATTTCTAAAACTTTGTGGAGCCATAACTTGGTCATACGGACTCTGATTTTCGAAAACTCGGACTCGATTTCATGCAAAATTCCGAGACGAACGCAATGGCGCAACACGTTTCCCTTGATTCTGATCTTAAAATTTAATTCTTCCTTGATTTATGATTTTAACATGTTGTTAAAATTCTGGTTGTTACATTCTCCCCTCCTTAAAGGATTTCATCCCCGAAATCTTCTAGTTAAGGAGAATGTGTCCTACCATCCAATCATCCATCTACTCAATCATCAATCACAAGCATCCATCATCCTTAATAGATTTCTAATGTTGTATGAACATATGCAGAAAGTGTGTGTATATGTTCCTTGTCTAATGCAAATGATCAGGCCTGATTGATCTTCTTAATGCAAAATACGTCTAGTGCCATGAGTCCAACATGTGTGCAAATAGTCCTAGTCACAGTAACACTACATGTGTGCACAAACATCCATCCATATGCAACATACACATGATAACACATTCAAATTCATCCATATACAAGTATAAACACTCATGCATATGCAATATGAAAGGTGACTGAGCCGATCTAGTGCCTAATGTGTAAATGCATCCACGAGCAACCACTTGCAGCCACTTGCAACCATCAATCATAACGTGTCTCAAACACATGTTTACACCTAATTGTTCCTACCTAAAGGTATAGCCGAATGATAGAAGCAAGTAAAAAACTTGTGCCCATTAGGCCATGTCAAAACTGGAAATATATGTCACATATATACTGATCAGGAGAAGAACTCCCTAAGCACCAGCCCCGGAGACCGAAATCAACATCAGGGTGACACCCAAAGAATTACTCAATCAAACCAATATACGTTTCGAGGAAACTAAGCATGATGGACTCCTTTTAGGTCACAAGGGAATCCCTTCCTAAAACCATCCTGTATCCTATAAAACCCAAAGAACATGCAAGTAAGCTCTACAGGAAAAGAGGGACCAAGGATATACTCTTAAAAAGAGATATGATGCACGTATCTAGTCTTCAATCTTCTAAGTCGCGTTTCCTTGAGCTTAACTCCATTGTGCTTTGACCGTCTTTAACTTCATAGATTCTTAATTCTTGTTTCCAAAATATGAGTTGGAACTCATTTCACTGTTGCCTCTCGTTCCACTTTCACTTATCCTCCTTCTAGTATAATCGTCTCAAACTTAACTACATACTCATGGTTTCATGCAAGCTCTCCAAAATTCACTAGTGAATCTTGGATCTCGTTCACTTACTAGGAGGTATTCCACGCAGAAGAACTATCTCTTGAAAATAACAAATATCAACCATGTTGCCAAATGTACTTACTAAGGTGACTTTCTACAACTCATGCATAAGTGAAATGAACCATCCGCCTTAGTGGTGAACACTACTCGAGCGGATCAATAAATGTATCAAGAGATTCAAGGTAACTAATCATGAGAGAACCCTAAAGGTTACACGCGACTTCGAGGGTAGTACCGAGGCAAGTCAAGAGTCTAACTACCCTCTTTTCAAAACCGAGAATGTCACCCTTACTGGATAACTACTCCATCGCTAGAATCAATCCATAGCCCAAAACATAAACATAAGCATTGCTTCTAAACTCAAAACTTAGCATAGACATTCTCAAATCCAAACAAATCATGAATACATGAGCCGATTCCCCAACAGGATTTGAGACAAAAATGGGATCCTCTACTACGCTAGTACTAAGGTGTAGAGACTCAACTATCGAGGCAGAATTAAAAGGATGCGATGTATAAAAACAAAGTTCCCATGGTATGATAGAAAAGAGAAGCTAAACTTTTAACAGAAACATTACCACCTCTCTTAGGTATGCTAGTAGTGAGAGCATACAATTGCCCTCTCGACGATCTTGTTCTTTGCCCTTGTCCCTGTCCTATGATACTTAACTGCATGTCCCTTTTTACCATACCAACGATGTTCTTTCTTGTCATGGGTTTTATTATTCTTTTACTTTGACCTCTTCCCTTTCACCTTTTTCTCCTTCGTGGATTACGCCTTATCAACAAGTTTCTCATCCTTAGGCTTGTGTTCTTTATCCTCGTTCTTACTATCCTTGTATAGCTTGTTGACAAGTTTCTCGAAAGCTACCTCCATCGCACGGCAACCCTACAAAGCTTGAAATAAGATTAGTCGCAGATGGAACTACTGCGGCTACAGATGGAGGTTGGGCACTACTTTGCCCTCCGACATGTGTTGTATGCCTACAAACTATGGTGAAAAAGAAAGAGAGAAGAGACTCAAGGAGAGAATCAAAAGATAGTGCATATGGCTTTGGGGAACATGCCTTTCGTAAAACAAAACTTTTCTTTAGAAAAATGCTTCTTTGTAAACGTTTTGAAAATAGTTTCAGAAGGTTTTTTAAAAGCTTTTTCCCAGTCTAGTAACCTTCGGCTCTGATACCAAATGCAACACCCCACCTCCGCTAGGGTCACTCACAAAGGGAATGCACTAGCTTTGGTGGAGTATTATCTTGGTAAACATACACAGAAATATTACAAGATAGAACATAAATAAAACATCGGAAGGAAAACTCAAATTTCATTGCTTTAAAATCTAGTAAGGTCTAAAGCCTTTTACATCAAAATGCTATTAAGTCAATTACATCGAAATCTGTCTTGCAATAGTAAAGAAGCATAAAACCATAGTTATAAATCATTCCCCAATAAAGCAAAGCAAGCCATAGCCAAGAGAAATCCAAGCCATACATGAAAGAGCTTTGGAGCTTGGTAAGATCCGAACTAAGCTGTATTCCCACCCTGAGAACTTGGGGGGAAACGAAAGAAAAAGAGGCGAAACAAAACGGGTCAGTCATAAAGACTGAGTAAGTCCTAGTGACTTTCAGCATAAAAACAGGTAAAGATAACATGGCATGAATAAACTGAAAGTAAACATAAGCATGATGACAAGATAAGCTCCAGGAAAGATAACTAAGAATAACCTCATATGGTTTTTGTCAAGTATAACATCGCCAGGTTTCCATTCAAGATAAACTAAGTATAATTTCGCAAGATTTCTATCAAGCATCGCAAGATTTCTCTGCTTTACCATTAAAATATTTCTATGATATCTATTTGCTCTGCACCAATCGTACTAGTATCCCAACTCGTGTCATGTGTTGACTATAAAATGATCCCTTGCCCAATGTCATGAAATGATCCATTACTTGGTCTCACGAAATGATCTATTAATCGATCGGCTCCCTACAAGTCCTATCTCGTTCATGTGTCTGTGTCATACGGCCCTATCACGAATGTAGTCACCTGTGCTAGGTCCACCATAGGGTGTATCAAGCCCTATGGTGCCAACCACCGACACGAATCAAGCACGCACAGTGTAAACCTACTGGTGCCCAATGCCTGCTTTTTCAACTCCGAACTACGTGCATGACCTTAGTCCGCCTGAACCTACAATGGCGCACCAACTCAGCCGTCGTTCTGGTCACTTACAATCAGCCCAGTAATCGTGCCCCACCCTGCCTAGTTCCAGGGTACCATGATACATCTAGTGGGTTACTGCTAAAAAGGACCGCGTAACTAGGGTTTCCGTCCAGCAGGTTAAGTGTTGTCATTTAAATTCGAGACTTAACCCCATCAGTCTAGCATGTCAAGTTGGTTAAGTGTGGTCATTCAAGTTCGTGACTTAACCCGTCTACATGTCATGTCAAATTGGCTAAGTGTTGTCGTTCAAGTTCATGACTTAACCCTATCAAGTCATTAATTCATTTATGCACCCCAACCTCTCACATCAGACCTGTTGTTGTGGTCACTGGATATGCCAGGCGGTTTCGGGCAGAATTACAACACAACTCAGTCTGACCTCGGGTTTTCAAGTGCGATATGACCAACTACCCACATTGGATCCTATTGTTTGCAGTAACTGGATTTGGCGGGCGGTTCCAGGCAGAATTACACTGCAAACTGAACCCAACCTCGAGTTAGCCATTTTCTAGTTCATTCTAAATGTCATGTCCATGTTCAAGTTTCATGTCAAGTTCGTGTCTAGTTTCATGGCGAGTTTCATGTCAAGTTTCATGTTTTCACTTATGCCTATTATCAAGTTAATGATTCATATTCATAACCAAATCATGTTTCAAGTTCATAAGCATGTTTACGTGCCTTCTAAATGTCCAATACAAACCAACTACCCAAAACCCAACTTAGGCGCGTTCATATTAAACTTTCTCCAAGTCATAAATTATCATATATGTTTCTATTCCAAATTTTTCATAATTAACTTATGCCCAAGTTCTAGGTTACGTGTCAGTTTTACATATGCCCAATTCATACCAAATTTACATATGTTCAATTCAGGCCGTTTTACATGTATGCTAATTTTATGCCAATTTACACATCTATCAAGATCCATGCCAAATTACATATGCCAATTTATATATGCCTAATCCTAGATAATTTACATTTATACCAAATTTCATGCCCTTTTACATATGTCAAGATCTAGCCAACATTACATGTATTAAGTTTCATATCCAATAAACCCAAATCGTGATTCATGATGTAGTTAACCCCAAACCATAACCTTTTTATTACAATATAAGCCAGTTGTCCAATCTTTTGATTTGATTTACATGTTACATTACATAGATCCAAATTTACGCCAAATTCCATGCATATAATATTTATGCAAATTTCCTCATAACAAGATTATACCAAAATTTACATATCAAGCCCAAACTCGCAAATACAATGATAATATCCGATTTCATGTTGCCAATAGTTTCATCATATTCATATAGGCAATAATCCCATAATTCCCCCGTATACATATCATACGCAAGTCGTGATTTTAGGCCAAGGTCCGAAATTGACCAAGGTTCATCGAAAGAAAATAAATAGGGGAAAGGTAGAATCTTGCATCAAAATAAGATTGGAGAGAAAAACATCATCACATGCATATTAAGATTACAACAGGCTGAATAGACCATGAACTAGACATGAGAATAAAAATGAACAAGTCTCAAAACTCAAGGTTCAAGAAGCAACATAAATAGATCTGAATCGATAAACATACTTAAATCCAATTCCACTTTATTCCATGGCCATATTATAGTTAAATATTTAAATCGGAAAGCAACTAGAACTTACATTGATTGTCTAAGAGAGGACAAATCAATTCGTTGTCGCGTTGAAATGTCTAACTTGATTAATCTTCTGATTTGATTCAATATGGTCTAGGCGTCGTTGCTTGAAGCCTTAATCTCTAGTTTGAATTGAGTTGCTTAGGTTGATGTTGATTAGCTTCTATTTTTGATTCCAGCAGAGTAGCGACGCCATTTTTATTTTTATTTAGAATAAAGGCGGAGTAGAAGCAGAATAGAATTGTGTGCAGAGAAGGCTAGGTTTGGGGATGTTTAAATATGTTTAGGCAGATGAATCTGGACAGAAATCGGACTAGATACATCAGAACGAATACTGGCCCAAAAATGGGCTCGGGGACCAGGTCGACACCCAAGTCGATTGGGCTGTCGACCTGGTCGACTGCCCAGTCGACTCCCCAGTCGACCTGGGGGGTGTCGACTGCCCAGTCGACTCCCCAGTCGACCTGGGGTGTTGGGCGGGAAATTTCCCGCCCAGTCTGTCTAGGTTTTGAAATTCGAATTTGAACTCGAATTCGAACTGTTTTGAACTCTGAAAATTTCTAAAACTTCGGGGAGCCATAACTTGGTCATACGGACTCCGATTTTCAGAAACTGGGACTTGATTTCATGCAGAATTCCGAGACGAACGCAATGGCGCAACCCGTTTCCCTTGATTCTGAACTTAAAATTCAATTCTGCCTTGATTCATGATTTTAACATGTTGTTAAAATTCGGGTTGTTACACGCACGTGGTGATCGATGGGTTTGCGAGGTATATAGTGCCTCCGGTTTCGTTCAGACCCAGAACCGACTTGTAAATGGACTGTGTGTCTGACATTGGAGTTTATTCTGTGTTGATTGATCTCTGTTAAATATACATCTGTTTGGCGGCGGAGAATTTATTCTTTTGCTTAACGCCCTTCTCTGAAACGCACGAGCTCAGAGGTTGTATATCGATGGACATCAGTCGCATGGCATGAATTGCTAGTGTGGCATGCCTAAGTGGCAAATGATCAGGGCTTCTGTTGAAAAGCAAAGTCTTTTGGTGATGATCAAAGCACCGCCTTTGTGGCGTAGCTTTGTGTATAATGTGAAATCGCGAGCCTCACACCCCGGTATGAACCAGAAACGGGAGAGGACATCAGGGAGGGCATGCGTTTCTTTCTAGCTAGAAGTGGCATCAGCGGTTTTACATGCCCTGACAAGTTTGACTTATGTAGTTGTTACTGTTGTGAGGCGCCTCGGTTTGATCGGACGATCCGAGTCCGATGGAGTCATTCGTTGGCTCATTGACGCCCCATAGGGCGGAGAAACGCATTGTTCAGGCATTATAATACACTTCGTGTGGACCGGCCCTGACGATCCAAGGTACGGTTGCGGCTGTGCCTGAGACACGGGCTAGAGCGTCTCGAATTCGTAAGGACTATCTTTTGCCTTGGTTCAGGACGGAAATCCAATTTCCAAATACGACATCGTGCGGTTTTGATTGTATATCTATATATGGCGACATAGTGGTATGGGGCATTAATGCTGTCTATGATTGATAGTTATGATTGGAAATTGTTTTCAAAACATATAAACACTAGCAATAATATCAAATGCCTTTGTTTTATTCGTATCAAGCATATTTTGGCCGTTATAAGGTAATAACTCTATCCTCCGGTTTGCGTTGCATTGTGTGATGGGAACTAAGTCTTATAATGGATTCATTTTTATAAAAAGCATAGCGATGTTTAAAAGAATGATTTGTTTTAAAGCACTGGCAATCTAATGGAGTAAACCCGTTCCACGAAAGTGGCGTGGTCCTGTGATTAGCCATATTATAAATGTGTTGAGTAGATTTTTCATACCAGTCCCATGACTGACTCGCAGTTTGTTTCACTTTCAAACTCGGGTGCCCCTTTTTCTACACGGGAAGCCTTGTATTTAGGTTTAGCAGGCTTTATCCGGATAGCTGGAACCGAAGATGGATTCTACCATTTATCTCTTTTTATGCTGTTCAGCTCCTATTGTACATTATGTTTGTTTTCCGCTGTAGACATATATGTATAGTTGAACTGTAATTGTACTAAGTAAGATCCTGTATACTGTGCAACTCTGATGATTACTTTTATCCAGTATATTCCATTGTTCATTATCTGGTGTATTTATTTAATTCTGTTCTGCTATTATCTGTTTCTGTGTTATATTCCAAAGATTTCCCTTGTCTCCGTCCGTACGGGAAATGGGGTCGTCACAACGTGGTATCAGAGCTTTGGTTAAGCTTAGTTCTGGAATATAACATATTAACGAACTCATCAGAGATAGAACCAGTAGTGTTCTAAGACGAGTAACTCAGTACAGATAGGATCAGCAATATCCTAGTATGAGTATAGCAAAATCAGAACAACTCGTTAGAGATGGGGTCAGAAGTGCCTCAGAACGAGTCGAGAGTAATATGTTTTTAAATAACGTATTTGTGATTATATATAGTCTGGTTTTAGAAATATAATTTTTGAATATGTAAAAGGTATATATTTGAAAAGTTAAAAAGTTTAAAAACAATTTGATTGTTGTTTGTGTTGTGTGATAGTAGATTTGATTAATTAAATTATTAGAACGATAGTTAATTTAATCAATAATGGAATGAATAGTAGAATTTATTCGATTAAATCACACATTGAACTGATTAGAAAATAGATAGAAATATATACTTGTGCATTATATATGTTTGAACAGGTAATTGGATAGCTGTTGAATAAAGAATTATTTGTGTGCCCGACAAATAGGTAAACCTTAATGAGTTGGGTGCGAAATATTATTATATCAACTCCTGTGAATGCCATTGGATGCGGAGTGCTGGTTATTCTGTGTGAAATAATAAATATCGCCATAGGATAGTAACAATTAATTTTGAACTATACTGCATGGCATACTTCGGAAGATAGGCATACTTCATCATATACCACATAAGCATTTGGAGCTTGTGTGACGAGGTGGCAGATTTACCATACGAGCGAGAGGCTTGTATGGCGATGACTATATTTTACAGGTTGAACTGATGACTGATATGGACTATTTAAATTGTAACGATTAAATTGCCAGATTAATAAAAACCCCACACGGGTCTGGAGTTGACAATAACCACGTCTCTCTAGTTATTAGATACGGCACATGGACTATTTATTTCCCACACGGGACAAGGTGACGAGGATTTATCCTCTGGAGCATTTAAAATACACACTCCCTCAGGCTTTGACAGGGTGACGAGAATTCATTCTCTGGAGTTATTATCAATACACGCTCCCCGGTAAACACCAGAATATATCACTATAAATATGTGTATGCTTATTAGGATTTATTGGGTACCTAATACGGCCCAATAAATTTACAAACCTCTCCCCGTACAAAGGAGGTTATGGCGAAATTTTTCGAAAATTCCGGGTGTTAGCCAAATTTTTGAAGAATTTGAAAATTCTCAGAAACTGAAAAGTTGGAGAATGCAAGCCAGATTGAACGTAGAGTTGATTAATCAAACCACTTTCGACTTTGTTCCTTTTCGGGGACGAAAAGTTTTAAGTGGGGGAGATTGAAACGACCCAGAAAATCTGAACCAATTTAAAATTTTTAAATTGGCCAAAATAATGGATTTTAAATATTTAAAATAAATATTTTAAATAATAGCAATGAAAACTGAGTTTGAATCGACGTTTGAAAACGAATATAATTAATTCTAATTATAAACAAGGCCTGAAATGGCGCTGCAGTTTCAAAAATTGAATTCAAACTTTGTCGGACTGTACCATGTGCAAAACAAAATGGATTTGAGCGAAACCAAAAATATTTAAATCTGTTAGTGAATACATTTCTAACAAATCTGAAAAATCGAAATTTAATAGCGGAAAGCAAAAGTTATGGCCAAATGAATTTTCAGAAAGGTCGCTATAGAATTTATATAGCCCGTGAAATTGGCCATTTTGCATACGACCTCGGAATTCGACGAAACCACTTTTGTTGGATTCTAGATGTGAAGTTGTTGCTAGGTTTCAAATTTCATAATTTTTGAAGCTAGTATGTGAGCGTGGTGAAGGAAAATGTGTTTTGGTCAATTACAGTTAAATTGGATCGACCAGAAATGGGCCTTTTTGCAAACGGACTCAGAATTCGACGAAACTAGTTTTGTTGGGACTGTATCGTCAAAACATAGCTAGATTTATTTTTCTGGAATTTTTCGAATCAGTTTGTGGCCCTGGCAAATTGAAATGTACGTTCAAATCGAATATTGAATGTTATATATTTTAAATTGAATGGAAACTGACTGAAACAGTCGAATGGGCCTACGAAACATATCCCATTGTGTTCGGAATGGGGGTAAAACGCTAGGGACGACAGTCGTTGGGTTTGGATTAGAGTTCGTATGAGATAAGGGGTATTTTCGAAATTTTAAAAATATATAAATAAAAGAAAAAATATGATTGGGCCTCATTCTCTTCTCTCTCCCCGACACTCCAGATCGCGTGGCGGAAATGAACTCAACCCCTTCTCTCCTCGATTTCTCTCAATCCGCTCAAAATTAGACCTCCATCCTGTTAAGGATTTTGTAGAGCTAGTCAAGATCTTCAAATCCATAGCAAGTTTGGATTTTTTCATTGAGTAATTAGGGAGATCCACCACCGTGAACATCCGACGTTCAAGCCGCCGCCGAGGGCTATCCAGGCCGTCGAGTTCACCAGGAGGGGACCCCCAGGCGCGCCTCTCCTTGCTCTTCTTCGTGGTGAAGGCCGATCGTCCTATCGATTCACGGATTGCACGAAAACTTCAAACCTAGTTTTGAAGATTTCAGAAAGGTAACGGCTGTTTAATTTAAAACTGTTTTTAACAGTTTAAAACCGTTGCAAATTTTGAAAAATCATATCTTTTTCGTTTCTTATTGAAATCCAGTGAAACAAGAGACAGTGGACTCGTGTGGACGTCTTCTACCTTTTAGAAGAGACCGCATATTTTTTTGAGCCTTCTGCTATTTTTGGTGGAGTGGAACCCAATGTGAGATTTCTAATTTATAAACGATATGGAAAACGACGATGTATAAATTATATAGTCGATGTATGAGTTATATAAGTGTTGTACACCTCATGTATAAGCGTTGTATAAGTTATATGTTCGATGTATAAGTTGTATATGCGTTGTAAAAATTATATATGTGTTGAAATAGAAGTGAATTGCTATATATATACGCCCCTCGTCCACAAACCATGGACGATATTTATTGGTTGTGATTGGTGTGAAAATTGATTGATAGCGAATGGTTGATTGGGATTGTTTATGGTTGATATTGATTGATTGTGGTTGAAAAATACCCGTTTGTGGTTGAGAAATATTTGGTTGAAACCACATAGGATTAGTTTGTGGAAATGAAATAAATATATACATGCCGCCTGCGTGCGAACTAGATGCATGATCCCCATTGTCAAAAACCGCGAGGTTTTAAGGTAGAGCGAGGAGCCGTACTAGGGACGGTCCCAGTTTTAACTACCCTGCCGTTATGCTGCCGAAATTTTGAATAATATTCATGTGTTTGAATTATTTTCATTTGCTGAAACTATATTTATTCGTTGAATAGAAAACCTTCATGTGTTGAATTGAAATTCATTCGTTGATTAGAAATTCATGTGTTGAATGGTGTTCGTGTTTTAAATATAGAAATCACACTTTTATCAATATATATAAACTATAGAAAACCTTCATGTGTTGAATCGATATTCAATCGTTGAATAGAAATTCATGTGTTGAATGGTGTTCATGTTTTAAATATAAAAATCACATTTTTATCTATATATATAAAAACTATAGAAAACCATCATGTGTTGAATCGATATTCATTCGTTGAATAGAAATTCATGTGTTGAATGGTGTTCGTGTTTTAAATATAAAAATCTCATTTTTATCTATATATATAAACTATAGAAAACCTTCATGTGTTGAATCGATATTCATTCATTGAATAGAAATTCATGTGTTGAATGGTATTCATATTTTGAAATAAATTGTTTTATAATAAAAATCACCTTTTTATCATCTATATGAACTATGTAAAATGGCCTTGTTTTAAAAGAAATTGTTTTATAATAAAAATCCTATTTTTATTACCTGTATAAACTATATAAAATAATAGTGTTTTGAAAAGAATTGTTTTACAATAAAAATCACATTTTTATTATATACATGAATTGCTAAATATAGTGAAGTGTTGAAATAGAAGACAGTTAGATAAAAATATCATTTTTATCAAATGTATGAAGAGAATATAGCTTTGAAATCGAAAAATCGATATATATATATATATATATATATATATAAATAGAATTAAAATATATCGAATAACGACGCTGCAGTTCGTATTTTGAAACCGTGATTTCAAACGATTATACCGGGAGATCCGACCGTCAGATTTTCCTGAAATTGCAACCGTTGGGTTCGCTTTGGAAATATCTTTCCAACGGCACCAACTTTGTAAAAATCCAACGGTTGGATTGTTTGGAATGTTTAATTCAAATCTGAAGAAAAACAGCGCCAGAATCGATTATATTTATATTTATATATAAATATAATTATATATAATCGAATAACGACGATGCAGTTCGTATTTCGAAATCGAAACTTCAAACGATGCTACCGAGAGATCCGACCATCGGATTTTCTCGAAACTGGAACCGTTGGATTCGTTTTGAAAAGATCTTTCTAATGATGTAAATTTTGTGAAGATCCAACGGTTAGATTTTCAGATATGTGTAAATCAAATCTGAAGAAAAACAGCGCCACGGTCGCGTTATGGCCCGAAGCATCATTTTTGAATAAAATGGTTATTTTAAAATAAATAAAAATAGCGATAAATCGTTATAAAATATTATAAACAATATGGATGTGATTTAGAAATTAACTGAAGGTTGGCGAAGTCGAATGGTTCCCTGGGTGTTGATCTGATGTTGGTTTCGGCCTTCGGGGTTAATATTTGGGAAATCGTTCTCTTACTAATTGACGGTTAGTGACTAGTGAATTGAAATGATGCGTGTGTATGTTAGTGTTGCACTTATTTATTATATACACAAGTTGCTCAGAAAGACCGGGTTTATCCCATTCTGAATAACTGAATCGACGATAAGAAATCGAAGATGAAGACGATGGTTGAAGACCGGAGATCTTCACCTCGTTTGGACGGTAACCGAGGTCCTAATTGGGAGGCATCCCGAAATATGGATAATGAGTGGTCATCGTCCAGACGCACATGGTGATCG
Source organism: Allium sativum (assembly GCA_030737875.1). Taxonomy (NCBI): domain Eukaryota; kingdom Viridiplantae; phylum Streptophyta; class Magnoliopsida; order Asparagales; family Amaryllidaceae; genus Allium; species Allium sativum. Next base: position 124,390,994 of record CM060926.1, on the reverse strand, counting down.
ATGGGTTTGCGAGGTATATAGTGCCTCCGGTTTCGTTCAGACCCAGAACAGACTTGTAAATGGACTGTGTGTCTGACATTGGAGTTTATTCTGTGTTGATTGATCTCTGTTAAATATACATCTGTTTGGCGGCGGAGAATTTATTCTTTTGCTTAACGCCCTTCTCTGAAACGCACGGGCTAAGAGGTTGTATATCGATGGACATCAGTCGCATGGCATGAATTGCTAGTGTGGCATGCCTAAGTGGCAAATGATCCGGGCTTCTGTTGAAAAGCAAAGTCTTGTGGTGATGATCAAAGCACCGCCTGTGTGGCGTAGCTTTGTGTATAACGTGAAATCGCGAGCCTCACACCCCGGTATAAACCAGAAACGGGAGAGGACATCAGGGAGGGCATGCGTTTCTTTCTAGCTAGAAGTGGCATCAACGGTTTTACACGCCCTGACGAGTTTGACTTATGTGGTTGTTACTGTTGCGAGGCGCCTCGGTTTGATCAGACGATCCGGGTCCGATGGAGTCATTCGTTGGCTCATTGATGCCCCATAGGGCGGAGAAACGCATTGTTAAGGCATTATAATCCACTTCGTGTGGACTGACCCTGACGATCCAAGGTACGGTTGCGGCTGTGCCTGAGACACGGGCTAGAGTGTCTTGAATTCGGTAAGGACTATCTTTTGCCTTGGTTCAGGATGGAAATCCAATTTCCAAATACGACACCGTGCGGTTTTGATTGTATATCTATATATGGCGACATAGTGGTATAGGGCATTAATGCCGTCTATGATTGATAGTTATGATTTGAAATTGTTTTCAAAACATATAAACACTAGCAATAATATCAAATGCCTTTGTTTTATTCATATCAAGCATATTTTGGCCGTTATAAGGTAAAAACTCTATCCTCCGGTTTGCGTTGCATTGTGTGATGGGAACTGAGTCTTATAATGGCTTCATTTTTATAAAAAGCATAGCGATATTTAAATGAATGATTTGTTTTAAAGCACTGGCAATCCAATGGAGTAAACCCGTACCACAAAAGTGGCGTGGTCATGTGATTAGCCATATTATAAATGTGTTGAGTCGATTTCTCATACCAGTCCCATGACTGACTAGTAGTTTGTTTCACTTTCAAACTCGGGTGCCCCTTTTTCTACACGGGCAGCCTTGTATTCAGGTTTAGCAGGCTTTATCCGAATAGCTGGAGCCGAAGATGGATTCTACCATTTATCTCTTTTTATGCTGTTCAGCACCTATTGTACATTATGTTTGTTTTCTGCTGTAGACATATATGTATAGTTGAACTGTAATTGTACTAAGTAAGATCCTGTATACTGTGTAACTCTGATGATTACTTTTATCCAGTATATTCTATTGTTCATTATCTGGTGTATTTATTTAATTCTGTTCTGCTATTATCTTTTTTGTGTTATATTCCAAAGATTACCCTTGTCTCTGTCTGTACGGGAAATGGGGTCGTCACAAATGGTTTACAACAGTAAATGGTTTAATAGGGGAATGATAATAACCTATTACAAATAAATAACATTAATGAAAATGTTGTATAATAGGTAGACTTATCCTAGAGACAAGTGAATATTATAACTTAGGTTGTAATAAACTAATAAGAGAATGGGATAACTGGTGAATTAAGTTAAGTGACACTTAATTGTAAATTAAGTAATCATAAAAGGGGAAAACCTAAAACCAGTTAAGAAAAATGGGGAAAATATATTGTACTTAATTATAAATTAAGTAGTCTTGGTGTCTGAAATCCATTGGTAAGAATAACATGTTTAGACTTGTCCTAGGGACAAGGGGAAATTATAACATAGGTTATAATAAATGGGTAGAGAAACTTATTAATGGGCCTTAGTTAATAGAACTAAGTTAATAAGTAATCAATGGTAAGTCGTATTGACGACGTAAAGTGGGATTATGATTAAATGAGAAAGGATGAGGAAAACTTATGAAATGAAATAAGTTATATTTAATTATAAATGGTAAATGACATGTTAATTGGAAACATGTGAATTGGATATACTTAATTACATATTAAGTAAAACATGTTATCGAAATCAAACAAGAATATAAAAGGGATTGTGGATCGCAAACCTTGAGCCACAATCTAGAGAATAACATGTTGTAAGTTTATTAATGAACTTAAATGGGTTAAGTTATAAGTTGAATTAATAAGCAAGGGTAACTTGGAAAACTTGAAAAGGAATTCAATGTGAAGGAGAATAACCAAGTTAATTGAGAAAACTCACGAGGTAGCCGAAGCGCGTAATTAATGGTTAGACGCAGGGTCTAATGACATATAAACCTGAGGCGCTTGGACCAGTCCATACGTTAGAGGATGAATAACCCTAAGGGGTAGATCATCGGGATGTCAAAAGACACAAAGAGGAGCGCATGTCCATCTAGATACTTGTAGACTCCAACGGACTGGGTTAAGAAGCATGCGGCTTCTCAGGACGTAGGGTACTCTTGGTATTCCTCTGTGAGTGGCAGATGATCCGCCTGTGCTCACAGAGGTTAGGTCTGCGTAGGTGAATTAATGAGTATGTCTTGATTGCAAAAATAAGGCGCAATCAAAAGACTAAGATGGATCAGCGTGATTCGGCGAGACCAGTTAGTGCCTTGTGATAGCAACTCGTCATCTACCTACCATCTTCAGTCAGTACGTAAAGCGGAAAGGCGGAGAACTCCAAAAGACCATATACTTTGCTATCTAGTTATGGGTGAGGTTGGCCAATAGGTTTGAAGGGCATAGGGGGCCGGGGTTTAGTTCTCATTCTTGGTATTCTTGGGTGCCTTCCATTAGTTGAGGGAGGGGTCTAGTGGGACCATAGCCACTATAAAAGCAGACCTTAGCATCTGCAATCGGCAGATAACTGAAAGCTCCCGACCGAGTTCTGTGTTTCTTGATTAGCCCTACCATGGGACTCGGGCACACATATAGAGAACATGTGCAATAGACATCGAGAACGATTGACGATACATACGTGGGAAAGTCTAGTTACACTCATGTTGCTCTGGGTGGTGTATCATAAGACTAGAGGGCATTATTCGAGGATGAATCCTAATTTGATCGAATGGTTCAAAGATGGCAGTCCGAACGCTTACGTAATATAGAAGTAGTGGTTCTTTGCAGACATAGCATTGACATATGTATAAAAATCCATACGACATTCGGGCGTAGGATTAGGGACTGTTATATTATTTCGATGATACGGTGGAGACCGTGCGAGTGGGGTGCCATGGGGTGTATCTCAATATTGAGAGATAGCTACATATACTGTATTAGGTTAAGTCATTGGGAAGTAAATGGGTATAACGTGTGTGTAAGCCTCGAGTGTTGTTAACCCAAGTAACCTAATAAATATGAAAATACGATTGAACGGTATATGTAAGATTATCCAAAGTGTATAGTTTAAGTCCAGTCACCAGAACTTGTGTTCTGACCCCCTCCTCATAACACACTCGCAGGTTAGATTGTGGTAGTGACCTGATAGCTTTGGATACTAGTTAGGCAATATTAATAATACGGTAAGGCTATGTTTTGATTATACTATATTTTATCCTTTCCGCTGTGAGATATTTTTCTGAGCTCTGACATGTTTTATGTCTCTGTCTTTTCTATAAGATACCAGACCAAACCAATCTGAGTTTCAATAGGTTGGAATTTTGAAAAAAATTCGGTCCGTTGGAATCTGGGTTGTTACAGAAATCATCCGCTAATGGTACTACGGGCTTCCTCTAATAGTACTGCAGAAAATATCCAATATATATATATATATATGTAATTATCACAACCACCAAGCCTGAATATAACTTATATATATATATATATATATATATATGTAATAGCCACAATAATATTTCAATGCATCCAAACAACCAACAAACAACATATAAAAATTATTTAAAAATAAAAATCGTTTATAATAAAATTATAAACGAACCAGAGAGTGAGTTTACACACCTTGAATTTTCTTTTTCTTTTCCGATCTATTCTGGTTCCCATTAATTCCTGATTAGGTATCTCGTAGCTACAGATTAAATGACTGATTCTTTTCTTTAAGTTCTTGTATAAATTTAACAATTTATATCCATTATTTAAGCTATCGAACAATTTAAATGTAATTAAATATTTATTTCTAAACTAAAAAAATTATTTACCTTAATTATTTTCTTATCCTTAGTCCGCGGTAATAACCTTTTTTCCATCAAACACAAAAGCCTGTAACTCCCTTTCTTGTTGCTCCACGACTGAATCTTTTAAACGCCATTTCCCACCTCAGTTTCCATGAATTTTAGAATTATCTTCAACAATCTTCCTCCTGTCAAACTCTCCTTCCTTCCATACCACAAAAAAACAACTCGCAACACCTGAATGGATTCCATCCCCAGCTTCAAAACTTTGAACTCAAAACACTCTCCATGCTCGCGACTTGGCTTTCTCCACAAACACACAGTACCAGGTGTGAATGGAATTAGTGTCGAACTTTTCAAAAATTGCACATGCGATGTCTCTTACCTCCCTCAACCCACATCTAGCCATCAACTTCCAAATCGAAGACCTCATAAAGCAAAAATGCGAACCCTGTCTTCACTGCTTTATCGTCAAACAACCCAGGTTTCCACTGCACCACCGCCACTTGCAACCATCCAGATCCAATCGAAAAACTATCACAATTTCCCAAAATGTGATCTTCTTCCATGTTGAATCGAGTTTCATATTGTCTAAGGCTACCGATCGCGATTCCCTTTTCTTATTTTTTCTCAATTTGACTTTGATTGGGAAAACTTGCGTTCGCTGGAAAAGAAACGAGAATAAGTACGTTTTTTTAATTCGTTTCAAATGGAAGGTTGGCTTACTGAAATGAAAAAGGAATGGCTTTGATTTTATTTAAACGGTTTAAGGAGTGGCATCGTTTGGAAGCTTCAACGAAAAAGGAATAACAAAGGAAAAAAATTCGAAAATATAGGCAACAAGGCGGATTTTATTTCATTCCTTAAGAAATCAAACGAAATAGAATTATAGAGGGTGTCAAAGCAGTGGCTCGTTATATAAACTTCACTAATTCTTCCTAAGGAAGATTTATTGCAGTGTGTTCAACAAGCTAAGGAATTTTATTTTATTTTCACGAAACTTACATCTAAAATTTCACATTAAAACTATGACAAATGAGCTTAGATTACGATGAAAATTGACGCACTGCTACAGTTTGATGTTCCTGATCCAATTTAGTTGGTTTCGTCAAAAACTAAGATTGTTGGTGAATTGATTATTCTTGAGTACCAATTTAAATTGATATAATTTAAATTCAAAACAATCAACTTATCATTCTAATAAAAATAGAATTTTATATTAATCAACTGAATCGTTTCGATTCAGTTTTTACTTCGAAATCAATTATTCCCTCATTTTCGTATTTCGATAATATGATATACTTGATATTAAATTGTATTCAATTATTAATTTAATAAACTTGATATAAAAATCCATTTATATTATAAACCAAACATTTAAAACAATATTATATAATTATAATTAACAGACAAAAATCTGAGTCGTTACAGTATGCTCAAGGCATATGACTGGAAATCTAGCGATTCTGAAGGATATTGTTTATAAAGATAGCGGACTGTCGATTTTGGAGATAACTCTAAAGGACATTTGATTGGCATCAGGAATGTCAATAACTCTAAAACTTATACTATTTCTAATGTTTTAATAGTTAGTAATCTAAACATAATATGCTTAGTATAAGTCAATTTAGTGATCTAGGTTATTTAATTAAAATTGAAAAGGATAAGTGTTTAATAAAGATAATGAATCAAACATTATCATTGAGGGCAATTGAAAATAAAAAATATTGTTAGAGAACCCCGAATTATCACAAACCAATTGGTAATGTGAAGGGTGAACTCATTATAGTTATACAGGATTCATTTTACAAATTCCCCAATGTGGGACTTGTCTCAACACGCCCCCGCACATGTGGCATATCATGAGCCTAACACGTGGACCTTTATATTGGGTGACGTGGATAAGTGTAGCATTGTGCGCATGAATTAAACCCGCTCTGATACCATGTTAGAGAACCCCGGATTATCACAAAACCAATTGGTAATGTGAAGGGTGAACTCATTATAGTTATACAGGATTCATTTTACAAATTCCCCAATGTGGGACTTGTCTCAACAAATCTATATTCTAAGTATGAAAGCTTCAAATAAATACATGTGTTTTTTAGCTGATACAAACGATCCTCGGATTTGGCACAAAGGATTCGATCATTTAAATTTCAAACTTTTATCTAAGATTTCTAAACATGATCTCGTTAGAGACAAATTATGTGATGCAATTCTACCAAAAAAATATTAAAAGAAGTTCTTTTGAATAAAAATATATGATTTCCACGTCTCAACCCCTTGAACTTCTTCATTTAGCTTTATTTAGTCCTTCGTGAATTCTGTCTATAAGTCAATATATGTGTGTTTGTTACAGTACATGATTAATCTAGAGTTTTGTGTATGATTTTCTTAAAATATAAAAGTGAATCTTATGAACATTTTTTTTTCAAAAAAGAATCAAAATCAACATTCTATTAAAATTAAGCCTATACAAAGTTATCGCGGCAGAGTATTCGAAAACATATATTTGAATAACAAAGGGATAACTTATAACTTTTTGTTTTCCAAAACACCTTAACAAAATGGAGTAGCAGAACATAAAAATTGAATAATTCAAAAGTATGTTAGAACAATGTTAAATTATAGTAATTTACCAATTTTGAGTTGAAGCAGTTGCAAGTGCCTGCTATATTTTGAATAAATTTTTATTAAGACTATTAACAAACAAAACATCAAATGAATTATTTTATAATAAAAATCCTAAATTACTTTATTTTAAAGATTTTGGAAGTTTTTTTTTAAATTCTAAGTACTAAAGATAATTCAGATAAATTTGATTCTAAATCACATAATGGTATTTTTGTTAGTTATTCAAATAAAAGTGAAGCTTATAGGTTTTATAATACTAGAACCAAGACTACTAAAGAAACTTTACATGTTTCTTTCTATGAAACTTTAGACCAATCGATAATAATAATGAAGAAGAATACAATTTTATAAACGAAAATTCAGACAAGGAATTCGATAATGGTGAAAATAATGATAATCTAGAAGAAATACAACCTAATAGAAGAACTGGAATTTTAAGAGATCATCATATGGAAAACATATGAGGTAATGTAGAATATATTGCTAAAACAAGGAATAAATAAATAAAATAAGCAATGTTGCTTTTTATCAACTATTGAACCTAAAAGTCCATTATAAGCATCTAAAGATGATTTATGGATTCTTTCAATGCCAGAAGAACTAAATCAGTCTACGTGTAACGATGTTTGGGAATTTGTCTCGAGGTAGAAAACAAATCTATAATTAGAACCAAAAAGTAAATAGAAATAAAATGAATGAACAAGGGGAAGTAGTAAGAAATAAAGCTTGATTGGTTAATTCAAATATGTATAATTACATATAATTGTACCTAATTAAGTTTCGTTTTAGAAATAATAAGTGATTAAGTCAATAATTATTATTAGTGGTTAAATAATATTAGTTTAAATAATTGAATATCGTAATAAAATTATAACTTGGTAATACAACAACGGAATCAGATCAGACAACAAGCGTGGAACCGTGTCGACGACCGTAACTTTACGGAGCTGGTATGATTAGAATTGGACGCAGCTAGAAGCTTGTAAAATGAACCGTTTTGACAACGAATGGAATTCAAGGTGAGTTAAACTCACTCGTTCTTTCAACTTATATTTTATATAAGTCAGGTTTTTATAAGCGTGTGCTAGGGTTATTAATGGTTGTTTGTTTATTTGTTAATTTTATATTCATATATTGACTGAAACAGTTAAATTAAATGTTCGTTTAATTTAATTGAAACAAATCGTTAATTCTAACGATTAAATACAGTTGAGGTAACTTACCTTAATAGTTACGTTTACAATAATATAAACGTTATGAATAAATAATTGAATGCTTGAATTTCTGTTATTAGCCTAGTATTGATTGTTACAGTTATTATTGACCATTATTATTAAATTGTTTATGTCATCCGTTTAGATGGAAAACGAATATTGATTGGTCATAACGAGTTGATTGAATTCAATTGAAGTAACCCATTTTTTTGTAGGAAATAACAAGTTGGAGGGATCCAACTGGATTCCTCACCAACAGTTATGTAAATTTTCGTATATGGTTATTTATGTCGAATATTGAATCTACCCTCACTGATATTGATAACGTTTATCAATATGATCATTTTGTTTGTATTGAATGTGAAATTGGTCTATATTTCACGGTTTGGTACTATAATAACCATTTTCCTCTTTAGTACTATCGATTAGAAGAAAGATTTTTCGAAATCGATATTAAATGGATTTCGAGTGGTTTCAAAGATATAAATATAATTTTATATGGATTTGAAAAATGATTTTGATTATAAGAATAATAGTCGAATTTATATTTATTATTTTTACAGTACATAAAATATAACTAGTTGAGGTGTAAGATATTATTAAATAAATGGTTAAACGAATTTATTGTATTGGCTATTTAAATGTTGAAATGGTTTCGTAAAGGCCTTAACTGTTGCAAATGAAGTCTAAATGGATTTCAAAATATCGAAATGGAATAATTGAACCATGGTATACGAGAATGTATAAAAGAGATTGAGGAGTAATGTTTTAGTAATAAATGATCATTTTAGATAAACGTTGTTTTAAAATATACGAAATGTGATTAAATAACATTCGTGAATAAGATTAACAAATCGACGGATTTGGAAATGAGTATTGATTTGTGAATGAGATTCCAGATTTTTAACCGAAATCAAAGTCGAAAATATGAATATGGATTTATAAATGATATTTATAAATGAGATTGAGATTTATAAATAGGGTTTCGATTGGAATGACAAATATGAATTTGTAATTGGATTTAAATCTGATGGTTGAAATAGATTGTTTAATCAATATTTTCCCAAAATTCAATATAATTGGGTACACGAGTATGAGTTGATTTATATGTGAAAGAGTTGTAAAATAAATTCTCGAGATAAGGGAATTGAATAAGCATAAATTGAAAATTTGGGAAATGATATGAAATGGCTAATTGAGATTTATTCCAAGGTTCGGAATGATTAATTGAAGTGAGTTTTATTCTGAGATTCGGAATGTGGTATTCCGAAGTTCGGAATGTTCATTGGAGATGAGGGTTATTCCGAAGTTCATAATGTTAACTGGAGGCAGAAATATTAATGAAGTTAAAGGTTTGGATAACGAAAACGAATACTAGTTGTCGATAATGAATTGCAAATGGGATTTTTAGATGAAGTTAAAGATGTGGAAATGAAAACAAATGGTAAGTTGTCGTAGTTAATTTACAAAAGATTTTGTAAATGGAAATTTAAAGTTTTGGAAATGGAATTGAATTAGTAAATAAAGTTAAGGGTTGTAAATGTGTTATGTAACATTTGTTACAAAGGAGATGAAATAATTTTAGATATAAGATTTTAAAGGGAACGTTATATGGTTTCAAACAACGAATAAATTTTCGGAAATGAGTTAAAGAGAATGTGATAAATGAAAGTAAAATGTTTTTGAAATGAAATTTGTAACATTCATTACAGATAAGAAGTTGAATTGTTTTGATAAATATCAATATAAGAATTTGAAAAGATATCAGTATAATAATTGTATAAGATGTTAATATAAGATTTATAAAAGCTTTGTTTATGTGGTTTTAAAACAAATGAATTTGAGTTATTGAAAATTAATTAGTAACAATAATAAAGAGATATTATGGAATTTTCATAAGGATTCTATTTATAATAGAATCGAAGATCATATATAATATTGTAAAGGATTATTAACGTAAATTGGAAGAATTTAATAAGAGTTTACTTAGTAATTAGTTAAGTAAACGTGGTCGAAATTTAAATAGGTTTTCAAAGGAGAACGTGTGGTTAGTAAACTTCTATTTATTCTGAAGATATGAATGTTGTTGGTTAAGGTCTGAGAGGTTAATAAAATACCCCAACTTGATCGACTGCATGATTATCAAAGGATAGTATTAGTTTATAAACGAGAGTAGTTGAGGGAAACATAAGTTATGATTTTCATAAATAATATTATAAACTATTTTTTCGAAAAGTTTATAAGTTGAATAAAATGAATTGGGAGAATATTCTTATTTTATAATAACAAGTAAAAGGGATAGGTGTTTGCGGTCACCTTAAAAACCGGTCGGCCTTACTAAAAAAAAGAAGCAAAAGGGATGTTTCGAACATTGGAGAATTTAAAGGATAGAATTAACAGACGGTTCATTAAAGAGGGTAAATGATATTGAGTATTGAATTAATGAATCCATTTACTTTTATAAATAAATAATTGTTTTATTTGATAGTTAAATAACCGACTATCAAATTTGGCATATACGATTGTTGGTACGGAAAGATCGGGATCGAATTTATATTCGAAAACCATTCCATCCAGCAAATATGAATACGCTAAAGATGCTGATCCTAAAATGAAGCTATTGAAGACCGTGGATCTTCGTAAGCGAAAGGACCACTTGTCAAATTTCTCTGTCTTGCAAGTGGAGTTATTTGGTTTGTGATTATGCCGTGGTTGAAATCTACGGATTGCAAGGACTACTCACTATTGATCCATGAGGTGATTCCTATATTGGATGCAGTAGGATAGTACCTTCGGTTCATTCTGTCCCTGGATGACTTGTATAGACGAATGTCTGATAGAGTATTTCCAAAAGAGTCACGTACATTGATCTTTTCAAACGTACCATAGTTGGTGGCGGAGAAAGGTAATTCTTTAGCCTAACAACTAGAGTATTTTTGTAATGACCCGGATTTTTGAGCGACTTTGGTTATCGACATAAGCTCGATGTCGATAACCAAACATCGAAAAATCCTGGTAATTAATGAAAGAAATTAGAAGGTGAGAACAGATAAGATAGAAACTTAGAGTAGAAGAAGAAGAACACAACATCAGAGTAACACGAACCTCACAGCGGAACGAATAACATATAATAGATAACATAACTTTGAAATATAACAGTTATGTATACAATAGCACTTATCAGAGTACAACACTTACAACACAGCGGAAATAAACTATAGCTATATGATCCAGAAGCCTCCTGCTCCAGCTCTTCAAGTATATCTGTAAATTCCTGACTACTTGACTGCCCGTACAAATTTAGGCACCCAAGAGTTTAGGGAAAACAACAAAGTAAACTTCGGGTCAGTCATGGGACTGGTGTGAGTAAAACAGTTTAAAAAGGTATATGAACAAGTAAACGATATCTCATAAGGCCATGCCGCAGAACGGAACGGGTTTTTCCCTTATGAGAATCCAAAATATCTTCATATCAAAACCTTTTGATATTATAATAATGTCTATGTACAAATAGATATCAACTAGCAGAAACGCTTTCATCTCACGTTCTACATATATAGTATACAATCAAAATCGCAAGCACGTATTGGATAATGGATTTCCAACTATGACAAGGTATGGAACCACCTTCCGATCAGTGTACTCTAGGAACGATACACTGGAGTTCAACAAGAACATCTTGTAACTCAGCCACACATGACTGACCACTCATTTTGCTTGAGTGTATCGAATGTATATCACCAACGGTTGGGATCAGCAACCGTTCCCGTATATATATATATGGGACAACATTGATAGATTTAAGAAACAAGTGAATATTCTCAAGACAGGTGATTATACACCCTACTTCGATGCGACCGACTTAGCCATGCTGCCTGCCCGATTTCTGTCATTTACCGGTTGATGAGGCTAGAAGCTACGCTTTATCATTACATCAGATTCACTTCGAATGCTACATTGTCAAATCCATCTAAATCACTAATTGACGTTTACAACAGTACAATACGTGTCAGCTAAAAGAAGTTTCCTTCTCCGCTTCCACTCTTGGTACGGTTGAAGAAATCAATGTACGTGACCTTTCTGGAAATACTCTGTCAGACATCCATCTTCATTCACTTAAAATATCACATCGTCATACCCGCCAAATCACAAATTGACTTATCCAAAAATAACACGGGTATACAGCTAAGAGAAACGAATTCCTCCGCCACCAAACGTGAATACGTTTGAACAGATCAACTTACGCGATCCATTGGATATACTCTGTCAAACCTTCGTCCATACAAGTTGTCCTGGGACTGGACAAACTGAAGGCACTATTCAGTATATCCATCTTAGTCACTGTTATCTAAGACTTATACAACAGCCCTTGCATTTTACTCCGTCTTCAATTATCTTTGGCATATATGATTCGCAACGCTTATGCCAATACAGAGTGGTTCTTTGGATAATAATCCAACCGGTCTCTCCATATTAACAACGTTAAAATGGTCAAAACTTCGATAGTCTGTGATTTAACCATCAAAGAAAAACAAGTGTGCAAACAACGATATTATTTCCAGATGGAAATTATATCGGTAAATCATCAACATATATCTATATATATATTCACATTACCTTATTTTCTATGTTTAGAAAATATATGTTATTAACACTGGAAAACGTTTTCCATTTGCTTATTTACAAATCACTACTCTTCCCCAACTATCAGTCCCTGACTGTGAACTAGTATGAGATCAATTCCCTAAGTATAAATCCCCAAGGCCGAAACCAACATCAGATAGACACTTAGAAAACCATTCAAATTTACTAATCTCTAGTCAGTTCTAATTTTACTTAACTCTATTTGATTAACTCTGATTGATTAACTCTAACTGGTCAACCTTAATTAATTAACTCTAACTGGTTTTTACTTGGTTTGACTAACTCCATTTATTAACTCGACTGACAAATTCAACTCGGTTAACTGAACTAATCACTTTGATTAACTCACAAATTCACTTTGGTTAACTTAACCAATTCACTTAACTAATTCACTTAGTTTAACTTAACTAATTCACTTTGATTAATCTAACTATTCACTTAACTCCTGTCGAATAAACTATATTCGATAACTCCTCTAACTCTACTCAAATAAACTATATTCGATTAACTCCTTTAACTCCTTTAATCTATTCGATTAACTCCATCGAATAAACTATATTCGATAACTCCTTTGATTTAACTCTAATCGATTAACTCCATCGAATAAACTATATTCGATAACTCCTTTGATTCAACTCTAATCAATTAACTCCATCGAATAAACTATATTCGATAACTCCTTTGATTCAACTCTAATCGATTAACTCCATCGAATAAACTATATTCGATTAACTCCTTTGATTCAACTCTAATCGATTAACTCCTTTCGATGACTAACATCGATTAACTCCTTTCGATGAAACTAACATCGATTAATTTCTCTCAACGAACTTGACTCGATTAACTCGACTAACTTAACTCGACTTACTTGGTTCGACCAATTCGATTCGATTAACTAGACTCGATTAACTTGGTTCGACCCACTCGATTCGATTAACCCGGCTCGACTTACTTGGTTTAACAAACTCAATTAACTTGACTTGATTAACTCGACTTGAATTAACATAACTCGATAACTCAATTTGATTAAACTTAACTTGATAACTCAAATTGATAATCTTACTTCTATCTCACTTCGACTCATTTGGATTAATCCGTTTCATTAACTCATTTTGGCTAACTCGCTTAGTCTAACTCGCTTTGGTTAACTTACTTTGGTTAACTCACTTTGGTTAACTCGACCTTGGTTCACTTGGTTTAACTCGACTTACTTAACCCAACTGGTTTACTCTAATGGTTTTCACTTATTTAAAAAATTCCTATTTGATAACGTTTATTCATTTATAAAGATTTACTTCTTAGTAACGGTTCTTCACTTTATAAATGTTCTCTTTTTCAATTTTCCTATATTTATTTCATATAAATATTTCCTTTATAACTTTATTTATTTCCTACATAAATATTTCCTTTTAACTCTTTATCTATTTCCTACATAAATATTTCCTTTTATATATTCTAACTCCTTAAATTTCCGGGAAAATTCGCCATAACCTCCTTTGTATCGGGAGCATCGGGAAAATCCCCAAACCCGCCACACAGGCCCTTCCACTCAAAAGAAAATGTTTTGAAATTATTTTCTTTTTTAATATCTCCTATTTATAAATATTCCAATTTATAAACATTTCTTATTTATAAATATTCCACTTTATAAATATCTCTTATTTATAAATATCCCATTTTATAAATATTCTATTTTCAATATCACTTTGAAAATCCCCTTATCAACATTTCGGTATGTTAGGGTATTCAATCATATCAAATCACGATGTTCAATATCGTCCAAGCACATATAATCGCCCACAGATTTTATATCACATCATATAACAATATATGAAAAACAATAAAATAACTGTTGAGGAATCCAGTCGGATTCCTCCAACCTGTCTCCCTGCATCCACAGATGTTACACAATATGATTATCATCACTTTCAGTTCAATATAAATTATTCTGATAGCAGAATCAATATATTAATATTTAACGGTTTATATATATATATATATATATATATATATATATATATATATAATTTTCACTAACTGACTAGCAGTTCAATCAAACAGTCAACACACAATCAAACAGACAATATTTAACAGTTCTAAGGATACGTTATAAAAATAGAACTGTACAGAGTTATTGAGTTTTACTCACATTTGCAGTTCATCGTTAAAGAACGATAAACTGTTATTTGATTTGAATCAAACAATTTAATCCGCCGTAAATTCAAACGAGCTCCACTCCACTCCCAGTCAGTTCCAATGCGTAGTGTCCGTCCATACGATCCCAACGCAACTTACGGTTCGTCAATCTGATATCGTATCATCAAGTTACGATATTGACAAGTTACGCACTTATTTTAAATTAAAATAGACTAACTTTTGAATAGAATTAATTGGGCTTAACTCAATTTACTCCTCCGACCCATTAGAACAAATAGCGGTCCACCCAGTACCCAACTCTTCTTCCCCGATTGCTTAAACCTGTCGCTGCTCCTAAATGCCCATTTCCAGTACTTCAAGCATAAACCGCTCCCTCCACTATCCACCGTCCCCAAAACGCAAATCGCCACTTCGATCCTCATCAAACTCCCCTTCAGCCTATACCCCTCTCTTCACACTCGAACCCCATTATCGGAAACCGACTTCGAGCTCCCTCGCGATAACCAGAACAAGTATCGACATACATTAGCGTCGATTCCTACCCAAATTTGCCAACAGACCCTATTTTCTACCACAACCACAATCATGAACTCCATTTCGATCAATAACCCACCGAAATCCTTTCAACTCGAACCCTAGAAGCTACGGTATTTCGAGCATCACCGAAGACCTGTCGCACCCCACAAAAGTGGTGTCGAATTGAAGATGAGCATCCCAGTATTTACAGTAATATAGCCTTGGGATTTATAGGATTTTTCACTATTTGATTTTGATTTTCTTTGAAGATGGATTGTTTACTGAACAACGGCGGAATTTGTTTGCTGTTGACCAAAGAAGAGAGTTGAACTAGGTTAAAGGATTGGTATGGGGTGTATTTATAGACCACAAAAATATCTAGATATTTTTATATTAATATTTTAATATTTTTATTTAATCCTTTATATTCATTTTTGACTTCTAAAAATCCGTATGGCCACACAGTGACTCTAAAAATCACGAAACTGGAAATCTAACTACTATTTGATATTGCGGATCCAACAAAACTGGTTTCGTCGAATTCCGACTTTGTTTGCTCACACAGCGTATTTTTAACTGTCAAAATACTGACTGTTTTACACTCTAAAAATCCGTACAGCCACACAGTGACTCTAAAAATCACGAAACTAGAAATCTAACAACTATTTGATATTGCGGATCCAACAAAACTGGTTTCGTCGAATTCCGACTTCGTTTGCAAAAGTGGCTATTTTTAAAGCTCTGTATGACCCATTTAAATATATAAATATATTTAAATATAGTTAAATTAAATATAAATAAATTTATATTATCGTATATCTTCACATATTATATTGTACAGCTCCAGAATATTATATCAAAATTTACAGTTTGATATTTCAGATTTTAGATTTATCGATATTCAGTTTATATCGAAAATCCTTTTATAACGTAAATAAAGCGTCGCAAATTATAAAGGAATTACACAACGACTTTTTCTGAAATTTGATTTGGACGTACATCAATATCTACACGACAAAATCCCGATTTTTCTCCTCCACTAGAAAGATATACTCCACCAGCTCCACACGTTTCTTGTTTCACAGAAATCCGGCTTAAAACGAATCATGTACATTCAGTTGAAGTTCAAATCGCCAAATCGCGAACTGCAGCGCCATTTCAAGCTCGATTATATTTATAATATAATTTAAACGTTCAACGATCGTTATTTAAATATATTCGTTATTCCAATTCAATTCTAAACTGAATTATATATTTTGAATTCCCCGATTCACACCATATCGCTATTTTGGCCAATTCTGATTATTTCAGAATTTAATATATTATTTAATTATTATTTTAAATAAATATTCCTTATTATTTAATTAACGACCATTTGAATTCTCTAAACCACCATTTATATAATTAAATAATTTAATTATATACCACAGAAAAATACGGGTCATTACAATTTTTATAGACGTCAATTAGTGATTTTCCGACGGATCTGACGATGTGACATTCGAAGTGACTGTGATTTGCTGGTTATAAAGGTAAAGCTTAGCCTCAAGCCTCATCAACCGGGAAATGGTAAAAATCGGGTTGGTTGGATAGCTATGTGGGTCGCACCTATTAGGGTATATCATTACCTGCTCTGGAGAAATCAAATGCCTTCAGTTGTCCCTTTTGTTTTTATTTGTATGCTTTCGGCGGTTGGCTGGCCCCCAACCGTGGTGATGGTATATTCGGTACTCTCAAGTGAAGTGAGGGGCCGATCATGTTTAACCTTGGTTGCAGGATGTTCTTATTGAGCCCCAATGTATTCCTCCTGAGATACATTGTTGGAAAGGTGGTTTCCCATACCTTGCCATGGAAATCCATTCTCCAATAAGAGCCTGTGGTTTTTGTTGTATACTTTCTATGTGGAGCGTGTGATGCAAGCGTTTTGCTAGATTGATATTTATTTGTATTTAGACACTATTATAATATCAGAAAAGATATTTTTTCAAAAATGTTTTGGGTTATCGTAAGGTAAAAACCTTCTGTATTTACATATGGATTTGGTCTTATGATTGTCCTTTTCTTTCAAAAAGATTTTAACTTTAAAATTCAAGTTGTGTGATGCCTTTAAACTTAGTGTGTTTTTCTCACTTTGGTTCACTAGACTGATCCATTGTTTGTAATGCTCGGGTTAGACAAAGTTGTACAGGTTCAGGTGCTATAAAGAGACGAACTGGATGGGTTCAGACATATGATATTATATAATATTTCTTTGTTGTGTGTTGTATATGAGGACAGGTTATTATAACTATCCAGATATGTGATGTAGTCTGATGACTGTAAGTATTTTTTATGCTCTCGGTAATAGATTTATTTCAATATTAAATTTTGTTCCGCTACAATGTGTGACTTTGTGTTGTGTTGTTTCTTCTTCTTCTTCTATTAACTTTCTTTCTTCCTTATCTCACCCTCTAATATTCTTTCTAATAACTTTCTAGATGTTCGGTACTCGAGTTTGGACATGGGATGTAATTGTGTCGAAAATTTAAGCATCAAATTTTCTGGGCCATTACCGTGGTACCAGAGCTATTAGTTTAGTAATAACCTTGGCTTTCTGGCATAACTCAATAGAGATGGGGTTAATAATACTCTAGATTGAGTTTGAGTGTGTGTGTGTATGTATGTGTATGTATATATATATATATATATATATATATATATATAATCATACTTATAGATTTTATTAAAATGTTTATATTGTGTTATTTGATCGGTTCGATTTCGAACTAGCTACTGACACGATATTGTTTTGTAAAGAGGGTAAATGAAATAATTTTACCCGAAATGGAAAAGAAATAATTTTTTCAAATTATTGAGATCTTGTGTGTTGATTAATTTGAATGGGATTCAAATTGGATTAAAATTTTGAATTGGAACCTAATTTGGTTAAGCGAAATTAAATTAAGAAATGATGTTGAAATTAAATAAACTAGATTGGAATTTGGAAATTTAATGAATAATCATTAAATAGAAATCAATTGGATATTAATCGATTGATGTTAAAATATGTGAAAGAAAAATAAATATTAATATTAAATGTAAATTAAATTGATTCGATTAAGTTGGATGCAAATTTTTTGCTGATTGGTTATTGATTTTTGTTTTAGATTGCGTGAATATAATTCATCAATAAATTAAATCAGAACTGAATGAACTGAAAATAGATTCCAATACTATAGACTGGAATGAAACTGCATATGAACCAAAATTAATTATTTAACCCTGCATTGGAAAATGAATTGATACTTCTTGTTCGATTTTGGGATTAGTGTAGTTATACTGGTTGATTAATAAAATATTATCTAAAAAAATTATGCAATTGTACTCATGCCAAATTGAGTTGAGTACAAGTGCTAGATGGCTAGAGATTTAAGTTTGGTTGCGTAGATTGCACGTAAGTTAAGAAAGTATGCTCAATAGCGCTAGTAGAAAGGTATGGCTAAGCGAAAATATAATTTTTGGGATTTTGATTTTTTTTCCGACTGTGTGGGTCGATGTATATATATTATTTGTTCCTGCGATATAGCAGAGGTCCCTCCGTATATAGAAGACTCTACTGATTTTTTCCGGGAATTTAAAGTGTCAGAAAATTTTCGATATTTTTGCAAAATATTTATTTACAATATTGAATTGGTTTTTGATTTAAGATAAATTAGAATTTAAAAATAATGGGATTTGTAACATTTTTCCTACCTTGGTAATTTCGGGCACGAAATTATTTTAGGTGCGAAGAATTTAATGTCCCGTATTTTTTGTAGTGTAATATTTATTTTATTATATTAAATATTATTTTTGGAATATTACTGGATTTTTAATATTTAAATTTGTTTATTATATAACAATGTTTAAACGTTATATTTATATATAATTAAAATCGAGCTTGAAATGGCGCGATAGTTCGTAATATTGAGTTTTGAAATTTAATTGCATATACAAGATCCGATATAAGTCGGATTTCTGTGAAACAAGAAACGTTTGAATCTAGTTGATGATTATTTTCTAATGAAAAATAAAAATTGAGATTTCATGTTATAGATTGTTAGTTATGTCCAAGTCAAATTTTAAAATAGTAGCTATGGAAATCGTTATTAAATATATCGTTTATTAAATAATTTAATAAGGGTTTTAATATAATTTGGTTACCGTTTTAACTCGAATTGACGATATTAAGTTGTATAATTTGTATTTGAAGTTGTATATATTATTTTACTTGGATATTTATTATAATAATAATTTATATTATTTAATTAGGTTTATTTTGGAATTTATATAAATATTTTATTAAATTTATATAAGCCTTAAGAAAGGCCATTTTGCAAACAACCTCGGTTTTCTATGAAATTAATTTCATTGGAGCCGTAACATTAAATTATTGTATGATATTAAATTTCATGGAAAACCGATGTCGTATGTGACTTCGGTAGCCAAAATCTCTTTGTTTTAATTTAATCATTTATATTATTTTGGCCATTTTAGACAGGGGTAAATTTAAAAGAATAAACGACTGGTTAATGAACTTTGATTTTAATGAAACAAATTTCATTGGATCCTTAAGAATAAGGACAAGTAGGATTTCAAATTTTCAAGTTGATTTGATTTATTTTGTGATTGTGGGAAATTTAAACGCGTGATTTTTCACCTGTCGATTATAAAGGGATTTTCACAAATGACCTTGGAATTCGACAAAACCTATCCCATCGGGTCCGATTTTTTTTTATGCTAGGATTATTCATCTCGATTGGACATCGTATGTGGTAGTTTTTAACGTGATACTTCATGATGAAGTTTCGTTATATTTTAATAATAGTATGTTGTGCCCAACTATATAAAAATTCCCCCCTGTTGTTTTTGTGCACCCTAAACCATTGACATTTCTTGGCTGTCAAACCATTATTTTCCTTGGAATCCAATCTACTTATTGCCGTGAGAGCCGCAATTTTGGAATTTACACCCACACCAGCTATCTACATAATTTCTGCAACCCCATACCCTGTAACAACTTGGTCTCGACATTGTTCTCCTTTATATATAGCGTACTACCTCTTCTTCTTTTGTTTTCTAGAAACGAAAATCAACAAATCACCCCCTCTTCATAATTTCTTTTTTTTTGTCATTAAGCTTTAAACCCGGAACCATTTTCCGTTGCTTCCTCTAATCGCAAGCTTCAAATTATATAAGTTTTTCCATGGGTTTGAATTGTTTTACGTCGTTGGAAGGAGGCACATCGCATTATATGATTCAAACCATTAAGAGACTGGAATGTTGATTCACGGATTTGGGGTTGTTTATGATTTGATGGGGCCGAGCAACGCTTGCGTGATTTTTTTGAGAGGGTACGGTGTGTTTTGGCAGCGCGACGGTCACCGTGAATGTCTGAAATCACGGATTTTTCTGGGGAGCAGAGCTTAATGAATAGGGGATGAAGTTGGAACGTATTTTTTGGGTTATGTGGATATTTTCAGATCATGCGCAAATATAGTGGTGGTAGCGCGCATAGGTGTGGAGGCAGCTCGGTCGAGCAGGGTCATGTCAGAGCTTAGGCGATGTAGGGTCATGTTCGGTAGAAGTTGTGGCAACGGTTGGGTGAAGGTTGGCACGGTGTGATTATGCAAGTTTAAAACGAAATAGGACGAAGGAGTTGAACAGGACGGAGCGAGCAAAATGTAGTTGGAAGATAGAAGAAGAATAGTAGCAGAAACATATATAAAATTGAGGAAGAAAGTATCATCTGGAAACGAAAAGAAATATGTATACGTGGGCTTGCTTGGCATGGGCTTTTCGGCCTTTAAAAAAAAGGATGGATAGAAGAATGTAGCCATGCAGAAAGCATCATGGTCGAAATGGGAGAACAACAGGTGGCAGACGAAGAAGTTTCATGCCTAAACCTATTTGTAAAGTACTTAAATCACGTTTTATTTAAGTAGATGGTAAACTGATGTAGGTAGCCTAGAATTCGAATATGTATAATCACAGATAATTGTGCCTAATTATGTTTCGTTTTAGAAATAATAAGAGATAAGTTAATAATTATTATTAGCGGTTAAATAATATTAACATAAATAATTGAATACCGTAATAAAATTATAACTTGGTAATACAGTAATGGAATCAGATCAGATAAGGAGCATGGAACCATGTAGACGAGCAAAACGTTATGGAGCTGGTATGATCAGAATTGGACGCAGCTAGAAGCTTGTAAAACGATCCATTTTGACAACGAATGGAATTCAATGTGAGTTAAACTCACTCAGTTCTTCCCACTTATATTTTATATAAGTCGGGTTTTTATAATTGTATGCTAGGGTTGTTAATGGTTGTTTGTTAATTTTATATTCATATATTGACTGCAACGGTTAAATTAAATGTTCATTTAATTTAATTGAAATATATCGTTATTTCTAACGATTGAATCCAATTGAGGAAACTTACCTCAGTAGTTACTTTATAATAATATAAATGTTATCAATAAATAATTGAATGCTTGAATTTCTGTTATTAGCCCAGTGTTGACTGTTACAGTTATTATTAAACTGTTTATGTCATCCATTTAGACGGAAAACGAATATTTATTGGCCATAATGAATTGATTGAATTGAATTGAGGTATCTCATTATTTTGTAGGAAATAATAGGTTGGAGGGATCCAACTGGATTCCTCGCCAGTAGTTATGTAAATTTTCATATATGGTTATATATGTCGAATACTGAATCTACCCTCAATGATATTGATAATGTTTATCAATATGATCATATTGTTTGTATTGAATGTGGAATTGGTATATATTTCACGATTTAGTACTACAATAGCCAATTGCCTCTTTAGTACCATTGACTAAAAGAAATGATTTTTTGAAATCGATATCAAATGGATTTCAAGTGGTTTCAAAGATATATATATACATGGATTTGAAATAAGATTTTGATTATAAAGATAATAGTCGTAGTTAAATTTACAATTTTTATAATATATAAAATATAAATAGTAGAGATGCAAGGTATTATTAAATAAATGGTTAAATGATATAAATTTATTATATTGGCTATTTAAATGTTGAAATGGTTTTGTAACGGCCTTAACGGTCATAAGGAAGTTTAAATGGATTTCAAAATATTGAAATGGAATAACTGAACTGTAACGTCCAGCATTCTATGCATCGAAGGAACATAGAATATTTTTTTTGTTTTCATACGAGGTCGTATAGTCGTGTAACTTTGGGGAACGACTATTGGGGTAATTTACTATGTTCACGAATTTTGCCGAATTTTAAATGACCGTATGCCCCTGGCGAATCTTGTTTCTCCTATAACTTTTGAATGGTAAAGAGTTTTGGCCTGAAACCACTTCCATTGGATTCAAATGATGGTTCGTAGAGTGGTCACATTAGCCAAACGGACTTACTGTTTGGGAGATATGGCTGAAATAAAGTTTGGAATGTGAAAACAGCTTAATCGGCCCTAATTAGGGTGATTAGCAGCTAGGCCCATAATCCATTTCGGGATTAGGGTTATGGGGAGGCTGAAATCAGTTAGAAAACGATTTATTTTTCATTTTCTCAATCGCCTAAAACATTTCTTTAATGCTAGCAATGGCCTCTACCTTCTAAATCACCCCAAATCACTTTCTAATCATGTATTAGCATAATCAACATCAAATCAACACCAACTAAGTGTTGGAGCTGCTGTGTTGCATAGGAATTCGACCCAAAATAGTAGTAAAGTTCAGATCAATAATTCATTTGTGGCTAAGGTGAGTGGTTTGCATTGTTTTTCAGTAATTATGGCTGATTAGGGGTGATAAGTGTTAATTAGAGAAATTATGCATGTTAAAATTCTGGAAAAATATGTAAAAATTCTTAAATATTATTTTAGGGTTTTGATAGAAATTTGGATTAATTTGGATATGTTTTACTAATCCTATCATTAGTTATGCTTAAACATGACTAAGGGGAAAACCATGGGTTTTGGGTATGTTTGATCCATATTAACATGTTAGATTGATGTTTTGGTGTTTATGGTCAATTCTCTTGGTTGTTATTACTGTTTGGAATGTTTTGTGGTTTCTTAGTGAAGTTAGATTGGTCGAAAACGCCGTCGTATGGCTTAAATAGCTTGCTGGAAAAGTGCCAGATTCCGGATCGGATAGAGATAGGGGATCAGATCGGACATATCTAAACCGAACCAGAGTAGTGGCAAGTTTTGTGCATGGAAAAAAGGAAGGCCACCTGCATTGAATTGGAATTGGGATCGGACCGGAGCTTGGCATGGGGATCGGATCGGATTAGAGCTAGGAAGCGGGATCGAACCAGGATCTGGAGGCAAAAGGAGCGCCGAACCGAACCAAGGCTAGAGCACCACCCGAACCGAACCGGAGGGAGACGACCGAACCGAACTGACATGAAGTAGAACACCGAACTGAACATGAAACTGGGGATGATGTATTCAAACCAAACCAAGGCGTGGCTTATGAGCACCAAACTGAACCGGGTATGGAGTACCGAACCAAACCAAATATACATTTTTACTTCTATGCGACGACTCTTCTGAAGACCAACTCTGTAACAACCCGGAAAATCTGGGCCAGTTTAAAATTTTTATTTTGGCAATTTTAGCGAATTTTGAATATTTAAAATGAATTATTTTAAATAATATCGACGAGAAATTTATTTTAAATATAATTCGAACGTATATATTATATACGTCGTCGTTAGAATATATAATAATTATATATAATTATAAAAGGAATTGAAAATGGCGCGGTAGTTCGAAAATTCGATTTCTAATTTCAAATGAATATACAGAATTCAATATAAGTCAGAATTGAACGAAACAAGAAATATTTGAATCTGTATAACTATATCTTTGTAACGAAGTTAACAAACTGGGATTTCATCTTAGAAATGATAAGATATGTCCAGTTTAAAATTAGAAATAGTCGCTGTGGAATTTATATATATTTTTATATATATAAGGCCCTTAAAAATGGACATTTTGCAAACGACCTCGGATTTCGACGAAACCAGTTTTGTTGGGTCCGTGATGTTAAGTTATTGCTAGGTTTCAAATTTTATAATTTTTCGAATCCATATGTGAGCGTGGCAAAGGAAAACGCGTTTGACCAGTTTCAGTTGATTTTAATCGACTGGAAATTGGCCATTTTTCAAACGGTCTCAGAATTCGACGAAACTAGTTTTGTTAGGACCGTATCGTCAATACGAAGCTAGAAAATATTTTTCTGGAATTTTTCTAGTTAGTATGTGACCCCGGTAATTTGAAATGTGCGTTTAAAATTCAATATATTGATTTAAATGTAAATTTGACGGAAACTTAGCGTAACAGCCGAATTGGCCTACGAAACATATCCCATTGTGTTCGGAATGGGGGTATTTAGCTAGGGGCGGCATTCGTTGGGGTTCGTTTGGAGTTCAAACCGTTAAACAAGTGATGTTGGAATTTAATGGAATAAAATAATTAAATAATTAAAAAAAAAAAAAAAAGGTAATACAAAAATATCTCCTCCCCTATACGTTTTGGCCCCCCCCCCCCCCCCCCGATTTATTTCAGAAATCAACATACAAAGGAAAAAAAAAAAAAAAAAAAAAAACGGATCGAGTGTCGAACCTCCGCCCAGCCCCACCGCGCTCTGTCGCTGGCCGCCCACCACCGCCATGTCTCCCTAGACCCGCGCCCCCACCTCGACGCAGCCAAAGCTCACCCAGCCGCCGATTCGATTTCCGCTCCCCTCCCCAGTTCGAATCCCCAGCGCCGCCTCCCTCAACCGCCGGTTCCCCTTCAGGCGATCGAGCCCCCGGTCCAAGCCCAATCAAGATCCGCACCCCCCCTCTCTTCGCATACGGTAAGCATTCCTATTCTTACTTTTATTTTATTTTTATTTTAGAGTTTAAAATTAAATAGGATTTTTAAGAAAACTGATTTTAGATAAAACTGAATTTATAAGAAATAAATAAAACTGAATTTATTTTAAAAGTTTAAAACTGTAAATTTTAAAAAGTTTAAAACTGAATTTATAAGAAGTAGTAAAACTGAATTTATAAGAAGTAGAAAAAAACTGAATTTTTAATTATGTTGTAAAGTTATGAAAAATATAATCTTTTATATTGTCGAATTAAAAATGTGATTTTTATATATTGAACTTCGAATTAAAAATGTGATTTTTATATATTGAACTTCGAATTAAAAATGTGATTTTTATATATTGAACTTCGAGTTAAAAATGTGATTTTTATATATTGAACTTCGAGTTAAAAATGTGATTTTTATATATTGAACTTCGAGTTAAAAAATTCGATTTTTATATTTTGAACTTCGAAAGAAAAATATAGTTTTTATGTTTTGAACTTCGAAAGAAAAATATAGTTTTTATGTTTTGAACTTCGAAAGAAAAATACAGTTTTTATGGTTTGAACTTCGAAAGGAAAATACAGTTTTTATGGTTTGAACTTCGAAAGGAAAATATAGTTTTTATGGTTTGAACTTCGAAAGAAAAATATAGTTTTTATGTTTTGAACTTCGAAAGAAAAATATAGTTTTTATGTTTTGAACTTCGAAAGAAAAATATAGTTTTTATGTTTTGAACTTCGAAAGAAAAATACAATTTTTATGGTTTGAACTTCGAAAGGAAAATATAGTTTTTATGGTTTGAACTTCGAAAGAAAAATATAATTTTTATGTATTGAACTTCGAAATAAAATGGGATTTTTATATATTGAATAACATAGTAAAAATTCGATTTTTATATATTGAATAGCGAAGTAAAAATGTGATTTTTACGTATGTAGTGAAAGCAGCAACGAAGGTGACAAAAAGGCGAAACGACGAAGACTTCTGCAAAAGAAGAGCCGTGGAGCTAGGATAGCTATATGTGAGAATTTCTCACCTTTCACTTTTTTTTTTCTAGTTATATATATATATACTAGGATGCAGACGGTGCTTAGTAGCACCCGACACAATCGTCCACAGACCATGGACTTGTTTGTTTGACTGTTTGGTGATTGATTGCGATATTGGTTTGAATGTGGTTTGTGGTGTGAAAAATCGAATCGATAAATTGGTTAGGATTAGACGTGCGCCGTTATAAGGCGAAGGAGTAAGGCTAGGTTAGACTCTTACTCCAAATTTTGTGGTTTACATAACGAATTGATTTGATTGATGTGTGAATGGCGTGGGCCTTCACCAGACCGGGGATAAGGCTAGGCCTCGTCCCGTTTCTAGTATCGTGCCGTTATGCCGCCGAAATTTTCTAAAATATGTTAGAAAAATAAAAATATCATTTTATTTAAAGAATGAACTGAATAGAAATTCATATGTTGGAATAAAATGTTTCATCGTTAAAAACATAATTTTTAACGTGAATGTGAATAAATAAAATATTCATTTGCAAACCAGACGGTTTGTTTATGTACACCTATTTGAAGGACATTGATTGGGTCGATAAATTTTACACATCGCCCAACTGCACTAATAAATTATTTGTTTGATTGTTTGAAACCCCACACGGGTGTTGGGATGAAACTTGAAGTTCACTCATCCTGATTGATTAAATATGTCGATCGATTGATTGACAAGCTGCTATACGCGTTAAATGTCTATATTTGATGCTTATACAGTGTAGTGCACTTTGGTTGATGGTTGATTATTCATCATTGTTGATATATACATGTGTTGTAGAAAATCCATATAATTAACATTATATGGTAATTGATTGGGCCTCATTCCAGTTTCGAAAAAAGGAATATTTGAAATAGAAATATTTGAAATAGAAATATTTGAAATAGAATATTTGAAAATAGAAATATGTGAAGCCGTGAGGATTAGATTGACGCCATTTTGACGTGAACGATATTTATATCGATTTTATTCATTTTAAAATGAATATTGAAAAGTAATTTCGAAATCGAATATTTTGAAATGAATTGAATTGAAAACGATTTCGAAATGAATTGAATTGAAAACGATTTCGAAATGAATTGAATTGAAAACGATTTCGAAATGAATTGAATTGAAAACGATTTCGAAATGAATTGAATTGAAAACGATTTCGAAATGAATTGAATTGAAAACGATTTCGAAATGAATTGAATTGAAAACGATTTCGAAATGAATTGAATTGAAAACGATTTCGAAATGAATTGAATTGAAAACGATTTCGAAATGAATTGAATTGAAAACGATTTCGAAATGAATTGAATTGAAAACGATTTCGAAATGAATTGAATTGAAAACGATTTCGAAATGAATTGAATTGAAAACGATTTCGAAATGAATTGAATTGAAAACGATTTCGAAATGAATTGAATTGAAAACGATTTCGAAATGAATTGAATTGAAAACGATTTCGAAATGAATTGAATTGAAAACGATTTCGAAATGAATTGAATTGAAAACGATTTCGAAATGAATTGAATTGAAAATGATTTCGAAATGAATTGAATTGAAAACGAATTCAAATTGAATTGAAAGCGAAGTGAAATGAATTCAAATTGAATTGAAATTTGAATTGAATAGAAATGAATTTTAAAATGAATTTATAAAGAAGAATTCAATTTTGATTTGAATTAAAAAGAAAGTTGAAATAGCTTTTGAAACGATTTTAAAACTATTTATATAATTCGTTTTAAATAGAAATCGACGAAATATATATTATATATATTATATATATAATATAATGGCCTGAATAGAACGCGCCGCGCCGCGGCAGTTCGCGAATTTCGACCATTTATTTCAAACGGACATTACGGGAGATTCGACCGTCGGATTCTCCTAAAACCGGAACCGTTGGGTTCGTATCGAAAAGAGCTTTCTAACGAAGGTTAGAAATTTGAAATCTAACGGTTGGATTTGGAGATACGTCCAAATCAAATTCGAAAAAGGTCGCTGTAAGTGCAGTTCGATGGCCATTGTTGGAAATCGACTGTACAGGCCTTGATAAAATTATTAAAAATAGTAATAATTTGTGTAAAATCATAAGAAATGATTTGTGAAGAATTGGGATGAAAAACTCCCTATTTGAAAAGATAAAAATAGATTTTTATCGAAATGAACTAGTTTTGAACTAGAATTATAATTCTATTTATTTTTAAATAAATAAATTGAATTTGAAAAGGGTTTTGAAAATAACCAAAATTTCCAATGATTGCATTGGAGTGGATTTGAATCGAAATTGTCTTCGGAATATTTCGATGTTGGAATTCGTGATTATACAGGTGTTGTTATGGAAATTTGAAAGATATATATTTATATCGTTATTTCCAATACGACATTTGTTAGTCGTAGAATTTGATATTGAATATAAGCCGATATATTTTCTATTCAGAGCCTTGTATTGAATATCAAATGTGATTTAGGTTTGTCGTGAATGGTGTCTTCACTAACACTGTTCTTGAACCCAGTTGAGAAAAGATTAAATCTTTTTATTTAGATTTAATGAAGTGTACCAATTAAATAATATTTAATTGAAATTGAATGGATATTGATTTTTGGGTTTATCGTGAACAGTGTTTTAAACAACACTCGTTCTTTAACCCGATAATTAATGGAATGTGATTTTGGGTTTATCGTGAACCGTGTTTTTAAGTGACACTGATTCTTTAACCCAGTCAAAGATTAAAACTAAGTAGAGTTTTAATGAATCTTTAATTAGATTGAAAGATCGAAAATGGAGTATCACCAGTTTTGCTCCAGGCGATAGTTAAATCTTTAATTAGATTTGAACGTGAAATGGTAATTGAATTTACCGATAACACTGTGGTGTTAGATATGAAGTATTACCAGTTTTACTTCATGGGATGAATAGGTTGGGATTGGGAAATTAAAACAAATGATTACTTCGGTAAGGTTCGCTAATCCCGACTAGTTTGAATTGATATTCAAAAATGGATTAAAGAATAAATTCAAGGAATTTATCTTTGATAAAATTAATGGGAATCTTTCCCTATGAATGTGAAATTTAGAAACTAACTGTCGGTTAGCCAAGCAGAATGGTTTTCTGGATATTGATCTGATGTTGGTTTCGGCCTTCGGGGTTAATATTTGGGAAATTATTCTCTTGATTAATTTACGGTTAGTGACTAATGAATTGGAATGAGGCGTATGTTGTGTTTGTGTAACACTTATGTAGAATATACGCGAGTTATTCGGAAAGACCGGGTTTATCCCATTCTGGATAACTGATACGACGATAAGTCGAAGATGAAGACGATGGTCGAAGGCCGGAGTTCTTCACGTCGTTTGGGTGATAACTGATGATCTTGATTGGGCTGTACACCCAAGAAGATGGAAACAGTTGGTGATCGTCCAGACGTACTTGGAGATCGATGGATATGCGGGGTACTAGGTGCCTCCGGTTTCGTTCAGACCCAGAACGGACTTGTAAATGAACTGTGTGTCTGACATTGGATTTTAGTCTGTGCGGTTGATTTCTATTAAATATATATCTGTTTGGCGGCGGAGAATTTATTCTCTTGCTTAACGCCCTTCTCTGAGACGTACGAGCTCAGGGGTTATATATTGATGGATATCAAACGCATGGAGTGAATTGCCTGTGTGGCATGCCTAAGTGACAATTGATCGGGGCTTCTGTTGAAAAGCAAAGTCTTGTGGTGATGATCAAAGCACGGCCTTTGTGGCGTAGCTTTGTGTAACGTTTGCTTCGCGTGTTTCACACCCGGTATGAACCAAAAACGGGAGAGGACATCAGGGAGGGCATGCGTTTCTTTCTAGCTAGAAGTGGCGTCAGTGGTTTTACACGCCCTGGCGAGTTTGACTTATGTGGTTGTTGCTGTTGCGAGGCGCCTCGGTTATATCGGTTTCGGCCGATGCATTCTGGTCGGCTGACGGACCAGACTTACACCTCATAGGGTGGGGAGACGCATGTTCAGGCATTTTAATCCACATCGGTGGACCGGCCCTGAGGATCCAAGGGCCCACCTGAGTCTGGGTCCTGAGGCTCGGGCTAGACAGTCTCGAATCGGTGAGGACTATCTTTTGCCTCGGTTCATAGATGGAAATCCAATTTCCAAATACGTGACTTTGCGGTTTTATTTGTAAACCTATATATGGCGACATGATATATGGTACCCATGCCGCCTATGATTGATACTTATGATTTGAAGTTGTTTTATGCACTATGCACTTATTATAGTATCAAATGATTTGTTTTAAACGTATCAAGCATTCTTTGGCTGTTATAAGGGAAAACCCTATCCCCCGGCTTGCGTTGCATTGTGTGATAGGACCTGGGTCTTATAACAGCTTCATCTTTCTTTATTTAGCATTGCGCTGTTTGTTTTATGCACTGGTATTCTTGGGAGGAAACCCGTTCCGTGTTATACGGCGTGGTCCCTTGATTTACCTTTAAAAATAAAGATTAAAAACTGTTTTAGTTCTCACACCAGTCACATGACTGACCTGGAGTTTATTGTTTTAACCTAAACTCTGGGTGCCCCTATTTTTGACACGGGCAGCTAGTAGTTTTGGTTTTGCAGATTTATATTCACAGGATCCTGGTTTACAGCTGGAATGATATCCGGAAAGCTTTGTATCCGTATATCTCTTTCTAGTTGTGTATTGTATTATTTTCCGCTGCTATGTATTTAAATGTAATTTAAATCTCTGATATTTCTGTGTAATATTTATTCATTTATACTCTGTATATTCTTGTAATCTGATGCATTGTTGTAATATACAGTGAAATGTTCTTCTGTATGCGTTCTATTTTGTCCTGTTCTCAAACGATAGGGCGTTTCGAACGGTCTGAGTCGGTTTAGCGACTGGTTCGGACCGAGCGAAATTCCTTGTCGTCACATTTAGCGAAATTCCTTGTCATCACAAACTCCAATTCGACCAAAACCTGAGATGCAAAGGAAGTCCAAATGGGAGGTTATTACTCAGGGTTCAAATAGGGATCAACAAGTTAACTTCATGGGTTGGGCTTTACTACGAGATGTGTGAAAAGGGGTTATCGATGTCTGTAGCTTTGGCTTACCACTGAGAGATGGATGTTGGCTATGGATCAGTGCAGTGGAGTTGTCATGACTCCATGGGGTAAAGTGATCGTAGTAGGGCTGTGAGCCAGTGTAGTGGAGTTTTCATGACTCCATGGGGAAGAATGGACATAGCAAAGTATTAGTAGTTACGGATCAGTGCAGTGGAGCCGTCATGACTCCATGGGGAAGTGTGATCGTAACAAAGACTTGGGTGATCAAAGTGGTGGATACCATATACTTTACGCACTGAGTGAGAGATGTGAGGATGATTGCTATGTTTGATGTTTTCTGTCATCATGATAGGCACACCCCCTCCCCGTTGTTTTCACACCATATGCTAGTGTCACCTTAGAGTACTGTACGTCCTTTTGTGCTAACTCTTTGGTTGTAGGTCCAGGTTTAGGTACGGTTATTTAAACTTGTTATTGTTCTTTTTTGCTGCTTATCGCTCATACCAGACTTTTGTCTGACCCAGAGTTTTATGTCTCTTCTTATTACTCTGGGTGCTCCTAAACGAGCAGACTAGAGACAGGTTAGCTGGTTATGCACGAGTAGCCATCCGGAGACGAGCAGGAGGCTTACACGTATTATTCCCATATGTTCTCCCTGTTCTGTTGTTGGTCACTACTTTGGGCATTAGTAGTGTACCTTCCTATTTTGGTATAGAGACAGCTTTAAAAGTTGTAATAATGACGGTTTAGATCATAAGCTGTATTTTGAATCTTTCCGCTGCTATGATGGTTTAGTTTTCAGCTTATACACTATCTGTCCTGTTTTATATCAAGTTATGTAATTATCATATTTTGTTCCGTGCGGTGTGAGATATATTATAGGTTCTTTGATGATTCAGAGTTTCAAATCCCTTCCTTTTTCCTTTCATTTGATGACCGTCCCGTGCTGGTTGGACACCAATACAGCGCATTTCAGGGAAATGTCAACTGGGGCGGGGCGGGCCGTCACACTTGGTATCGAGCTCTAGGTTGCATAGTTAACCTAGGGAAAGACACCAGGGAGAGATAGTACGCATATGAGAACACGTATTCGTGATATTTTGGTTTTTAAAAGATATATATATATACTATTAGTATATCTAAGGATGGAGTCGCACTGCACTGGCACCACTGAAGAGATGGTTAATCATTTTCTCCTTATAGATTGAACGATGAGCCGATATAAGAGGAATATTGGTTTAGGAGCCAATAGTAGGAATGACCCTGATATGAGGACGATTTTCACTGACTTCATGAGAGAGATGCTTAGGAATGTTCAGAGGGCAGCTCCAAATGCTGTAAATGGTGGTGGTGTAGCGATGCAGGCGCCTAGGGCCGGTTTCTCCATGCTCTGTAAGGACTACACTAGTCTTGGTGGGAAGCTGTTCCATGGAACGGAATCGGCTACAGAAGTTCAGGATTGGCTTGATAGTTGTGAGCGTATCTTCGAGGATCTTGGAATCGAAGACGCGATGAAGAGGAAGCTAGCATCCCGTTAGCTGCAAGGACGGGCTATGAATTGGTGGAATGCTATTAAGGCAGCTACTCCTGAGGATCATGTTACATGGAATCAATTTAAAGCTCGCTTCAGTGAAAGTTTATCCTAGCTGCCCAGATGTCAGAGTTGTTTAGGAAGTTCTTGGAGCTTAAACAGAATGGTAGGACAGTCTTGGAATATATTGCTGAGTTTGATACTTTATCGAATTAAGAATTATCTCTTATCGATACTCCTGAGAAGAAGAACGAGAAGTTCATAACAAGCATAGGTCAGTACTTAGGGGAAAGGCTTATAAACCATATTGATGAGACTTTTGAATCGATTGTTGGGAAAGCATTGAGATCAGAGAGCCTTTATCCTAAGCCCAAGACTAAAGTCGGTGTTGCATCTACAGGCGAGCCAAAGCCACAAGCAAGCAGTGGAGGCAAGAATAATACGCAAAATAAGAGGAAATAGAACCAATCTAAGGATGGTCAGAATAAGGGTAAGAAAGAGTGCTTTAGCTGTGGGAAGAAGGACCATTATGCTAAAGAATGTCGAGCAAAGTCAGCGGACAAGATGAGCTTTAACTGTGGCCAAGTGGAACATCACAAGGATAAGTGTTCGCAACCTTTGAAATAAAAGCAGATTGTGAAAGCATATGCTATTAATGTTGTTCCTTCTTTGTCGAATGCCCCAACTGCGGGGGAGAAAGGAAAGAATGTCGTCATTCAAGGTATGCTCTCTATTTATAATGTTCATGTTCGAGTATTGTTTGATACTGGGGCTTCCCATTCCTTCATATCTAGTGACCTGGTAGATATGTTGGGATTGGAACCCGAGATAGTCGATAGACCTTTAGTTGTGACAAACCCGATTGGTGGTTCGACTAGCCTTAGTATGATATGTCGAAATTTGGTATTATCGAGTCATGGATGTATGTTTGCTTGTGATTGCTTTGTTTTGGGCTTTACCGGGTTTGGCATTATTTTGGGAGTTGATTGGCTCCAAAGATATAGGGTTGTGTTAGACTGTGAGGGATTTTCGGTTACTATTAGGGCGGATGATGGGCGGAGGGTGGCGTTTGTGGCCTTCCTAGAGAGGAGGTGATGGCTAGTTTTCTAAATTCCCTCAACATTCTGTAGGATGAGTTATCAGGGGTTCCCATTGCTAGACAACATCCGGACATCTTCGAGGAAGTGACCGGACTTCCACCACACTGGGAGATCGAGGTCCGTATTGATTTAGTGAAAGATGCCAGACCTATAGTGATTCCACTTCGTCCTATGGCCCCAAGGGAGCAGCGAGAGCACAGGGTGCAAGTAAGTGATCTTTTGAAGAAGGGATTTTCCGAAGAAGTTTCTCCGAGTGGGGAGCATCTATAGTATTTGCAACTAAGGCAAATGGTTCCCTTCGTTTATGTGTGGACTATCGCGAGTTGAATAAGATGACTAGGAAGAATAAGTATCCTCTTCCATAGATAGATGATTTGCTTGATCAACTGGAAGGAGTAAGAGTGTTCTCCTAGTTGGACCTCACGATAGGATTTCATCAACTCAAAGTAGCAGCTGAGAGTATTCCTAAAACGACATTTCGGACGCCGTCTGGATTCTATGAGTGGTTGGTCATGCCATTAGGGTTGACCAATGCACCAGCATATTTTGTGGATCTTATGAATAGGGTATTCAGGGATCAATTAAATAAGTTTTTCCTTGTGTTCGTGGACGATATCCTTGTTTACTCGAGGACAGAGGAAGAACACAAGGAACATTTGAGGATAGTGATGGAGGTGTTGAGAAAACACCAATTGAAAGAAAAATTTTCTAAGTGTCACTTCTGGAGGAGGGAAGTGAGATTCTTGGGCCATGTTTTTTCAGAGAATGGGATTGCCGTGGACACTACAAAGGTGGCTACAGTACAAGATTGGTCTACGCCCAGGAATGCAATAGACGTAAGAAGTTTCTTGGGATTAGCTGGATATTATCGTAAGTTTATCCAAGACTTCTCCAAGATAGCGGCACCGTTAACTCAGTTGACCAAGAAGAATCAAGCTTTCATTTAGGACGGAAGGTGTGAAAATGCATTTAAGAGTCTAAAGGAAAAGTTGACACGTGCGCCAGTGTTAGTCATTCCGAAAGGGAATGAAGAGATGATAGTATACATGGATGCATGTTGTACCGGACTAGGTATTGTATTGATGCAAGGAGATAGGGTTGTAGCTTATGCTAGTCGGTAGCTGAAACCGCATGAGAAAAAATATCCTACCCATGATTTGGAGTTGGTCGCGATCATGTTCGCATTGAAGATGTGGAGACACTATCTCTTTGGAGAAAGATTCAAGTTGTTTACTGGTTATAAGTCGTTAAATTATCTCTTCTTTCAGAAGGATCTAAATCTCCGACAACAGAGAAGGTTAGAATTCTTGGCTTCCTATGACTTCAATATCGCATATACACCAGGAAAGGGCAATGCGGTAGTTGATGCATTGAGTAGAAGACATGCCAGTTTAGGGGCTATGTTTCGGGAATGGAGGCAACTAGAGTACATCGCTGGGTATGATTTTAGACCAAAGTGCGAATTGGATCCAGAAATGTCAGCAAGTTTGACGATCAGACCCACTTTGATTGAGCGGATTGGTTCCAGTCAGAGGGACGATCCTAACCTATTAGAAATCATCTCCAAGTTAGAGATGGGTATCGACAGTAAGGAGATGAACAAGTATGGGCTTGATCGAGAAGGATGGCTTAGAAAGAATGGGAGACTAGTTGTACCTAATGTCAATGGATTGAGAGATGAAGTGCTTGGAGAATGTCATCACTCAAAACTAACTATACATCCCGGTGGTAACAAGATGTATCGAAACATGAAGCAGACGTACTACTATGAAGGAATGAAGAGAGATGTTGGAAAGTTTATATCCAAATGCATGAATTGTCAGCTAGTTAAAGCTGAGCAAAAGAAGCCTAGTGGTTTGCTGCAACCATTGGAAATTCCCGAATGGAAATTGGAACAAGTCTCAATGGATTTCACTGATAGGTTACCAAGGACTAGATCAGGCCATGATAGGATTTAGGTGATTGTGGACCTATTGACCAAGAGTGCAAGGTTTATACCCGTCAAGTCGAATAGAATAGCAGCTAAGTTAGCAGAACTGTACATGAAGTGGGTAGTGAGATTTCATGGAGTACCCAAAAGCAATGTGAGTGACTGAGATCTGTTTTTTACTAGTGGATTTTGGAAGAGCTTACAAGAGGCTTTAGGTTCAGAATTACATCTTAGTACTGCATACCATCCTCAAACCGATGGTCAAACAGAGAGAGTGATTCGAGTATTAGAAGATCTCTTGAGAGCTTGCATATTAGATTTTGGAAGGTCATGGGATGACCATTTGCATTTGGTTGAGTTCGCATATAATAATAGTTATCAGTCCAGTATTGGTATGGCTCCATTTGAAGCTTTATACGGAAGACCGTGCAACTCACCATCATCTTGGTTAGAAACTGGTGAGAAATTTGTGCTTGGGCCAGATGTGATAAGAGAAACCTCAAATAAGATCAAGGTTGTCCAACATCGAATAAAGGTTGCCCAAGATAAGCAGAAGAGTTATGCCGATAAAAGACGAAGAGAATTGAAATTCTCCGTTGGCGACTTGGTGTTTGTCAAGATTTCTCCGTTAAAGAGCGTGATTCGATTTGGTAGGAGAGGCAAGCTAGCACCAAAGTTTGTTGGACCATTCCCAGTTCTTGAGCAAGTTGGGAATTTAGCGTATAAAGTTGAGTTACATGACAAGATGGCAGGAGTTCACAACATATTTTATATTTTCCAGTTAAGGAAGCTTGTACACGACCCCGATATGACTATTTCACTAGATCAGTTGGATGATATCGAAGTAGAACCCCAGGTGGTTAGGAACCGTAGGACGATCCGTATTATGGAGTAAGATACGAAGCAACTTCGAAGGAAGGCGGTGAAACTGGTCAAGGTTCAGTGGGGCGAGAATGAGAATGACTGTATTTGGGAAACTGAGGAGAGCATAAGGAAGACGTATCCAGAACTCTTTTCCTGGTAAGATTCTAACGACCATTTAGTTATCCCCTTGTTAGTAAACCGCATGCTAGGATAGGCTTGTTATGTTGCTATGTATGTTTGATTGTTGCAAATTAGTGATAGACATGCGGGACCCATTGTTTTTTTTCTTAGTAGGAATTTCGGGGGCGAATTTTTTTAAGGGGGGAGAATGTAACGACCCGCATTCTACGCATCGAAGGATCGTAGAATGTTTATTTTGTTTTCATACGAGGTCGTATAGTTGTGTAACTTTGGGGAACGACTATTGGGGTCCTTTCCCATGTTCACGATTTTTGCCGAATTTTAAGTGACCATTTTGGCCCTAGCGAATCTTGTTTTGCCTATAACTTTTGATTGGTAAGGAGTTTTGATCTAGAACCACTTTCAGATTTGGATAATGGTTTACCTTTCCGTAGAGTGGTCACATTAGCCAAACGGACTTACTGTTTGGGAGATATGGCTGAAATAAGGTTTGAAAGTGAAAAACAGCGTAACCAGGCCTAATTGGGGTGATTAGCAGCTAGGCCCATAACCCATTTCGGGATTAGGGTTATGGGGAGGCTGAAATCAGTTAAGAAAGGATTTATTTTTCAGTTTCTCAACCGCCTAAAACATTTCTTTAACCCTAGCAATGGCCTCTACCGTCTAAATCACCCCCAAATCACTTCTAATCATGTATTAGCTTAATCTACATCAAATCAAGGCAAATCAACACCAAATCAGAGTTGGAGCTGCTGTGTTGCATAGGAGTTCGACCCAAAACAGTAGTAAAGTTTAGATCTATAATTCATTAGTGGCTAAGGTGAGTGGTTTGCATTGTTTTTCAGTAATTACGGCTGATTAGGGGTGATTAGTGTTAATTAGCGAAATTATGCATGTTAAAATTCTAGAAAAATATGTAAAAATTCTTAAATATTATTTTAGGGTTCTGATAGAAATATGAGTTAATTTGGATATGTTTTGCTAATCCTATCATTAGTTATGCTTAAACATGATTAAGGGGAAAACCATGGATTCTAGGTATGTTTGATCCATATTAACATGTTAGATTGTTGTTTTGGTGTTTATGGTCAATTCTCTTTGTTTTTATTACTATTTGGAATGTTTTGTTGTTGCTTAGTGAAGTTAGAATTTGTCGAAAAACGCCGTCGTATGACGTAAATAGCTTGCTGGAAAAGTGCCAGGATTCAGGATCAGATCGGGATAGGGGATCGGGTCGGACATATCCGAACTGAACCGGAGTAGTGGCAAGTTTTGTGCATGGAAAAAGGAAGGCCAGCTACATTGAATTGGAATTGGGATCGGACCAGAGCTTGGCATGGGGATCGGATCGGATTAGAGCTAGGGAGCAGGATCAAACTAGGTTCTGGAGGCAAAAGGAGCGCTGAACCGAACCAAGGCTAGAGCACCACCCGAACCGAACCGCAGGGAGACGACCAAACCGAACTGACCTGAAGTGGAACACCTAACCGAACAGGAAGCATAGGGACGATTTATTCAAACCAAACCAAGGCGTGGGCTGTGAACACCTAACCGAACCGGGCTGGTATACCAAACCGAACCAGATGTATACTTTTACTTCTATGCGACGACTCTTCTGAAGACCAACTCCAATTCGGCCAAAACCCGAGATGCAAAGGAAGTCCAAATGGGAGGTTATTACTTAGGGTCCAAATGGGGATCAACGAGTTAACTTCATGGGCTGGGATTTGTTGCAGGATGTGTGCAAAGGGGTTACCGATGTCTATAGCTTTGACTCACCACTGAGAGACAGATGTTGGCTATGGATCAGTGCAGTGGAATTGTCATGATTCCATGGGGCAAAGTGATCGTAGCAGGGCTATGAGCCAGTGTAGTGGAGTTGTCATGACTCCATGGGGCAGAGTGGACATAACAAAGTATTAGTAGTTATGGATCAGTGTAGTGGAGCCGTCATGACTCCATGGCGCAGAGTGATCGTAACAAAGAATTGGGTGATCAAAGTGGTGGATATCGTATACTTTACGCACTAAGTGAGAGATGTGAGGATGATTGTATTGTTTGATGTTTGTTATCGCCATGACATGCACACCCCCTCCCCATTGTTTTCACACCATATGCTAGTGTCACCTTAGAGTACTGTACGTCCTGTTATGCTAACACTTTGGTTGCAGGTCCAGGTTTAGGTATGGTTATGTATGCCTGTTATTGTTCTGTTTTTGCTGCTTATCGCTCATACCAGACTTTTGACTGACCCAGAGTTTTATGTCTCTTGTTATTACTTTGTGTGCTCCCAAATGAGCAGACTAGAGACAGGTTAGCTGGTTATGCAGAATAGTCGTCCGAAGACGAGCAGGAGGGTTACACGTATTGTTCCCATATGTTCTCCCTATGTTGTTGCTGGTCATTACTTCGGGCATTAGCAGTGTACCTTCCATTTTTTCTTTAGAGACAGTTTTAAAAGTTGTAATAATGATGGTTTAGATCATAAGCTGTATTTTGAATCTTTCCGCTGCTGTGAGGTTTAGTTTTCAACTTATGCACTGGCTCGCCTGTTTTATATCAAGTTATGCTATTATTATATTTTGTTCCACGAGCTGTGAGATATACTACAGGTTCTTTGATGATTCAGAGTTTCAAATCTCTTCCATTTTCCTTTCGTTTGACGACTGTCCCGTGCTGGTTAGACACCGGTACAGCGCATTTCAAGGATATATCGGCTGGTGCGGGGCGGGCCGTCACATGAACCGTGGATATACGAGAATGTATAGAAGAGATTGAGGAGTAATGTTTTTGTAATAAATGATCGTTTGTAACAAACGTTGTTTAAAGTATACGAAATGTGTTTAAATAACATTTCGTGAATATGATTAACAAATCGATGAGTTTGGAAATGAGTATTGATTTGGGAATGAGATTTCATATTTTTATATGAAATCAAAGTTGAAAAATATGAATATGGATTTATAAATGAGATTTATAAATGGGATTGATATTTATAAATGTGGTTTCGATTGAAATGAAAAATATGAATTTATAACTGGATTTAAATCCAATAGTTGAAATAGATTGTTTAATCAATATTTTCATAAAATACAATATAACTGGGTATACGAGTATAAGTTGATATATACGTGAAAGAGTTGTAAAATAAATTCCTAAGATAAGGGAATTGAATAAGTACAAATTGTAAAGTTGGGAAATGATATGA
Source organism: Allium sativum (assembly GCA_030737875.1). Classification (NCBI taxonomy): domain Eukaryota; kingdom Viridiplantae; phylum Streptophyta; class Magnoliopsida; order Asparagales; family Amaryllidaceae; genus Allium; species Allium sativum. The sequence continues at coordinate 124,350,909 of CM060926.1, read as the reverse complement.
AATGGCTAAGTGAGGTTTATTCCGAGGTTTGGAATGTGGTATTACAAAGTTCGGAATGATTAATCGAAGTGATTTTATTCTGAGATTGGGAATGTGGTGTTCCGAAGTTCGAAATGTTCATTGGAGATGAGGGTTATTCCGAGGTTCGTAATGTTAACTGAAGGCAGGAGTATAAATGAAGTTAAAGGTTTGGATAACAACAATGAATATTACTTGTCGATAATGAATTGCAAATGGGATTTTTTAATGAAGTCGAAGATGTGGAAATGAAAACGAATGGTAAGTTGTCGTAATTAATTTACAAAAGATTTTGTAAATGGAAATTTGAAGTTTTGGAAATGGAATCGAATTAGTAAATAAAATTAAGCATTGTAAATGTGTTATGTAACATTTGTTACAAAGGATATGAACTATTTTTAGATATAAGATTTTGAAAGGAATGTTATATGATTTTAAACAACGAATTAGTTATCGGGTATGAGTTAAAGAGAATGTGATAAATGAAAGTAAAATGTTTTTGAAATGAAATCTGTAACGTTTGTTATAGATGATAAGTTGAATTGTTTTGATAAATATCAATATAAGAATTTTATAAGGTATCAATATAATAACTGTATAAGATGTTAATATAAGATTTATAAAAGTTTTGTTTATGTGGTTTTAAAACAAATGAATTTGAGTTGTTGAAAATAAATTATTAATAATAATAAAGAGATACTAAGGAATTTTCATAAGGATTCTATTTATAATAGAATCGAAGCTCGTATAAAATATTGTAAAGGATTATTAACGTAAATAGGAAGAATTTAATTAGAGTTTACTTAATAATTAGTTAAGTAAATGTGTCAAGATTTAAATAGGTTTTCAAAGGACAAATGTGTGGTTAATAAACTTTTATTTATTCTGAAGATATGAATGTTATTGGTTAAGGTCTGAGAGGTAAATAAAATACCCAAACTTGAACGACTCCACGATTATCCAAGGATAGTATTAGTTTATAAACGAGAGTAATTGAGGGAACATAAGTTATGATTTCACAAAATAATATTATAAAATGTTTTTCGAAAAGTTTATAAGTTGAATAAAATGAATTGGGAGAATATTCTTATTTTATAATAAGAAGTAAAAGGGATGTTTCAAATTTTGGAGAATTTAAAGGATAGAATTAACAGATGGTTCATTAAGAGGGTAAATGTTATTGAGTATTGAATTAGTGAATCCATTTTATTTTACGGATAAATAGTCGTTTTATTTGATAGTTAAATAACCGACTATTAAATTTGGCCTATACGATTGTTGGTACGGAAATACCGGGATTGAATTTATGTACGAAAATCATTCCTCTAGCAAATACGAATACGTTAAAGATGTTGATTCGAAAATGGAGCTATTGAAGACTGTGGATCTTCATTAGAGAAAGGAACACTTGTCAAATTTCTCTGTCTTGCAAGTGGAGTTATTTGATTTGTGATTCCGTCGTGTTTGAAATCTACAGATTGCAAGTACTACTCGCTAATGATCCATGGGGTGATTCCTATATTGGATGCTGCAGAGGAGTACCTTCGGTTCATCCTATCCCTGGATACTTGTATGGACGAATGTATGACAGAGTATTTCGAAAAGAGTCGCGTACGTTGATTTCTTCGAACGTACCAAAGTTGGTGGCAGAGAAAGGCAATTCTTTAGCTTAATAACTAGAGTATTTTTGCCGATGTCAATTAGTGATTTTGTGATGGATCTGACGATGTGACATTCGAAGTGGATGTGATGTGTTGATTAGAAAGGAAAAGCGTAGCCTCACGCCTCATCAACTGGGAAATGGAAAAAATCAGGTTAGTCGCATGGCTATGTGGGTCGCACCCATTTGGCTATATCATTACCTGATCTGGAGAAATCAAATGCCTTCAGTTGTCCCTTTTCGTTTTATTTGTATGCTTTCTGCGGTTGGCTGGCCCCTAATCGTGGTGGTGGTATATTCGGTACTCACAAGGGAAATGAGGGGTCGGTCATGTTTAGCCTGGGTTGCAAGATGTTCTTGCTGAACCCCATGTATTCATCTCCAAAGGTCGGAAAGGTGGTTGCCCATACCTTGCCATGTAAATCCATTCTCCAATAAGAGCCAGCGGTTTTGATTGCATATTATGTATGTGTAGCGTGAGATGCAAGCATTCCGCTAGATTGATATATATTTGTATTCAGACACTATTATAATATCAGAAAAGATATCATTCCCAAAAATGTTTTGGGTTATTGTAAGTAAAAACCGTTCGTATTTATGTGTGGATTTGGTCTTATGATTTTCCTTTTCTTTCGAAATTTTTTTAACTTTAAAATTCAAGTTGTATGATACCTTCAAACTTAGTGTGTTTTTCTCACTCTAGTTCACCAGACTGATCCGGCGTTTGTAATGCTCGGGTTAGACCGAGCTTATAGGTTCAGGTGCTATGAAGAGACGAGCTGGATGGGTTCAGACGTATGGTATTATATAATATTTATCCATTGTGTGATTTATATGAGGACAGGTTGATGTGTGATGTACTATGATGATTGTAAGTATTTTTCAAGCTCTCAGTAAAAGATTTATTTCAATATTATATTTTGTTCCGCTGCGATGTGAGACTCTATATTATGTGTTTCTTCTTCTTCTTCTTCTTCTATTCTTTACTTTCTTTCTTCCTTATCTCACTCTCTAATATTCTTTATAATAACTTTCTGGATGTTTGGCACTCGAGTTTAGATACGGGATGTAATTGTGTCGAAAATTTAAGCATCGAATTTTATGGGCCACTATAGTTTAAATTTCTTGGCAACCTTTTTGTTATGTTGTCAAGCGAGCTTAAAATGCTCGATGATAATATAATTGAATAAAATATTTGCCTATAAATATCCACCACTCTATCTCTTATAACCTAACTCATTTGTTCTTATATCTATGAAATAAAAAGAGGTCGCCACCCTCTTCTATCTTTAATAAATTAACTCGATTTCAATACTTGATGAAATCAAACAATATTGGATTTTAAGGAACCACATAAGAGAGAGTTTTGACTAGGCAAGCATAGTATTTTGTGCGATGTGATTTTGTGTTGCTCCAATTTACACAATATAGCTAGAGATGAACAACGTTTCGAATAGGTGATCGTAGAGGGGCAGCCGAGGGTGAGACAAGTTAGTGGAAGCAAGGCGCAGGTTTTGGCGTTGTTTGGAGGAACTCCGAATGTACGAGGTGAAAAGCGCATCACCATGGTGGCTTTCAAAGCTATAGGTCAATTTAGGAAGGAGAGGTGCAAGCATGATGCGGTGGTGGTCAACAGGTCGAAGTCAAGGTGAGAAACACAATGACGCGATCAGATTGATGGTTCGTCAAGTGAACGGTCGTGAAATTGGTGAACGTGCGCATGAAAATGTTACAGAAGGAAGCGACTTCATGATTTTGAAATTGGGGAAGAAGATAAAGGATGCAGCAAAGGAGGGTATCATTTAATTAAATTAAATTAATTAATTTTTAATCTTTTGTTAACTTGTAACGACTACATATAGTTCATACAATTTCTGATTAACACGTTCTCACTTGCGTTGGGTTCATATCGGAGAATACTACGATACGTAGTGGATTGGAGGAATTCTATGAAGTATGAAATTTTATCTAATTTCAAATGCCAGTTTGAAATTAGGTAAAAAAGTGAAATCGTCATTTGGAATGGATTGTGAGTTTAACTCATGCTTTTGACATACTATTGTACATTATAATAGTGTTGACTGTTATCTACATATTCATATGTATGATTGGTTGTTTAAACAATTTACTTCTTAATCAATGGGTTTGTGGTTTTATATACTTACCCATGGACCGAATGACCTTTGACACCACCTGCTTGTGGCAGAAGATTCATCTTTTATGAATTAGCTTGTCTGAATTGTATAACTTGTACATGCTGACATATGAGTTGTGATGCAGGGGGATAGGTTGGAGGAATTGAACAGGATTCCTCAATATGATTGTTATAATATTTGTATTCATATGATGTTATATGAATTGATTGAACTTTAAACTTATTATGGATCTCACTGGTAACATCATTTTATATGAAATTGTGGTGGAGTGAATATATTATTATATATAATATATTGAGTTTGTCTGTTTCACACATATTTGTGTGTTTGGAATAATTAGATTGAATTGGGAAATTATACAAATTGGAACAGGAATTTGGGAAAGTGGCATGCTTTTAAATCTTTTATTTAAACCTAATTTTAAGTTATTTTACTATATATATAAACTGACATAAATTAATCATGTTTATAAGATTTAGAAGTTTATTTTAGATTTTAAATCTATTATAATAAAATATTTAGAAATCACGAGTACTTTACCTTGTTGAATATTTATCGATACTTAAATCTTTAAAGGAATATTTTAAAGATAAGAATAAGTATTTTAATGATTTTCTATTTGTCATGACAATGTGTTAATTACATTCTCCTTTAACCCTCTCAGGTTATATTGAAGTATATATACTTGAATCTTTAGATGAATGCTTAATGACAATTATAAAAAGTAAATGTCTTGGATTTGTCATAAATGATGTTTTAGCAACACTTGTTTTTAAACTGTTGAAATGTAGTTAAACTGGGAATAAATGGTTTAATGGTTTTGAATGCACTTTGATCTTAATAACAAGATTTTAAAGATGAAACAAGTGTTGAATCTTTCAGGATATGGATATTGAAGATGTTTTTCAACATATAAAAGAGAAGACATTCATATCAAACAATGGATTAACCTCTTTGATTGTATTTTTAAAGAAAGAAAATCTTAAAAATGAATTATGAATATACGTATGCTGCAGTGATAAGTATAGGAATACTTTTGAAGTATTGAAGACTACTTAGGAATCAATTCATACAACATAAAAAGTTGCAATTTTCGTCTTTAATAGCGTCTAATTTTTCTACCGCCTTCGTCACTTTTTCTCTTCTTTTTTCCCTCTTCCTTCATCTGTCCATTTCACCACTTTACTTTTTCTCATCGCTGCCTTCCGATCTCTCACTACTCAACCTAGCTTACCCCCTTTCGGCGATTAGGTTACTTGTGCCACTTACAATACCATATCACTTTCAATTCCTTTTCCAGATCTAATTCTATGTGAAATACAAAACCGGGTTCACCTGGTGACCCCTAAAATTGACCACTCGTTGTCTATTTCGTCTCCACGGTTGTTATTATTGCGACTTCAGCGCTGACCATCCGGTCCATCCCGAACCTCCTATAGTTTGATTCTTTGTATCTTATATAGCCATCGCAAGGTACCAGCTTTCCCAACAACTGGTGGTTCTTAGGTACATTTTCTTAGTTTACTGGGTCTTGAGTTTGGCTTACATAGTTTGTTGGTTTCCTGATGGTCTTTGACGGTTTGGATATTGGGTGTTGTCTATATATTTTTTGGTTTTCGGCTTGTGCGTTTCTGGTTTGTCTCTTTCCTGTTTGAATGCTCTGTGGTATCTTTCATATTGTGCATTGTCTATGGTGTTTTGGACATCTGGCCGTGATCTCTTTTTTTTTCATTTGCAATTCATTTCCTCTTTTTCTTTTAGTCACAGCGAAAGTGTTATGCTTTGATGGGCCTTGGATTCTTTGGTTTGGGTGTTTCGTCATTTGCTTTGACCACAAGTAATCTTGGATGTCGATTGTATTGGTGAGTTCAGTAGTGGTGGCTTGCTTGTAGTATGCTGCTTTGTCTTGACTTCTTACAGAGCTTGTTTTTTTCTCTGAGATGTTATTATTGTCATATTGAGTAAGCAGCTTCTTGGTCACAAATCTTTGTCAAGTTCTTTGATGGTGATTTCCCACTCTTTCCTACGTAGTTCTGTTATGCCTCAGTTTAAGGTCATGTTTGTTGCTGCTTGGAGTCTTTAAAATGTTATTTTCTTATTTACCTTGTTGGTGAATATAACTGTGTGGTTGTTTTCCTTTGAAAACTGGATGGAATTTGTAATATTAAATGTAGTTATACCCTACGTGGTACATAGGATAATTTGTATGATTTGGTTATAGTTTTCTAGTCTTCTTTATTAGCTCCTGTTCTTTTACCTAGTTTAGTGGTTTTGGTCGGTCCATATTAAAAACCATTTGTGGTGGACTAAACCGGTAGTAGTTGCTAGTCATTTTCTCTATCTCCTGTAATAATGTATTTGTTATTTTTTGTTATAAGAAGTTCTACAGATCACTTTAAAAATCGGTCGGCTTGACCAAAAAGTGACTATAAAGGAATAGGAAAATAGTAGTATACACATATATATCTTTCATATGAAGAAACTGAATATAAACACAAGTATATTGATCAAGTAGGCGTCGTTGATTTATAAATGAAGTCTTATTGGATAAATGAAATTTTATTAGATAAATGAAGATTTACTAATAAAAGAAGTTTTAATTAATGAAAGAATAATTAAATGGAAAACGGGAATAGAAGCCGTTTATATGAGTTAATCGTGCTTTGACTATTTTTTCATGCTATGTGACTTGATAGTGCTCTGGATGTTTCTTCGTTTGTTATGGAAATTAAACGATGATGTGTTCAATATACAATCAATTATTATATGACTTGTAGTCGATTAATCGACTATAGAACTTGACCTTAAACTAGCAAATGTTTTTAAGGAGACCGTGATTGGTAAATGTTCTACTTATCAGAAACCATTTCACAAACTAGTATATGGGTTACATGTTTTGGAAGCGGTTGTGAAGTGAAGTCTATGTGGCGATTCAAGATCTATTGAGATGCTCGAACGCATGTATTGATTCCAAAATCTATTGAGAAATCTATATGTGATTCTAATATCTATTGATGTATTGGGATCCATATGTGATTTCAAGATATGTTGAATAATCTATATTGATTCCGAGATCTATTGAGATAAGGTATTCCAACTGGGGATTATTGTTCTGTTTGAGTGATAAAGACTCGTGTAAAGATGTCGAATAAAACCTCGACAACGGAAATGGAAGAAAATAGAGTAGGACCACAGTCTGGGGTTTTCTTAACCCATGATAGGGTATGTTGACTCCACATCAAGTGTTTTGTTAAAATCCTTAAGTGTGGGAGATCCTCGAAGTTACGCACAGGAGTTGGATATATTTTATTCCATGTAGTGCACATCAGTGTTTTCGTGCTTAGGCTAATTGTGGTTACCTTATGGTATATTTTATCTGAAGATATATGATTCTCGGAGGTAGGATATGAACTTTTTTCATGGAGTTCGGATCTGTATGGAGAGATCTCCAATGGAAAATCCAATATGCGAACATACCTTAGTGGTTGTGTTTGTACCTTAATAGTAGTCGGATGTAACCGATGTTACAATTCCAGGTATTGATTTATTTATATTCTACTAACTAGATATTATATATTATACAATTATATTTCACCCAATGAATGGTTGGATGCTTTGAGGGCAAAACCGTGACAGATATCTGTACGAACTCAGATTTTTTTTGATCTATGTCATGTAAAAATTGAGTTATCTCAGTGGTTCACTATCCTAATCTAGGTGTTTATTAATTATAATGCTTGGGTCAGACCAAATATATTTTTCAGATTGGATTTGGATTGCTTTGGAGCTTCAGAAGAGGAGTTGATGTCAAGACGTATGGTGTTATTCCTAGATTTATTTTGCTCTATGCGTTGTTGTATGGATCATCAATTGTGAAAACAGGCAGTTATAACTGTTCAAGTTAATCCAATGATTTCTGTGTACTCTGATTGACGTATGTACATTACAATTTTTTTCTTTATATAAAGAAGATTGCTATGTTATAGATTATTCGTCCCGCTATGAGATTCTTTTCTGTATCCTTTTTCTTTTATTCATCCATCTACTTTGTTTTCCCTTAACAATCAGTCTTTCTGGGACTATGAGTACGGAGGATGTAGTGTGTTGATTTTCGAGAACTGAAAATTTGGGTCATTAGACCATGCCTTTTGAATTGAAAAATGTTAGGGTTATCTATAAACGATTTGTTAACAGGATGTTCAGAGATCAAATTAGAAGATCCAACAATGTACATACGGATGACATGCTTATGAAATCACGGTAGTTGCATGAGAATGTTCAGTATTCTCCGCAAGTGTAGAATGAAACTTGCTAGCCAGCCTTTTGGTTTGGTTCCCAAAAAGTACAAAAGACATGCTCAAGTCAACACATCGCATGACATTACAGTTCGACGTGTCGCTAAAAGATAAGGAAGCACGCCAAGAGAAGGTGATGCGAGCAAGAGCCTCACGGCCCCTCAAAACTATGGCGTACCCATCATCTCACACACCTATGTTTCGGACCCCTAAATCTCGAGTCCCTCTAAGCCTCTCCTCCTCTGAGTTTGCTCTAGAAATCAACGCTCCCCTCGGGGTACGATTTTCGTACCCCAGTAAGGGGTACGAGTTTCCTTGAAGAGGGGAAGGTGAAGGGCCTACGTTTTGGGATCCGAGATTTACTGTTGTGGTCCCCTACTTCTACCTACTCCCAGCTAACCCCTCCACTATAAACAGCCTCATGATCACACTTTAAAGGGGTAGGAAATAAGTTGATTTGACATTTCTCGAGAGCTTCAAGTGGCCTCTTTAATGGCATCCATGCTTTAAGGAAGAAGAAGGGAAAAAGTGTCTTTTTCCTAATATTCATATATGACAATTATGACCTCATTTTACTTTAAAAAGTTTGTAAAAGGATGTCATGAGATAATCCTAAGCTTGTAAATTTTTATTGTCAATAAAATATCAGGGACTCTTCCAAAGTGGACGTAGGCCCCTCAAGGGACCGAACCACTATAAATCTCGTGTGTTATTTACCGCTTTCTACACTAATACTTCCACGCAAAACTATAATTCTTAAGTAACTAAGAATCTTGGGTGTTTATGACATATTTTTCCCTCAAAATTCTGGTGCTTTCATTGAGAGCAGCTCGGACTTGCTTCTTTGTCGCACGTCTCCATCCTGACTTCGACGTGCTAAGGTTCCATTCAAAACCTGCCATTAGGTCCGCTTATGATGGTTAAGCGAACAAAGAATTAAATGATCGGATCTTTTGCTGTAGCCTAAGCTGGAACATCTCGGCAACCTTAACCGACGGATATCCCAGTCGGAACTGATACCCTTCCTCCTGTGGACCCTGAAGCTTCCGCAACACAAGTGCAGATCCACACGCTTAATAAGAGGTATGCAAGTACAACTCTCAAACTCAACCAGGCACTGAAGAATAATGTTGACCTTATGCACCAAATCCAAGAAAGTCAACGCATCATCGCTCGAATTCAACTCGCTCAGAACTACGCCCGACCATGACGTACTATCTCGGAAACATCTTCCTCTTAATCAAGGGGCCTATATGAAAGAAGGAGGTTTATCCACATCAATAACGTTGTCATCCGCTCCAGCACCCATACTAACAAAAACGACAATGGAAATGGGAATGGTGACCGGACCACCATCACTTACAGCATGGAAACACAATACCATAATCTCTCCCAGTTGATTATCAATGACGAACCGGGCACAAGTAACCTACTCTCTCCTCGAGAGAACCCAACTATCGTCGCTCAGTACCAAAGGCCAACACTCCCCGCAACCCAGTCGACCCAAGCCCCTTCATATCAGGGTGCACATCAACCCGCTCGACCTCACCAGCCACACCAAAACCAGCCATTGATGTCGATGACATGGAAAAGGACGACTGTGACGGCCCGCCCCACACTAGCCGACATTTCCTCTAAAACACATTGTACTAACGTCCAATAGCATGACACGATCGTTAAGGAAAAGGGTTTTGAAACTATAAATGTAACACCCCGCCTCCGCCAGGGTGTCTCTTGCAAGCACTCTGACTTTGGAGGGGCGTTTGAATCAGGTAAACATGCATAATGATATATCAAGGCAGAACAAGAACATATGTATATATGTAAACAGAGTAAATAACATAGATAAAACAGCGGAAGATTTCAAACCATTTCAAAACAAGTCTGGTACAACATAATGTCAATTTTCCAAATACACAAGTCTAGATAAAAACAACATTACTGAAAAACTGAAATACATAAGTACTATTCCCAAAATAAGTGATAACCATAGCTAGCTTCATGTCAAGACCGTACATGAGCTAAAATCCCACAAGCAAGCGATCAGAAATCCAGCTAAGCTCCAATATTCCCTCCCTGAGAACCTGGGGGGGAAACGGAAGAAAAGAGGCGAAAGAAAACAGGTCAGTCAAAAAGACTGAGTAAGCCCTACTACAATCAATGTAAACTGATAAAGTTAACTGGCATGCGAAGCAGGTATGATCATAAGGGTAACAACATACTAGCATGGTGATTAACTAACAAGGTAGATAAAGGTGTCATCGCATAATCAGGATTAAGGTTTTTGCACCACAGGTGTACTAGCAAACTAACATGACTTGAATAAACAAGTATTGATCCCTTGGCCCAAGCTTTGGCCTAATAACATGAAATGACCCTAATACAAGGTCCAACCAAACGGTCTAGTCGATCGGCTCCCTAAGCCTAACTCGTCACGTGTTGGTGTCAATACGGCCCAAACATAATTGTAGTCGAACTGTGCTGGGTCCACCCTTCGGGTGTATCAAGCCCTAGGGTGTCAACCCCTGGACACCATGAATATGAGTGCACAGTCCCGATCTACTGGTACCCGTGCATGTTTTCTCCGGCTACGGACTATGTGCACGACCAGAGTCCGCCCGGAACTACACCGGCGTACCACCCTGCCGTCGCTTTTGGTCGCTTACCTCCAGCCCAGTAATCGTGCCCCCTCCCTAGCCTAGTCCCTAGGGTCTTAATGATACAAACTTGGGATTACTGCTGGAGTGGGCCCCCATTGCTAGGATTTTCTAGTGGGTTAACTACGGTTTAACCCTCTTGCTATTCATGGATTAACTTGGTTAAGTGTAACAATGAGTTCACGACTTAACCCCGATTAATCTACCAAGCCCGAATTGGTTAAGTATTAAGTGGACCATGACTTAACCCTAATCATGAGGCATTAATTAATTAATGTGCCTTAACCTCTCACATTAGACTTGGTTGCGGTTACTAGTTAAGCCGGTCGGTTCCGGGTAGCTTTACACCACAACTTGGTCTAACCTCGGGTTCAAGGCACAACATGACCAACTTCTCACATTGGGTCCTATTGTTTGTAGCAACTAGTTAAGCCGGTCGGTTCCGGGTAGGTTTACGCTACAAACTCAACCCAACCTCGAGTTGGTCACACTTATCTTTTCTAAGTGTCATGTCCATCATGTTTCCAAAACATGTTACAAATTTTCAAGCAATTGGGTAGACCTAACTTAATAGGTAAATTCCCAATGGGTAGACCTAACTTAATAGGTAAATTCCCCAGCTTATGTTTTATGTCTTTTTAGTTTACCCAATCCCAAACGCAATCCCCTCGCTTACATATCGCAATAGCGCATAAAGGATAGAAAGAGGGAACTTGGCATAATCATGACATAAAGGTGTTGAAGCCACAAGTTCAACATGGTGGCATATGAAATGCACATGTGTTCATATACTTGCATATTACATTTTTAGGCCTCAAAAGCATGCATAAAACCAAACTTAGCATATTGGTGATACATGGTGCTAAATGACATGTAGAAATGGCCATAAGTTCGCATTTAGCCTCACATGCAAGTTATCATAAGGGATACGATAACTTACATGTTGCCAAAATGCAACCTTTGGCATAAAGCTTGAAGCTTTATGTTCACATACTCAAGATAAGCTTGCATAACATGATAACATGAACAAGATGATCATCCCAAACTTGCATAACATACTTGCATATCATAACATGGCATACTTGCATAGCACAACATGGTAAACTTGCATAACATGACATGATGAACTTGCATATCATAGCATGGCATACTTGCATATTAACTTGCATATCATAGCATGACATACTTGCATATAAACTTGCATATTACAACATGATAAACTTGCATATCATAGCATAGTAAACTTGCATATAAACTTGCATATCATACATTTAACTTTAGAGTTTAAGTATGAAAGTAGAATAGGGCTTACAATGCTTATGAGGACACAAATGAGTACAGCAAATATAAGAAAGCCCTTATGAAATCAAATAAACCCAAAATGCAAGCAAAACCCTTGATCCAAAATGATCAAAACTCTTTCTTTATGATGCTAATATAGAAACTTGACTTGAATGCAAGCTAATGATGCTCATACAAGTTTAAAAACACTTGTATGCATGGAAAATCACTTAGAAATTTATTTAGGAATTTTATGAAGAGAGTGGAGGCCATGAGAGGATTGATTTTGCCATAGTTTAGTTGTAGGATTGATTAATGATGATTTAGGGTTAGGTTAGGGCCTTATTTATAGACTAGGCAAGTGTTTTAGGCCATAGGATTAAACCCTAGTTGCAATCTCAGCCCTCAAAACCGAATCTGGCCCCCAAGCTCAACACAATCTCTAAATGGTGCACCAGGCTAAACAGCCCGGCTGGACCAAGTCGACAGCCAAGTCGACAGGGCTGTCGACTTGGGTCCAACCAAGTCGACTCCCAAGTCGACAGGGCTGTCGACTTGGGTGCTATGGCGGGAACTTTCCCGCCTAGCCCAATCTGACCTAATTTTTCAAATTCGAACTTGAAATCTGTTTTTACTTTGAAATTTTCTGAAAACTTCGTTGGGCCTTAATCGGGTCATACGGACTCCGATTTTCGAAAACTCGGACTCTATTTCGCGTATTTTTCCGAGACGAACGCAATGACATAGCCCGTTTCCCCTGATTCAGATTTTAGAATTAAATTCTGCCTCGATTTACGTTATAACAGGCTATTGAAAATACGGGTTGTTACATTCTCCCCTCCTTAAAGGATTTCGTCCCCGAAATCTTCGAGTTAGGAAGAACGTATCCTACCATCCAATCATCCATCTAATCAAAACATCATCCACGAGCAATCATTGTCCTTACAAGATTCTAAATGTTGTATGAACATATGCAAAGGTGTGTGTATATGTACTTATCTAATGCAAATATCATCAATGCAAATTATGTTAGTGAAATGAATCCATATGTATGCAATTCCTAACATAATGTATAACATCTATATGTGTGCACATCACATACATCCATATGAAACATCCATGTGATAACACAAAAATTTTCATCCATGAATAAGCATAAACACTCATGCATATGCAATATGAGGAGTGTGTGAGCCGATCTAGTGCCTAACGTGTATAATGCATCCACGAGTAACCACTTGCAAACACTTGCAACCATCAAGCATAACATGTTTCAAACACATGTTGCATCCAAAGGGTTTCTACCTAAGGTTCTCATGACAAGATTATCACGATAAACTAGATAAACATGGATAGCAAAGAGAAGATATGCTAACAAAGAAAAGAGATTGAGAGTGTACACTCAAAAAGGAATGGATAAAGCCCACGCATCTTCTCCTCGGTTTCCCAAGTTGCGTCTTCTTCGGCTTCACCCCATTGAACCTTCACCAACTTGACCTCTCGATTCCTTAGCTTCTTGGTCTCCGTCCCCAAGATACGAATCGGAGCTCTCCTCAAGGTAGCCTCTTTCTCCACTTCCACATCTTTCAGAACACTCGGCTCAACAACCTCTGTTGATTCATGTAAACACTTCCGGAGATGCGAGACATGAAAAACATCGTGTTCTCCGGCAAGCTTCTCGGGCAACTTCACTCTATAAGCCATCTGCCCGATCCCCTCTATAATAGGGAATGGTCCAACAAACCTCGGTGCTAACTTCCCAACAGCTCCAAATCGGACCACATTCCGCAAAGGAGAAACCTTCACGAAAACCATATCCCCAACATCAAACTCCAAATCAGTTCTTCGCTTATCAGCATAGGATTTCTGTCGGTCTTGGGCCGCTTTCATCCGTCTCCGAATCAACTCGATCTTCTCGGATGTATCTCTGATCATATCAGGCCCAAGTATAAGCTCATCTGTAGTCTCCCACCAACATGTAGGCGACTTGCACGGCCTCCCATATAAAGCTTCAAATGGTGCCATCCCTATGCTTGCCTGATAACTGTTATTATATGCAAACTCAACAAGAGGAAGATGGTATTCCCAAGTACCACTAAAATCCAGAATACAAAGCCTCAATAGATCCTCGAGTACCCTATTCACCCTTTCGGTTTGACCGTCCGTCTGTGGGTGATAAGCCGTACTTAGATCCAACCTCGTGCCCATAGCTTTTTGCAAGCTATTCCAGAATTGGCTTGTAAAGATTGGGTCACGGTCACTGACTATACTAGAAGGGACTCCATGTAGTCTCACAATCTCACGAAGATATACAGACGCTAGCCAAGATGCGGTCCTCTTGCTCTTCACCGGAATGAAATGAGCACTCTTCGTAAGTCTGTCCACAATAACCCAAATGCTCGTATTCCCTTTCCTTGACCTTGGTAGCCCATCGATAAAATCCATGGAAATACTCTCCCACTTCCATAGTGGAACGTCTAGAGGATGCAATAGCCCACCGGGCTTCTTCGACTCGGCCTTAACTTGCTGGCAAATGATACATCTAGAGACAAACTCTGCCACATCCTTCTTCATCCCAGGCCAAAAGAAAATGCGCCTCATATCTTTATACATCTTATCTCCGCCCGGATGTATAGTCAACTTAGAGCGATGCGCTTCCTCAAGAACTTTTCTTACCAAATCTTCTACCATTGGAACACATAACCTTCCGTCTCTCCTCAGCCAACCCTTGTCATCAATAGAATATCGAGCGAGATGACTAGACGCCTCTCCTCGAATCGGCTTATCCATAATCTCAACTATCTGAGGGTCTTCTTTCTGCGAAGCCCCAACTTGATCAAGAAGGGTAGGTCTGAGTTCCAGAGATGCTAAAGAACCGGTCATCGACTCAATTGCCAAAGAGAAGTCAAAGGTTGCCACATACTCTAAATTCTTCATCTCAACGAATAGAGGACTTAGGGTCAACCTTCTTCTACTCAATGCATCTGCTACCACATTCCCCTTGCCAGGGGTATAAGCTATCTCAAAATCATAGGATGCCAAGAATTCCATCCATCTTTGTTGCCTCAGATTCAGATCCTTCTGAGAAAAGAGATACTTCAATGACTTGTGATCGGTATAAAGCTCAAATCTTTCGCCTAGAAGATAATGGCGCCAAGCCTTGAGTGCATATACTATTGCTGCCAACTCTAAGTCATGAGTGGGATAATTCTTCTCATGCACTTTGAGTTGTCTACCGCCAAAACATATCACTCTTCCTTCTTGCATCAGAACAGCTCCTAACCCCGTGCCACATGCATCGGTGTATACTGTAAATAACTTCCCTCCATCGGGCAAAGCTAGAACAGGTGCTGATGTAAGAGCTCTCTTGAGCTTCTGAAAAGCAAGCTCGCATTCTATGCTCCAAGCAAAAACTAAATTCTTCTTCGTCAATTTAGTGAGAGGAGCGGAAATCTTCGCGAAGTCCTTGATGAACTTCCGGTAAAAACCCGCAAGACCTAGAAAACTTCTCACTTCGGTTGCATTCCTTGGAGTCTTCCAATCCTGAACTGCAACTACCTTAGCGGGATCCACCGCTAAGCCTTGCTTAGATACTATATGCCCAAGGAATCTAACTTCCCTTCTCCAAAAGTGACACTTGGAGAACTTGGCCTTCAACTGATGCGCCCTAAGCGTATCCATCACCTCCATGAGATGCCTTGCGTGCTCTTCCTCATCTTTAGAGAAGATCAGAATATCATCTACGAAGACCACGACAAACTTGTTCAAGAACTCCCTGAACACCCTACTCATCAAGTCCACGAAATATGCGGGTGCATTAGTCAAGCCGAACGGCATGACAAGCCATTCGAAGAATCCATCTGGAGTTCTGAACGCAGTCTTGTCTATACTATCTTCAGCTACCCCTGAGCTGATGGAATCCAGTAGCAAGATCAAGCTGAGAGAAAACAGAAGCACCGACAAGCTGGTCAAAGAGATCATCAATCCTCGGTAACGAGTTTCTGTTCTTCTTAGTCAGCTTATTCAACTCTCGATAGTCAACACAAAGTCGGAGAGAACCATCTGCCTTGGTAGCAAATACCACAGGCGCTCCCCATTCAGATATACTTCGCCTAATGAAGTTCTTCTCAAGCAACTCTTTTACTTACTTACTTAGCTCCCGCCTTTCACGCGGAGCCATGTGCCGAACAAGCAAAGAAACCGGCTTTGCATTATCCACCAGATAAATGCGGAAATCAATCTCTCGCTTAGAGGGCAACCCCCTAACTTCATCGAAAACATCCGGATACTCTCGAACCACTCTCACAGACTGAAGAGTTTCCATTGACGAGTCTAGTGATTCAAGATAGCACAACATGACGGGACCTCTCGGATCATAAGAAATCTCTAGGGTGTTTCCGAGGCGAGTCACGAGCCTCACAACCCTATGCTCACAATCAAGGATGGCTCCATATCTAGACAGCCAATCCGTACCCAATATCAATCCGTATCCCCAAAAACCAAGAACATAAGCACTGCACAAGAACTCTACACTTAGTATAGAGATCCTCAAATCCCCACATATCATAGACAAATGGGCGGAACCCCCAATGGGATTTGAGACATAGACGGGATCATCTACCAAGCTAGTACTAAGGTGCAAACTATCAACAAGATCAGATGAGATAAAGCTATGCGATGCACCAGAATCAAACAAGGTACGAACTGGAACATCAGAAATATATACAAGGCTCTCAACAGAAATACTACCTCGGTCGGGAACTGGAGCAACATTGAGAGCATGAACTTGCCCTCCTGAAGGTCCAGCACGCTGAGTCTGACCCTGGTCTTGCCCTTTCTTCTTCGGGCAATCCTTACTGAAATGTCCAGTCTCACCGCAGAAAAAGCATTCACCATTCTTCCTTTTCCTTTTCTTACAATCCTTAATAAGATGCCCAACTGAACCGCAATAATGGCACTTCCCCTTGTTGTTATTGCCCTTGTTGTTGTTCCCCTTGTTGCCTTGACTCTTGTTCCTGTTCTTGTTCTGATTGCCTTGACTGCTCTGACCACTTGGATTTCCCTGATTTCCTTTCCACTGGGAATCAGTCTTCTTGGCCTGATTATCATTCATCTTGGTCTCTTTCTTGACATCTCCCTGAAGTAACGCCATATCAACCAAACTCTCAAACGTGGCCCCATGGGGAATATGTGACATAGCCAATCCCTGCAACGGCTCATTCAATCCTCTAGCAAAACAAAGAGCCTTCTTCTGAGGGGTATTTACCATATCCAAGCCAAAACGAGCTAACTGATTGAACTTGTTCACATATTCTTTGACAGACATATCTCCTTGTCTCAGTGTTATGAACCTCTCCATTTGCATATTCTCCTCGGCAGAAGATAGAAACTTAAGCACGAACCTTTCCCTGAAATCGGCCCAAGTCTCAACAGGCCTAGTACCATTGGTGACTTCCCACCAATAAGCGGCTTCATCCTTCATAAGCCAAACCGCCAACAAGATCTTCCTCTGATCGTCTAACCCAAAGATGGCAAATAAATCCTCGGTCTCTTTCAACCAATTTCTGGCCTCTACAAAAGTCTCAGTGCCTTGAAAGTTCTTTCCACCCATTGCTTTGAAATCTTTGCAAGTCTTTGCGAAGTCAGCTTGAGGATGCTGAGGGGGAGGAGGAAGAGTGTGAAGACCCGCAACTTCCCCGTAAGGGAAAGCGTCGGATAGTTCGAGAACAAACCACAACAGAACGCATACAGAAGAACATTTCATTGTATATAACAACAATGCATCAGAATACAAGAATATACAGAGTATAAATGAATATTACACAGAAATATCAGAGATTTAAATTACATTTAAATACATAGCAGCGGAAAATAATACATTACACAACTAGAAGAAGATATACGGATACAAAGCTTTCCGGATATCGTTCCAGCTGTAAACCAGGATCCTGTGAATATAAATCTGCAAAACCAAAACTACTAGCTGCCCGTGTCAAAATAGGGGCACCCAGAGTTTAGGTCAAAACAATAAACTCCAGGTCAGTCATGGGACTGGTGTGAGAACTAAAACAGTTATTAATCTTTATTTTAAAAGGTAAATCAAGGGACCACGCCGTATAACACGGAACGGGTTTCCTCCCAAGAATACCAGTGCATAAAACAAACAGCGCAATGCTAAATAAAGAAAGATGAAGCTGTTATAAGACCCAGGTCCTATCACACAATGCAACGCAAGCCGGGGGATAGGGTTTTCCCTTATAACAGCCAAAGAATGCTTGATACGTTTAAAACAAATCATTTGATACTATAATAAGTGCATAGTGTATAAAACAACTTCAAATCATAAGTATCAATCATAGGCGACATGAGCGTCCCATGCCACTATGTCGCCATATATAGGTTTACAAATAAAACCGCAAGTGTCACGTATTTGGAAATTGGTTTTCCATCTATGAACCGAGGCCAGGGATCGTCCTCAACCGATTCGAGACTGTCTAGCCCGAGCCTCAGGAACAGCCGCAACTGCCCCTTGGATCGTCAGGGCCGGTCCACACGGAGTGGATTATTATGCCTGAACAATACGTCTCCCCACCCTATGGGGTGTAAGTCTGGTCCGTCAGCCGACCAGAATGCATTCGGCCGAAACCGATATAACCGAGGCGCCTCGCAACAGCAACAACCACATAAGTCAAACTCGTCAGGGCGTGTAAAACCACTGACGCCACTTCTAGCTAGAAAGAAACGCAAGTCCTCCCTGAGGTCCGTCTCCCGTTTTTGGTTCATACCTGGTGTGAAACACGCGAGGTAAACGTTACACAAAGCTACGCCACAAAGGCCGTGCTTTGATCATCACCACAAGACTTTGCTTTTCAACAGAAGCCTTGATCATTTGCATCTTAGCATGCCACACAGGCAAACCATCCTATGCAACCGATATCAGTCACACAGAATGAAATCCGATGTCAGACACACAGTCCATTTACAAGTCCGTTCTGGGTCTGAACGAAGCCGGAGGCACCTAGTACCCCGCATATCCATCGATCTCCAAGTACGTCTGGACGATCACTAACTGTTTCCATCTTCTTGGGTGTACAGCCCAATCAAGATCATCAGTTATCACCCAAACGACGTGAAGACCTCCGGTCTTCGACCATCGTCTTCATCTTCGACTTATCGTCGTATCAGTTATCCAGAATGGGATAAACCCGGTCTTTCCGAATAACTCGCGTATATTTAAATAAGTGTTACACAAACACAACATACGCCTCATTCCAATTCATTAGTCACTAACCGTAAATTAATCAAGAGAATAATTCCCCAAATATTAACCCCGAAGGCCGAAACCAACATCAGATCAATATCCAGAAAACCATTCTGCTTGGCTAACCGCCAGTTAGTTTCTAAATTTCACATTCAAATCTAATTAAAGATTTAACTATCGCCTGGAGCAAAACTGGTGATACTCCATTCTCGATCTTTTCAATCTAATTAAAGATTCATTAAAACTCCACTTAGTTTTAATCGGTGACTGGGTTAAAGAATCAGTGTCATTTAAAACACGGTTCACGATAAACCCAAAGTCACATCCCATTAATTATCGGGTTAAAGAACAAGTGTTATTTAAAACACTGTTCACGATAAACCCAAAAATCAATATCCATTCAATTCCAATTAAATATTATTTAATTGGTACACTTCATTAAATCTAAATCAAAAGATTTAATCTTTTCTCAGCTGGGTTCAAGAACAGTGTTAGTGAAGACACCATTCACGACAAACCCAAATCACATTCATTAATTATCGGGTTAAAGAACAAGTGTTATTTAAAACACTGTTCACGATAAACCCAAAAATCAATATCAATTCAATTCCAATTAAATATTATTTAATTGGTACACTTCATTAAATCTAAATCAAAAGATTTAATCTTTTCTCAACTGGGTTCAAGGACAGTGTTAGTAAAGACACCATTCACGACAAACCCAAATCACATTCGATATTCAATACAAGGCTCTGAATAGAAAATATATCGGCTTATATTCAATATCAAATTCTACGACTAACAAATGTCATATTGGAAATAACGATATAAATATATATATCTTTCAAATTTCCATAACAACACCTGTATAATCACGAATTCCAACATCGAAATATTCCGAAGACAATTTCGATTCAAATCCACTCCAATGCAATCATTGGGAATTTTGGTTATTTTAAAAACCCTTTTCGAATTCAATTTATTTATTTAAAAATAAATAGAATTATAATTCTAGTTCAAAACTAGTTCATTTCGATAAAAATCTATTTTTATCTTTTCAAATATGGAGTTTTTCATCCCAAATCTTCACAAATCATTTCTTATGATTTTACACAAATTATTACTATTTTTAATAATTTTATCAAGGCCCGTTCAGTCGATTTCCATCAACGGCCATCGAACTGCACTTACAGCGACCTTTTTCGAATTTGATTTGGACATAATTCCAAATCCAACCGTTAGATTTCAAATTTCTAATATTCGTTAGAAAGCTCTTTTCGATACGAACCCAACGGTTCCGGTTTTAGGAGAATCCGACGGTCGGATCTCCCGTAATGCCCGTTTGAAATAAATGGTCGAAATTCGCGAACTGCCGCGGCGCGGCGCGTTCTATTCAGGCCATTATATTATATATAATATATATATAATATATATATCGTCGATTTCTATTTAAAACGAATTATATAAATAGTTTTGAATTCGTTTCAAAAACATTTTCAACTTCCATTTCAATTCAAATCAAAATTGCATTCTTCTTTATAAATTCGTTTTAAAATCCATTTCTATTCAATTCAAATTTCAATTCAATTTGAATTTATTTCACTTCGCTTTCAATTCAATTCGAATTCGTTTTCAGTTCAATTCATTTCGAAATCGTTTTCAATTCAATTCATTTCGAAATCGTTTTCAATTCAATTCATTTCGAAATCGTTTTCAATTCAATTCATTTCGAAATCGTTTTCAATTCAATTCATTTCGAAATCGTTTTCAATTCTATTCATTTCGAAATCGTATTCAATTCAATTCATTTCGAAATCGTTTTCAATTCTATTCATTTCGAAATCGTATTCAATTCAATTCATTTCGAAATCGTTTTCAATTCTATTCATTTCAAAATATTCGATTTCGAAATCACTTTTCAATATTCATTTTAAAATGAATAAAATCGATATAAATATCGTTCACGTCAAAATGGCGTCAATCTAATCCTCACGGCTTCACATATTTCTATTTTCAAATATTCTATTTCAAATATTTCTATTTCAAATATTTCTATTTCAAATATTTCTTTTTTTTTTCGAAACTGGAATGAGGCCCAATCAATTACCATATAATGTTAATTATATGGATTTTCTACAACACATGTATATATCAACAACGATGAATAATCAACCATCAACCAAAGTGCACTACACTGTATAAGCATCAAATATAGACATTTAACGCTTATAGCAGCTTGTCAATCAATCGATCGACATATTTAATCAATCAGGATGAGTGAACTTCAAATTTCATCCTAACACCCGTGTGGGGTTTCAAACAATCAAACACATATTTTATTTGTGCAGTTAGGCGATGTGTAAAATTTATCGACCCAATCAACGTCATTCAAATAGGTGTACATAAACAAACCGTCTGGTTTGTAAATGAATATTTATTTATTCACATTCACGTTAAAAATTATATTTTTAACGATAACACATTTTATTTTAACATATGAATTTCTATTCAGTTCATTCGTTAAATAAAATGCTATTTTTATTTTTCTAACTTATTTTAGAAAATTTCGGCGGCATAACGGCACGATACTAGAAACGGGACAAGGCCTAGCCTTATCCCCGGTCTAGTGAAGGCCCACGCCATTCACTCATCAATCAAATCAATTTCATTTTGCAAACCACAAAATTTGGAGTAAGGGTCTAACCTAGCCTTACTCCTACGCCTTATAACGGCGCACGTCTAATCCTAACCAATTTATCGATTCGATTTTTCATACCACAAACCACATTCAAACCAATATCGCAATCAATCACCAAACAGCCAAACAAACAAGTCCATGGTCTGTGGACGATTGTGTCGGGTGCTACTAAACACCGTCTGCATCCTAGTATATATATATAACTAGAAAATAAATTGAAGGGTGAGAAGTTCTCACTTATAGCTATCCTAGCTCCACGGCACTTCATTGATAGAACTCTTCGCCTTTTGTCGCTTTCACCCGTATTCTCTACATATGTAAAAATCGAATTTTTACTATGTTATTCAATATATAAAAATCTGATTTTTACTTCGACTTTCAATATATAAAAACATATTTTTATACTACTATGTTGTATAGATAAAAATTATATTTTTATCACGCTATTTTCCATATAAAGATTTCGCCTTTTCTAAAATAAAGATTTCGCCTTTATAAAAACATGGACTTTGCTTTTTCAAATTTAAAGATTTCATCTTTATAAAAATCTCATTTTTATTTTTCTACACATATAAAGATGACATTTTTAATATCCCGATCATGTAAAAATTATATTTTGAACTCTTTACATAAACAAAAATCCTATTTTGACATCACCTATATAGTAAAGATTATATTTTTAATACTTCAAAAATATAAAATCATATTTTTATTACTAAATGAAGTTCTATTTTTATCGAAATAAAAATCCTATGGTACTATATAAAAAAAATGACATTTTCATGTCAAAGCTATATATTCCAAAATCAGGTTTTTTTCAATGTACTTATTTTAAATAAAAACTGATTATTTTTCCTATGCATTATATTAAACAAAAACTGATTTTTTTTCTAATGTATATATTTTTAAAACTTTAATTACTGGTCAGAAAAATTAATTAAACTAATATATAAACATTAAAAAGGAGATTACCCTCACTAAAAAGGAAGGTCGCGTTCATCTGCTTCTTCCTTGCTAAACACTCCAGGTCATGAACCCCACGCACGATTTTTTTGACTTCGATCATCGCTTGAGCTTCAGTTCGTCGGAGGTGCATCAGAGGGATCGTCAGTGCTGGGTGCGCTGGCGGTGGGTGCTGCAGGGGGGCTCGGTTTGGTCAACGATGGCGGTTTCTGATTGGTGGGAGGGTTTTGGGGCTCGCGGAGGCTGGGGGTTTGCTATTCGCCGGAGCTAGGCGGTAGGGGGAAGAAGAGGGGGAGGTCGCGGTGGGCTGAGCGACGGTGGAAGTGGTGGGTAGCCAGGAGGAACGGCGATGGGGAGCGACGGGGTCAAACGAGATCCGTTCCCCTTTCTTTTTTTTTTTTTTTTTCTTTTCCTGTTTAAAATCGAGATGAAGAAAAAAAAAAGGGGGGGGGGCCAGAACGAAGATAAAGGGAGGGGAATTCTTTTTTTTTTTTTTTTTTTTTTTTTTAATTATTTAAATTAGCAAAGAGTTGACTTTTTCGTACTACCTCTAAACGAGGCCCACCGCCTGTCGTCCATGGCGTTTTACCCCCATTCCGAACACAATGGGATAGGTATCGCAAGCTGATTTGATCGTTACAATCAGTTTCCTTTTGAATTTTCATTTAAATCATTATATTGAATTTTAAACGTACATTTCAAATTACCGGGGCCACATACTGACTAGAAAAATTCCAGAAAAATATTTTCTAGCTTCGTATTGACGATACGGTCCTAACAAAACTAGTTTCGTCGAAATCTGAGACCGTTTGAAAAATGGCCAATTTCCAGTCGATTAAAATCAACTGAAACTGGTCAAACGCATTTTCCTTTGCCACGCTCACATATTGATTCAGAAAATTATGAAATTTGAAACCTAGCAATAATTTGACATCACGGACCCAACAAAACTGGTTTTGTCGAAATCCGAGGTCGTTTGCAAAATTGCTATTTTTAAGGGCCTTATATATATAAAAATATATATAAATTCCACAGCGACTATTTCTAATTTTCGACTGGACATATCTTATCATTTCTAAGATGAAATCTCAGTTTGTTAACTTCGTTACAAAGATATAGTTATACAGATTCAAATATTTCTTGTTTCGTTCAATTCTGACTTATATTGAATTCTGTATATTCATTTGAAATTAGAAATCGAATTTTCGAACTACCGCGCCATTTTCAATTCCTTTTATAATTATATATAATTATAATATATTCTAACGACGACGTATATAATATATACGTCGAATTATATTCGAAATAAATTTCTCGTCGATTTTATTTAAAATAATTCATTTTAAATAATCAAAATTCGCTAAAACTGCCAAAATAAAAATTTTAAACTGGCCCAGATTTTACGGGTTGTTACAATCTCCCCCACTTAAAACTTTTCGTCCCCGAAAAGGAACAAAGTCGAAAGTGGTTTGATAATTCAACTCTACGCTCGATCTGGCTTCCATTCTCTAACTCTTCAGTTTCTGAGAATTTTCAAAATTTCAAAAATTTGGCTAACACCCTAAATTTTTGAAAAATTTCGCCATAACCTCCCCTGCACCGGGAGCATCGGGGAATTTCAAATAGCTTCCCCGGTCCTTCAAATCTCAAAAAGAAAAAGAAAAAGCCAAGCGGCTAGCCAATAGGCTCACAAAATCATCATCACCCAAACAAAACAGGAAATTATGTAGTAAACATGTACCTATTTGTCGGGCAAACAAATTTTATTCTTCGGATCTAGCCTCCTTGCTATGACCTGTTCAATGCAAGTATATGTATATGCAAGCAAACGCGACCAATTTTCAATATAGCTCAATATTTGATTCAATTAGGCCTAATGGTTCAAAATTAGCAAACAAATGAACAAACAACACAAACATCCATCAATTAGTTGATTAGCTTTTCAAATTCATAATTTTAATACATATACAAAAATCATGTTTTTGATGCCAAATCACAACAATAAGCCCTATCTAATTTTGGTTCTCACACCAATCAATAGGAAATATATAAATATCACATCTTCAAAACACGAACATAGATTCTGATGATGATCGATCAATCATCAGAACCATCTCCGGGTGTCTAGAATGTGATTCTATATCTATCCAGTATATTAAAATTTCAAATACACGTTTGCAAGGCGTATATGCAAAATCTTTATATACTGGACTGTCCAACTCAATATAAATAGATAATCAAATACGAAGAATTGATTTAAATTTTCAAAACAAAAATTTGTTTTCACTTTAAAAATTTACTCTTCACACTCGTTCTAGGATACTACTGATCCCATCTCTAACGAGTCATTCCCATTGGATTTTACTAATCCCTTATCTGATGAATTCTTTCGTATGGTTCTAATGTGTCTTGTTCTCTAGCTTTGTAAACCAAAGCTCTGATACCACGTGTGAAGACCCGCAACTTCCCCGTAAGGGAAAGCGTCGGATAGTTCGAGAACAAACCACAACAGAACGCATACAGAAGAACATTTCATTGTATATAACAACAATGCATCAGAATACAAGAATATACAGAGTATAAATGAATATTACACAGAAATATCAGAGATTTAAATTACATTTAAATACATAGCAGCGGAAAATAATACATTACACAACTAGAAGAAGATATACGGATACAAAGCTTTCCGGATATCGTTCCAGCTGTAAACCAGGATCCTGTGAATATAAATCTGCAAAACCAAAACTACTAGCTGCCCGTGTCAAAATAGGGGCACCCAGAGTTTAGGTCAAAACAATAAACTCCAGGTCAGTCATGGGACTGGTGTGAGAACTAAAACAGTTATTAATCTTTATTTTAAAAGGTAAATCAAGGGGACCACGCCGTATAACACGGAACGGGTTTCCTCCCAAGAATACCAGTGCATAAAACAAACAGCGCAATGCTAAATAAAGAAAGATGAAGCTGTTATAAGACCCAGGTCCTATCACACAATGCAACGCAAGCCGGGGGATAGGGTTTTCCCTTATAACAGCCAAAGAATGCTTGATACGTTTAAAACAAATCATTTGATACTATAATAAGTGCATAGTGTATAAAACAACTTCAAATCATAAGTATCAATCATAGGTGACATGAGCGTCCCATGCCACTATGTCGCCATATATAGGTTTACAAATAAAACCGCAAGTGTCACGTATTTGGAAATTGGTTTTCCATCTATGAACCGAGGCCAGGGATCGTCCTCAACCGATTCGAGACTGTCTAGCCCGAGCCTCAGGAACAGCCGCAACTGCCCCTTGGATCGTCAGGGCCGGTCCACACGGAGTGGATTATTATGCCTGAACAATACGTCTCCCCACCCTATGGGGTGTAAGTCTGGTCCGTCAGCCGACCAGAATGCATTCGGCCGAAACCGATATAACCGAGGCGCCTCGCAACAGCAACAACCACATAAGTCAAACTCGTCAGGGCGTGTAAAACCACTGACGCCACTTCTAGCTAGAAAGAAACGCAAGTCCTCCCTGAGGTCCGTCTCCCGTTTTTGGTTCATACCTGGTGTGAAACACGCGAGGTAAACGTTACACAAAGCTACGCCACAAAGGCCGTGCTTTGATCATCACCACAAGACTTTGCTTTTCAACAGAAGCCTTGATCATTTGCATCTTAGCATGCCACACAGGCAAACCATCCTATGCAACCGATATCAGTCACACAGAATGAAATCCGATGTCAGACACACAGTCCATTTACAAGTCCGTTCTGGGTCTGAACGAAGCCGGAGGCACCTAGTACCCCGCATATCCATCGATCTCCAAGTACGTCTGGACGATCACTAACTGTTTCCATCTT
The DNA here is from genome assembly GCA_030737875.1 of Allium sativum. Taxonomy (NCBI): domain Eukaryota; kingdom Viridiplantae; phylum Streptophyta; class Magnoliopsida; order Asparagales; family Amaryllidaceae; genus Allium; species Allium sativum. The sequence continues at coordinate 124,324,065 of CM060926.1, read as the reverse complement.
CTTGGGTGTACAGCCCAATCAAGATCATCAGTTATCACCCAAACGACGTGAAGACCTCCGGTCTTCGACCATCGTCTTCATCTTCGACTTATCGTCGTATCAGTTATCCAGAATGGGATAAACCCGGTCTTTCCGAATAACTCGCGTATATTTAAATAAGTGTTACACAAACACAACATACGCCTCATTCCAATTCATTAGTCACTAACCGTAAATTAATCAAGAGAATAATTCCCCAAATATTAACCCCGAAGGCCGAAACCAACATCAGATCAATATCCAGAAAACCATTCTGCTTGGCTAACCGCCAGTTAGTTTCTAAATTTCACATTCAAATCTAATTAAAGATTTAACTATCGCCTGGAGCAAAACTGGTGATACTCCATTCTCGATCTTTTCAATCTAATTAAAGATTCATTAAAACTCCACTTAGTTTTAATCGGTGACTGGGTTAAAGAATCAGTGTCATTTAAAACACGGTTCACGATAAACCCAAAGTCACATCCCATTAATTATCGGGTTAAAGAACAAGTGTTATTTAAAACACTGTTCACGATAAACCCAAAAATCAATATCCATTCAATTCCAATTAAATATTATTTAATTGGTACACTTCATTAAATCTAAATCAAAAGATTTAATCTTTTCTCAGCTGGGTTCAAGAACAGTGTTAGTGAAGACACCATTCACGACAAACCCAAATCACATTCATTAATTATCGGGTTAAAGAACAAGTGTTATTTAAAACACTGTTCACGATAAACCCAAAAATCAATATCAATTCAATTCCAATTAAATATTATTTAATTGGTACACTTCATTAAATCTAAATCAAAAGATTTAATCTTTTCTCAACTGGGTTCAAGGACAGTGTTAGTAAAGACACCATTCACGACAAACCCAAATCACATTCGATATTCAATACAAGGCTCTGAATAGAAAATATATCGGCTTATATTCAATATCAAATTCTACGACTAACAAATGTCATATTGGAAATAACGATATAAATATATATATCTTTCAAATTTCCATAACAACACCTGTATAATCACGAATTCCAACATCGAAATATTCCGAAGACAATTTCGATTCAAATCCACTCCAATGCAATCATTGGGAATTTTGGTTATTTTAAAAACCCTTTTCGAATTCAATTTATTTATTTAAAAATAAATAGAATTATAATTCTAGTTCAAAACTAGTTCATTTCGATAAAAATCTATTTTTATCTTTTCAAATATGGAGTTTTTCATCCCAAATCTTCACAAATCATTTCTTATGATTTTACACAAATTATTACTATTTTTAATAATTTTATCAAGGCCCGTTCAGTCGATTTCCATCAACGGCCATCGAACTGCACTTACAGCGACCTTTTTCGAATTTGATTTGGACATAATTCCAAATCCAACCGTTAGATTTCAAATTTCTAATATTCGTTAGAAAGCTCTTTTCGATACGAACCCAACGGTTCCGGTTTTAGGAGAATCCGACGGTCGGATCTCCCGTAATGCCCGTTTGAAATAAATGGTCGAAATTCGCGAACTGCCGCGGCGCGGCGCGTTCTATTCAGGCCATTATATTATATATAATATATATATAATATATATATCGTCGATTTCTATTTAAAACGAATTATATAAATAGTTTTGAATTCGTTTCAAAAACATTTTCAACTTCCATTTCAATTCAAATCAAAATTGCATTCTTCTTTATAAATTCGTTTTAAAATCCATTTCTATTCAATTCAAATTTCAATTCAATTTGAATTTATTTCACTTCGCTTTCAATTCAATTCGAATTCGTTTTCAGTTCAATTCATTTCGAAATCGTTTTCAATTCAATTCATTTCGAAATCGTTTTCAATTCAATTCATTTCGAAATCGTTTTCAATTCAATTCATTTCGAAATCGTTTTCAATTCAATTCATTTCGAAATCGTTTTCAATTCTATTCATTTCGAAATCGTATTCAATTCAATTCATTTCGAAATCGTTTTCAATTCTATTCATTTCGAAATCGTATTCAATTCAATTCATTTCGAAATCGTTTTCAATTCTATTCATTTCAAAATATTCGATTTCGAAATCACTTTTCAATATTCATTTTAAAATGAATAAAATCGATATAAATATCGTTCACGTCAAAATGGCGTCAATCTAATCCTCACGGCTTCACATATTTCTATTTTCAAATATTCTATTTCAAATATTTCTATTTCAAATATTTCTATTTCAAATATTTCTTTTTTTTTTCGAAACTGGAATGAGGCCCAATCAATTACCATATAATGTTAATTATATGGATTTTCTACAACACATGTATATATCAACAACGATGAATAATCAACCATCAACCAAAGTGCACTACACTGTATAAGCATCAAATATAGACATTTAACGCTTATAGCAGCTTGTCAATCAATCGATCGACATATTTAATCAATCAGGATGAGTGAACTTCAAATTTCATCCTAACACCCGTGTGGGGTTTCAAACAATCAAACACATATTTTATTTGTGCAGTTAGGCGATGTGTAAAATTTATCGACCCAATCAACGTCATTCAAATAGGTGTACATAAACAAACCGTCTGGTTTGTAAATGAATATTTATTTATTCACATTCACGTTAAAAATTATATTTTTAACGATAACACATTTTATTTTAACATATGAATTTCTATTCAGTTCATTCGTTAAATAAAATGCTATTTTTATTTTTCTAACTTATTTTAGAAAATTTCGGCGGCATAACGGCACGATACTAGAAACGGGACAAGGCCTAGCCTTATCCCCGGTCTAGTGAAGGCCCACGCCATTCACTCATCAATCAAATCAATTTCATTTTGCAAACCACAAAATTTGGAGTAAGGGTCTAACCTAGCCTTACTCCTACGCCTTATAACGGCGCACGTCTAATCCTAACCAATTTATCGATTCGATTTTTCATACCACAAACCACATTCAAACCAATATCGCAATCAATCACCAAACAGCCAAACAAACAAGTCCATGGTCTGTGGACGATTGTGTCGGGTGCTACTAAACACCGTCTGCATCCTAGTATATATATATAACTAGAAAATAAATTGAAGGGTGAGAAGTTCTCACTTATAGCTATCCTAGCTCCACGGCACTTCATTGATAGAACTCTTCGCCTTTTGTCGCTTTCACCCGTATTCTCTACATATGTAAAAATCGAATTTTTACTATGTTATTCAATATATAAAAATCTGATTTTTACTTCGACTTTCAATATATAAAAACATATTTTTATACTACTATGTTGTATAGATAAAAATTATATTTTTATCACGCTATTTTCCATATAAAGATTTCGCCTTTTCTAAAATAAAGATTTCGCCTTTATAAAAACATGGACTTTGCTTTTTCAAATTTAAAGATTTCATCTTTATAAAAATCTCATTTTTATTTTTCTACACATATAAAGATGACATTTTTAATATCCCGATCATGTAAAAATTATATTTTGAACTCTTTACATAAACAAAAATCCTATTTTGACATCACCTATATAGTAAAGATTATATTTTTAATACTTCAAAAATATAAAATCATATTTTTATTACTAAATGAAGTTCTATTTTTATCGAAATAAAAATCCTATGGTACTATATAAAAAAAATGACATTTTCATGTCAAAGCTATATATTCCAAAATCAGGTTTTTTTCAATGTACTTATTTTAAATAAAAACTGATTATTTTTCCTATGCATTATATTAAACAAAAACTGATTTTTTTTCTAATGTATATATTTTTAAAACTTTAATTACTGGTCAGAAAAATTAATTAAACTAATATATAAACATTAAAAAGGAGATTACCCTCACTAAAAAGGAAGGTCGCGTTCATCTGCTTCTTCCTTGCTAAACACTCCAGGTCATGAACCCCACGCACGATTTTTTTGACTTCGATCATCGCTTGAGCTTCAGTTCGTCGGAGGTGCATCAGAGGGATCGTCAGTGCTGGGTGCGCTGGCGGTGGGTGCTGCAGGGGGGCTCGGTTTGGTCAACGATGGCGGTTTCTGATTGGTGGGAGGGTTTTGGGGCTCGCGGAGGCTGGGGGTTTGCTATTCGCCGGAGCTAGGCGGTAGGGGGAAGAAGAGGGGGAGGTCGCGGTGGGCTGAGCGACGGTGGAAGTGGTGGGTAGCCAGGAGGAACGGCGATGGGGAGCGACGGGGTCAAACGAGATCCGTTCCCCTTTCTTTTTTTTTTTTTTTTCTTTTCCTGTTTAAAATCGAGATGAAGAAAAAAAAAGGGGGGGGGGCCAGAACGAAGATAAAGGGAGGGGAATTCTTTTTTTTTTTTTTTTTTTTTTTTTTTAATTATTTAAATTAGCAAAGAGTTGACTTTTTCGTACTACCTCTAAACGAGGCCCACCGCCTGTCGTCCATGGCGTTTTACCCCCATTCCGAACACAATGGGATAGGTATCGCAAGCTGATTTGATCGTTACAATCAGTTTCCTTTTGAATTTTCATTTAAATCATTATATTGAATTTTAAACGTACATTTCAAATTACCGGGGCCACATACTGACTAGAAAAATTCCAGAAAAATATTTTCTAGCTTCGTATTGACGATACGGTCCTAACAAAACTAGTTTCGTCGAAATCTGAGACCGTTTGAAAAATGGCCAATTTCCAGTCGATTAAAATCAACTGAAACTGGTCAAACGCATTTTCCTTTGCCACGCTCACATATTGATTCAGAAAATTATGAAATTTGAAACCTAGCAATAATTTGACATCACGGACCCAACAAAACTGGTTTTGTCGAAATCCGAGGTCGTTTGCAAAATTGCTATTTTTAAGGGCCTTATATATATAAAAATATATATAAATTCCACAGCGACTATTTCTAATTTTCGACTGGACATATCTTATCATTTCTAAGATGAAATCTCAGTTTGTTAACTTCGTTACAAAGATATAGTTATACAGATTCAAATATTTCTTGTTTCGTTCAATTCTGACTTATATTGAATTCTGTATATTCATTTGAAATTAGAAATCGAATTTTCGAACTACCGCGCCATTTTCAATTCCTTTTATAATTATATATAATTATAATATATTCTAACGACGACGTATATAATATATACGTCGAATTATATTCGAAATAAATTTCTCGTCGATTTTATTTAAAATAATTCATTTTAAATAATCAAAATTCGCTAAAACTGCCAAAATAAAAATTTTAAACTGGCCCAGATTTTACGGGTTGTTACAAAGAGGAACCTCAGCGACAGGAGGAGGAGGAACATTGACTACCGGAGGAGGAGGAGGAGGAACATTAACTACTGGAGGAGGTGGAGGAGGGACATCTACGGGGCCGGCTTCGGTCGCCCTAGCCTCCAGAAGTCTCCTATACCAAACAGGTACGTGCACTCCCTCCGGAATAGCAAAGTTATCGGCCATACTGAATACGAAGAAAAAGACAGATTCAGAATGGGGAAAAAACGAAGGAATTTTGCTAATGGCTTTTTGGGGAATAGCCTTTAAAATAAACTAGACTTTTCTTTGGAAAATACTTTATACTTGGTTTTGAAAATAGTTTTCCAAAAGTTTTCTAAAAACCTTTTTATTCCTTCTCGTAAACCATATGCTCTGATACCAAATGTAACACCCTGCCTCCGCCAGGGTGTCTCTTGCAAGCACTCTGACTTTGGAGGGGCGTTTGAATCAGGTGAACATGCATAATGATATATCAAGGCAGAACAAGAACATATGTATATATGTAAACAGAGTAAATAACATAGATAAAACAGCGGAAGATTTCAAACCATTTCAAAACAAGTTTGGTACAACATAATGTCAATTTTCCAAATACACAAGTCTAGATAAAAACAACATTACTGAAAAACTGAAATATTAAGTACTATTCCCAAAATAAGTGATAACCATAGCTAGCTTCATGTCAAGACCGTACATGAGCTAAAATCCCACAAGCAAGCGATCAGAAATCCAGCTAAGCTCCAATATTCCCTCCCTGAGAACCTGGGGGGGAAACGGAATAAAAGAGGCGAAAGAAAATAGGTCAGTCAAAAAGACTGAGTAAGCCCTACTACAATCAATGTAAACTGATAAAGTTAACTGACATGCGAAGCAGGTATGATCATAAGGGTAACAACATACTAGCATGGTGATTAACTAACAAGGTAGATAAAGGTGTCATCGCATAATCAGGATTAAGGTTTTTGCACCACAGGTGTACTAGCAAACTAACATGACTTGAATAAACAAGTATTGATCCATTGGCCCAAGCTTTGGCCCAATAACATGAAATGACCCTAATACAAGGTCCAACCAAACGGTCTAGTCGATCGGCTCCCTAAGCCTAACTCGTCACGTGTTGGTGTCAATACGGCCCAAACATAATTGTAGTCGAACTGTGCCGGGTCCACCCTTCGGGTGTATCAAGCCCTAGGATGTCAACCCCTGGACACCATGAATATGAGTGCACAGTCCCGATCTACTGGTACCCGTGCATGTTTTCTCCGGCTACGGACTATGTGCACGACCAGAGTCCGCCCGGAACTACACCGGCGTACCACCCTGCCGTCGCTTTTGGTCGCTTACCTCCAGCCCAGTAATCGTGCCCACTCCCTAGCCTAGTCCCTAGGGTCTTAATGATACAAACTTGGGATTACTGCTGGAGTGGGTCCCCATTGCTAGGATTTTCTAGTGGGTTAACTACGGTTTAACCCTCTTGCTAATCATGGATTAACTTGGTTAAGTGTAACAATGAGTTCACGACTTAACCCCGATTAATCTACCAAGCCCGAATTGGTTAAGTATTAAGTGGACCATGACTTAACCCTAATCATGAGGCATTAATTAATTAATGTGCCTTAACCTCTCACATTAGACTTGGTTGCGGTTACTAGTTAAGCCGGTCGGTTCCGGGTAGCTTTACACTACAACTTGGTCTAACCTCGGGTTCAAGGCACAACATGACCAACTTCTCACATTGGGTCCTATTGTTTGTAGCAACTAGTTAAGCCGGTCGGTTCCGGGTAGGTTTACGCTACAAACTCAACCCAACCTCGAGTTGGTCACACTTATCTTTTCTAAGTGTCATGTCCATCATGTTTCCAAAACATGTTACAAATTTTCAAGCAATTGGGTAGACCTAACTTAATAGGTAAATTCCCAATGGGTAGACCTAACTTAATAGGTAAATTCCCAAGCTTATGTTTTATGTCTTTTAAGTTTACCCAACCCCAAACGCAATCCCATCGCTTACATATCGCAATAGCGCATAAAGGATAGAAAGAGGGAACTTGGCATAATCATGACATAAAGGTGTTGAAGCCACAAGTTCAACATGGTGGCATATGAAATGTACATGTGTTCATATACTTGCATATTACATTTTTAGGCCTCAAAAGCATGCATAAAACCAAACTTAGCATATTGGTGATACATGGTGCTAAATGACATGTAGAAATGGCCATAAGTTCGCATTTAGCCTCACATGCAAGTTATCATAAGGGATATGATAACTTACATGTTGCCAAAATGCAACCTTTGGCATAAAGCTTGAAGCTTTATGTTCACATACTCAAGATAAGCTTGCATAACATGATAACATGAACAAGATGATCATCCCAAACTTGCATAACATACTTGCATATCATAACATGGCATACTTGCATAGCACAACATGGTAAACTTGCATAACATGACATGATGAACTTGCATATCATAGCATGGCATACTTGCATATTAACTTGCATATCATAACATGACATACTTGCATATAAACTTGCATATTACAACATGATAAACTTGCATATCATAGCATAGTAAACTTGCATATAAACTTGCATATCATACATTTAACTTTAGAGTTTAAGTATGAAAGTTGAATAGGGCTTACAATGCTTATGAGGACTCAAATGAGTATAGCAAATATAAGAAAGCCCTTATGAAATCAAATAAACCCAAAATGCAAGCAAAACCCTTGAGCCAAAATGATCAAAACTCTTTCTTTATGATGCTAATATAGAAACTTGACTTGAATGCAAGCTAATGATGCTCATACAAGTTTAAAAACACTTGTATGCATGGAAAATCACTTAGAAATTTATTTAGGAATTTTATGAAGAGAGTGGAGGCCATGAGAGGATTGATTTTGCCATAGTTTAGTTGTAGGATTGATTGATGATGATTTAGGGTTAGGTTAGGGCCTTATTTATAGACTAGGCAAGTGTTTTAGGCCATAGGATTAAACCCTAGTTGCAATCTCAGCCCTCAAAACCGAATCTGGCCCCCAAGCTCAACACAATCTCTAAATGGTGCACCAGGCTAAACAGCCCGGCTGGACCAAGTCGACAGCCAAGTCGACAGGGCTGTCGACTTGGGTCCAACCAAGTCGACTCCCAAGTCGGCAGGGCTGTCGACTTGGGTGCTGTGGCGGGAACTTTCCCGCCTAGCCCAATCTGACCTAATTTTTCAAATTCGAACTTGAATTTGAAATCTGTTTTTACTTTGAAATTTTCTGAAAACTTCGTTGGGCCTTAATCGGGTCATACGGACTCCGATTTTCGAAAACTCGGACTCTATTTCGCGTATTTTTCCGAGACGAACGCAATGGCATAGCCCGTTTCCCCTGATTCAGATTTTAGAATTAAATTCTGCCTCGATTTACGTTATAACAAGTTATTGAAAATACGGGTTGTTACAATAAACCATCAAGAACCTGAAGTATATCTCACAGCGCATGGAATAAAATATAATAATAACATAACTTGACATAAAATAGGCGAGACAGTGCATAAGCTGAAAACTAAACCATCATAGCAGCGGAATCCAAAGTACAACTTATGATCAAAACCATCGTTATTACAACTTCAAAATACTGTCTCTAAAGCAAGATAGAAAAGGTACACTATTAATGCTGAAGCAGTGACCAGCAACAACACAGGGAGAATATATGTAAATAGTACGAGGAAGCCTCCTGCTCATCTTCGGGCAGCTACCCGTGCATACCACTTAACTTGTCTCTAGTATGCTCTTTTAGGAGCACCTAGGGTAATAAGAAGAGACATAAAACTTTGGGTCAGACAAAATTCTGGTGTGAGCGATAGCAGCAAAACAGAACAATAACAGGTATAAATAACCATACCTGAACCTGGACCTACAACCAAAGAGTTAGCACAACAAGATGTACAATACTCTAAGGTAACACTAACAAAAAGTGTAAAGTGAAAGTGCATATGTCATGCTGATAGAAAACATCAAACATAGCAATCATCCTCACATCTCTCACTCAGTGCGTAAAGCATACGACATCCACCAATTTTATCACCAAATCCTTTGTTATTACTACGACCACTTTGCCCCTTTGGGGTCATGACGACCCAACTGCACTGGTACATAGTCAACAACTACTTGCTACGATCACTTTGCCCTTTGGAATCATAGTGACTCCGCTGCACATATTCTTAGCCATGCTACGATCACTTTGCTCTTTGGAGTCATGACTACTCCACTACACTGATCCATAGCCTAAAATCCGTCTCTTAGTGGTGACCCAAAGTTAGGGATATCAATAACCCCTTTGCACATGTCTCGTAGCAAAGCCCAATCATGAAGTTAGCTCGTTAGTTCCCATGTGGATCCTGAGTAATAACTTCCCACTTGGACTTCCATTGCATCTCGGGTTCTTGGTCTTCCCTGGTTCGGTTCGGAAAATAAGCTTCCATTCTATTCGGTCTTCTTCTCCACGTCCGGTTCGTGGGTCTCCGTTTGTGATGCAAGCGGCTCAAGTACTTCATCTGGGTTGGGTCGGCTGTGCACTTCAGTTCGTGGAAGGTAACCTCTTCGTCAAGCTTGAGTGGTACTCCGGGTCGTGGCATCGGTTCAGGGTCGGGACTCCTGGCTCGTGGGTGCATTGGTCGAGCCGGTTCGTGGTACATGCAGCGTTTCGTCGGTCCCATCTGATCCGGTTCGTGGGGGGTACTTCGGGTCGAGGTGTCCATACCATGAGTGGCTCATGGTACCATGGTCACGAGTCGGTCGGCTCGTGGGGGTGCTTCACGATCGCGTGGGGGGAGGGGGTCTGACGAATTTCCTACAACTTTCCAACAAGTTATTTACGCCGTACGATGGCGTTTTCAACCATTCTAACTTTGCTAAACAATCATGCAGCATTCCAAACAGTAGTAATAACATATAGGATCAACCATAAACACCAAAACAACAATTTAACATGTTAATATGGATCAAACATACCCAAAACCAATATTTTTCCCTTAATCATGTTTAACTATATCTGGAAATAGGATTAGCAAACTTAATCCAAATTAACCAAATCTTCACCAGTGACATAAAATAATATTTAAGAATTTCTACATATTTTTCCAAATTTTTATGATGCATGATTTCACTTATTATCATTAATCACCCCTAATTAGCCATAATAAGTGAACAAAAGTGCAAATCACTCACCTTAGCCACAAATAAATTTCAGATCTGAAACTCTAACATATTTGGCATGGATCCTAATGTATTCCAGCAGCTCTATCTCGATTTATATGCTAATCCACCTTAACTTGCTGTAGATTTGGCTAATATGTGATTAGAATGTGATTTGGGATAGATTTAGAGTATGGAGGCCATTACTAGGGTTCAACGAATGTAAGTGGCAGCTAGAAAACTGAAATGAAATGTTTTCCCAAAACCTCTCAGCCCTCCGATAACCCTAATCCCAAAATGGGTTGTGGGCTTAGCTGCTAATCACCCCGTTAAGCCTAATTATGCTGTTTTTCATCTTCCAAACCTTACTTCAGCAATACCTCCCAAACGGTAAGCCCGTTTGATTAATGTGACCACTCTACGGAAAGGTAAACCATCTTCTTAATCCAATAGAAGTGGTTTCAGGTCAAAACTTCTTACCAATCAAAAGCTATAGGCAAAACAAGATTCGCCAGGGGTAAAATGGTCATTTAAAATTCGGCGAAAATCGTGAACATGGGAAATGACCCCAATAGTCGTTTCCCAAAGTTACATGACCATATGACTTCGCATGTGAATGAAATAAATATTCCACGATCCTTTGATGCGTAGAATGCAGGTCGTTACAACGACCCCGATGTGCATCGTAGAAGGCGCCTATGAAACCGAACTCCTGAAGTTCGACAAAACCAATGGATTCAGCAGGAAGAACCCCATCCAACATATCTCCCCGACATGGTCTGAAGGATCATGAGAGATCTATGCAGAAACGCCAATAGCTCGTGGGAAGCCCACTTGAGGCGTAATCCCTTCACTAGGATCATATTTGAAGCCGAGTGGCCCAGAGGCTTCAACATGCCACAAATAGCCTTCTACGAAGGCACGACTAATCCTTCTGCCTTCCTAGACCGCTATGAATGGCAGATGGACTCTAGTCGGGCCATCAACACAGTCAAATGCAAGTGCTTCCCAGTCTTGTTATCAGGCACGGATTTACTTTGGTTCTTTCGCCTTCCGCTCCTTTCTGTCAACAACTTCGACCAATTGGCCATAGAATTGGTCAAGCAATCCAGAATGCATGTTCCGACTCCGAAGAACGCCATCACCCTTTCTAATCTTTACCAAGGACCTGCATAGTCACCTAAAATCTACCTCTCGTGGATTAATACCACCCTGGCCGAGGTCGACGACCTAGAACCTCGTATCGTACTTTTCCAACTTGCGAAAGTTGTCCTTCCTACTCTGGATCGACAGAAAACAGCCTGAGATTCTTGATGCTTTCTATGAAAAGGCCGGAAAGTTCTTATGTTAAGAAGAAGCAAGGCATAATCGAGCCTCCCGGACCAACCATTCTAATAACCCACAGGCCGACACTGTCGACGATGATACCAAAGGAAAAAAAATTAGAGAACCATTCAAAAAAGATAAAGGAGTAGTCCCCTACAAACCAAAGACGAACAACGGCAGGTAGGTCGGTCACAACAACAAGCAGGTTCCAGTAGATCCCAAGAAGCCCAGTCGCTACCAAACTTACGGGACCTACACTCTACTGAATCAAGACTTGGAGACAATCTACTTGGAAACGTGTAATACACTCCAGTATAAGAAACAAAACACTAGGGAATCCACTGACCGCAAGACTCTGGCAGATACTGCCGATACCATGACATGTATGGGCACGATACTAATGATTGTTGCAAACTCAGGGATGAGACTGAAATGCTCATTTGCAAGAAGTGCTTGGAACAGTACGTTCATGACCCTGTTCCTCTCGAAACAACCACGGGTCCTCCAACATCCACACCTCCAGCACTTGCCAACACGGCCCCAAGTCCGCCCAACCAAAGAAGGGGCACGGTGATTAACACTATCTGTGGCAGGCCTTACCCCCATGCACGAAAGCTTCCGAAAAATTGAGGAGTATGTAAGCTCTATAAAGCACACAACCTATGAAGCGTGCGCCACTCTGGACAAATCCATCCCCGCTAAACTTCAGAAAACAATGCGGGAAGACAATGTCTTCCGCGAAAGGGAGTCCACGTGAATTGAGATCCCAACCACATACCCTCCCGTGATCACAGCTCAGATCGGCCCTGCTTCCGTCCGAAGGATATTCATCCACTCGGGAAGTTCAGTCAACATCATCTTCAAAGTTGCCTACGATCGGATGAGGCTAGAGACCAAGGACTTGAAACCCTGCCACGATCCAAGGCTTCAACGTATCTTCCAATCACCAGTAGGCATGGTCGACCTACCTGTTGAACTTGGAGATGGGGATCGGAGCCAGGTCTGAATTCTCACTTCGTGGTTATCGACATAACCTCTCCCTAAAATGTCTTCTTCGGACATCCCTTCCTTGCAGAGTTCTGAGTCTACATGTCACCATGGTCTCTCCTAACGAAGTTCCCGATAGAGAATGGGATCGGCGTCAAAGGTGCCCAAGCAACCGCTCAAGACTGTTACACAATAGAATGGAAGAAGGCGCACAATAAGGACAAAGGCAAGACCGTGCCTCCTCCTTCTTGCGCCAAGACCATCTCCTCATAGCAATAATAGGAGTTTAAGCCTTAGCTCAGGCGCCACTACCATCTTTTCGATGATCTCGATCCAAGGGACGATGAAGAGCCAGACTATTAAAGGGATACCCCAGTTGAACCTACGGTGGATGTTCTGGTCAGCCATGACGACCCGACAAAGGTCTTGAAAGTTGAATCGTAATTCCACCCCACAGTAAGAGAAGATCTTGTGGAATTCTTAAGGGCCACTCTCGACGTGTTCGCTTGGACCCACTCAGATATGCGCAGCATAGACCCCGTGACCACTTGTCACAAGCTAGTTCTGAACCCCTTGCAACCTCCGGTTAAACAGAAACATCGGTTCTTAGGAACCGAAAGATCGAACGAACTCAAGGAAGAGGTAGATAGCTACTCGATAATGACTTCATTCATGAAGCCTACTACCCCGAATGGATCCCCAATCCCATTTTGGTCAAAAAGGCAAATGACAAGTGGCAAACGTGTGTCGACTTCTCTAACTTGAATAAGGCATGTCCCAAATACAACTTGCCACTTCTTAAGATTGACCGACTCGTTGATTCAACCATTGGATACCATCTTTTGTCCTTTATAGATGCCTACTTGGGTTACAATCAGATTCTGATGTACCTCCCCGGCGAGGATCATACTTCTTTCATAACCAACCTCGGGCTCTACTGCTATCGTGTCATGCCCTTTAGCCTTAAGAACACGGGAGCCACTTATCAACCATAGATCAACTTCATTTTCAAGGACCTGATCGGAAGATCCACGGAGGAATACGTGGACGATATGCTCGTAAAATCAAAAATATTGAACGACCATGTCCATGACCTCTCCAAAATGTTTGATGTCCTCTTCTAGTATGACATGAAACTCAATCCGCTGAAATGCTCTTTTGGGGTTGCAATGGGGAAATTCTTGGGTTTCATTGATAATTCCCGAGGCATCGAAGCCGACTCAAATAAGATCCAAGATATTTGGGACATCCAAGCCCCTTAGACGTCAAGGATGTTCAAAGTTTAAATGGGAAGGTCACCACTTCAAGTTGATTCATCTTCAAAGCCACTAACAAATGCATTCCCATTTTCGACTTAGTCAGAAAGGGGAAGCGCAACTTTGTATGGACCCCAGAATGCACGCTGCATTCAAGGACCTTTTGAATCACTTAGAGTGACCACCTATCTTGTCCAAACCTATGGATCACGAGGACTTATATGATTATTTTGTTTTTTTATGCAAGCAATTAGCCCCGCTCTCATACGCGTTGAAGATCATGTATAGCGGCCCATTTACTACATCGGAAAGAGATTAACGATACCCAAAGCTCGAGAAACTAGCCTACTGCTTGCTGGTCTCATCCTGGAATCTACAACCATACTTTCAGTCTTACCCCATAAAAGTCTATACTGACCATCGGCTATGACAAGTCCTACAATGACCTAAGGCATCTGGTCGACTACTAAAGTGAAATATAGAGCTAAGTCAGTTCGAGATAACATTTATCCCTCGTTGAGCCATCCTCGGGAAAGCCCTTGCTAATTTCGTAGTGGAGTTCACCATCCCGGAGGAACCTCCTCCAGAAGACACCGAAACTCCATACATTCAATGGAAATTGTTCATGAATGGGTCTTCTAACAATAAGTGCTCTGGTGCCGGAGCCGTGCTCATCACTCCAGAAAAGCGCCCAATATGATAAGCTTTAAGACTCAACTTCCCTAGCTACTAACAATAACGATGCATAATACGAGGCATTGATCGTTGGACTTAGAATCGCGATTGAAATTAACCTCAAGGCCATCCAGATTTTCTTTGACTCATAGCTCATTGTGCGTCAGGTACAGAGAGAGTACGAGGCCAAAGGGGCACGACTCGTTCCCTACCTTTCTCAGGTTCGCGAACTGCTCACTAACTTCGACCACTATATCATCATGCATATCCCCCAAGAATAGAATGAAAAAGCTGATTCACTAACCAAACTGGAAAGTGTGACATCCCACTTCCATTAATGTCACTCACTTAGGGAATGCATTAAGTTTCGTGAAGCGTTATAGGTAAACATAACAGAAACATTACAAGACAGATATAAAATAGCAGCGGAATTAAAAACTTTTATTAATCATAAAGCATGGTTACACCATATGTCTGAAAATACGTTAACTCGGTACATCATTAAAACTTTTATCTTGTACTTTAAATATCAGAGTACAATGAAAAAAAAGCATAATCCCCAAATCATTAGCCATAGTAGAAAAGATAGAAGCTTGAGCAATACATCTAGAAGCTTCAAGCAAGACGATAGCAGAATCCTGACTAAGCCTGAGAATTCCCTCCCTTGAGAACCTGGGGGAACAGAAGAAAGAAGTGGAAACAAAAAGGGTCAGACATAAAGTCTGGCGAGTCTAGTTACTTTTAGCTAGTAAATAAATAAAACCAACATGATAGGCATATAAAGTGGATAAGAGAGGTCACTACATAAATGGAAGGTGTGGCAAGATAGACAGGATAAGGTGCATATGCTTCTAATGATTAATCTGCACTGTTACTAGTATATCCAGAAAGATATGATCCCTTCAACTATAAGGTGGTAGAATTAGGTATACGTCTTAATGTATCCTAACTGCTACCCAGATCGATCGACTCCCTAAACCTCGTAGATACCTTGTGCTGGCCCCACGACAGGAGGTATCACTTCCTAAAGTGGCAACCCCTCGTCATAATAATGTGCATAACCATATCTAAAGGCGTCACGGTCGTATTATCCCCTTCTGCCCGATGCATGCACGCACATGTCCCGGTCAGTTTGCGCCGCCCACACAGTCCTCCAAGTTTTGATCTCTTACAATTAGTCAGTAAGCGTGACCCTTCTCCGCGTAGTACAGAGTACTTTGTTTGATACCTACTCTAGGTTACCAACTGAAATGGATCCCACACAATATGATACAAGCTCTCCCCTTTGTCTTGTATCCCCCACTAGGTTTTCACTGACTATGTATACCACTAGTGTCTTTAATTACATAGCCTTATTTATTTCTACCAGTTATGCTTACCCTAAAGGGCGCCTTTAATTACATAACTCCAATCTTTCTACCGGTATGCTTACCTACAGGTGTCTTTAATACATAACCCCCAATTTTCCAACCGGTTATGCTTACCTATAGGTGTCTTTAATACATAACCCTATCTTTTCTACAAGTTATGTTTACCCTAAAAGGTGTCTTTAATTACATAACTTTATTTTTCCCATCGGTTATGTATACCACTAGGTGTCTTTAATTACATAACCTTTTATATTTTCCACCGGTTATGTTTACCACTAGATGTCCTCATCGGGTTAAGTTTGTAGGGCTATATATACTAATACTACCCACCTACCCAAAATTTACTTAACCCTCTCACTGATCAAAGCATGTTTATTTAATGGTTAAGTTTGTGGGCCTATATATACTAATATTACCCACCTACCCAAGATTTACTTAACCCTCCCACTATACGTCCTAAAGTATCCTTTTTACCATCCTTGTGTAACAAGATAACAAGTCTCTCGAAAGTTGCCTTCATCACACGAAAATCCTTACGAAGCTCGAGAAAATTAGCCGTAGGTGATACTACTGCAGCTATAGATAGAGGTTAGGCACTTCATTGCCCTTCTATATGTGCCGTAGTTTAAACATGCCTATGGCATCATGTCGAAACGAGGACACCTCTCGGGAAGAATCGGTCCTCCCAAACAAAAAGGAAAAAGGAATCAAGTGAAGAATCAATAGATACATCCTATGGCTTTGGGGAATATGTTTTTCAAAATAGACTTTTCTTTTTAAAATGCTTTTTTCTAAAACCTTTTAGAAAATAGTTTTCAAATTTTTTTATCCAATCTGATAACCTTCAACTCTAATACCAAGTCGGACACCCCACGTCCGTTATGTCACCCACTAAGGGAATGCATTAAGTTTCGTGAAGCGTTATAGGTAAACATAATAGAAACATTACAAGACAGATATAAAATAGCAGCGGAATTAAAAACTTTTATTAATCATAAAGCATGTTTACACCATATGTCTGAAAATACATAAACTCGGTACATCATTAAAACTTTTGTCTTGTACTTTAAATATCAGAGTACAATAACAAAGAAGGCATAATCCCCAAATCATAAGCCATAGCAGCAAAGATAGAAGCTTGAGCAATACATCTAGACGCTCCGAGCAAGACGATAGCAGAATCCTGACTAAGCCGGAGAATTCCCTCCCGTGAGAATCTAGAGGGGATGGAAGAAAGAAAAGGAAACAAAAAGGGTCAGACATAAAGTCTGGCGAGTTTAGTTACTTTTAGCCAGTAAATAAATAAAATTAACATGATAGGCATATAAAGTGGATAAGAGAGGTCACTATATAAATGGCAGGTGTACAAGATAGACATGATAAGGTTTTTATGCTTCTAATGATTACTCTGCACTGTTACTAGTATATCCAGAATGAGATGATCCCTTCAACTATAAGGTGGTAGGCTCAGGTATACGTCCTAATGTAACCTAACTACTACCCTGATCGATCGACTCCCTAACCCTCGTAGATACCTTGTGCTAGCCCCACAGTAGGAGGTATTGCTTCCAAAAGTGGCAACCCCTCGTTGTAATAATGTGCACAACCATATCTACATGTGTCACGGTTGTCTTATCCCCTTCTGCCCGGTTATGCACGTACATAGCCCGGTCGGTTTGCGCCGCCCACACCATCCTCCACGTTCGGATCTCTTACAATCAATCAGTAAATGTGCCCCTTCTCTGCGTAGTACGGAGTACTTTATTTGATACCTACTCCGGGTTACTGACTGAAATGGATCCCACACAATATGATACAAGCTCTCCTTTTTGTCTTGTATCCCCTACTAGGTTTTCACTGACTATGTATACCACTAGGTGTCTTTAATTACATAGCCTTATTTATTTCTACCAGTTATGCTTACCCTAAAGGGTGTCTTTAATTACATAACTCCAATCTTTCTACCGGTATGCTTACCTACAGGTGTCTTTAATACATAACCCCCAATCTTCCAACCGGTTATGCTTACGTATATGTGTCTTTAATACATAATCCTATCTTTTCTACAAGTTATGTTTACCCTTAAAGGTGTCTTTAATTGCATAACTTTATTTTTCTAGCCAGTTATGTATACCACTAGGTGTCTTTAATTAAATAACCTTTTGTATTTTCCATCGTTTATGTATACCACTAGGTGTCCTCATCGGGTTAAATTTGTGGGCCTATGTATACTAATACTACCCACCTACCCAAGATTTACTTAACCCTCCCACTGACCCAACCATGTTTATTTAATGGTTAAGTTTGTGGACCTATATATACTAATATTACCCACCTACCCAAGATTAACTTAACCCTCCCACCGATCCAATCAATTTTACTTAATCCTAACTTCAGTTCTTATTCATACAATCCCTTATGGATTAGTTTAGGTTAAGTAGTCCAATTTATTACCATGTACATTTATGGTTTATAATGGGCTAGACCTCCCACATTAGGCCTGCAACATATGGATGCTGGATATGTCAGGCGGGTCCGGGCTGTCTTATTCCATAGTTGGGCCTAACCTCGTGTGTTAGCCCGATTCATATTTATGTACTTATACCTCCCACATTAGGTTCAACATTAGTGGCTACGCTGGATATGCCAGTCGGGTCTGGGAAGACTTCCACCACTAATGCAACCTAACCTCGTGTCATAAGTACAATTACAATTCCTAATTGTAATTACTAAACATTCCATTTTTAATTAATTAACCAATTAATTAATTCTTTCCTTTTATAGGTGTCTATACTTATTTTACCCAATAATTTGAATTACATGTCCAAAAATGTTTATATTCAAATCATGCCATTTTAAACCCTTTTCCCCCCGTTCCTTAGCTAGCGCCCTCACAAAATTGGCAGCATGCCTAGGCCATACAATAGCCTAGTCATAAGCGATAATAGGGAAAATAATGGGAATATAACTAAAATGATCATCTTGGCATAAACATAAACTAGCATGATAACAAGGTGAACATACATAATGGCATGGACATGAGATTGTCATCATAACAAGGTGGACGTAAAATTGATGAACGGTTGGCAGTCAATTGATTCTAACATAACCATGATGTCATAGTAGTTATAATTACGACAAATATTTAGATCTACGCAAATCCACATCATAGCATGTCATTGTAGTTATAATTAAGAAAAATATTTAGATCCAATCCTAACCAAATTCAAGGTGACTTATGTTCATGATTTACATAAACGATTAGATCTATCCAGTGATATAACTATCCAAATTAACAAATTTATATTAACCACAATATAGTTACAAATCAAGATCCACAATAATAACATAGTAGAATAATCACAATTAAATTGGATCTACAGATATAGATCTATCATGACATAGCATAAGATATGATAATAGCATAGATTCATGGTTTACACATATCCAAATCACAGTCTTTCTTAATTTACTTTTGTTTATCTAAACTTAAAAGCAACTAGAACTCACTGTGATTGGATTGCTAAGATGATAGAAAAGAAGTTGGTGCTGAGTCTATGCTTGAATCTCAGAATTTGATATGCTTTAGTTGATAGAAGAAGATGAGAGACTCTAGTTCAGTTCAGACTCCGGCAGAGTTTGGCCGCTATGATTTCTAATGAAGAAATATGTGAAATAGCTATGTATTTATAGCTGCAGAACCCTCTGGAACTGACTACCACATAAGCCCTAGGGTAAATCAGGTCGTGGGTCGCCTTCCACTTGGGAAAAGTCCCGAATACACAAAAAAATTATTCTGGGCGCACTTTACATGTGCGCCAGTGTAAAAATAATGGGCGCACTTGTCAAGTGCACCTGGAATTTCTTCTTTTTCTGCCAAGCTTCTATCGTCCATAACTTCTTCATACATTTTCTGTTTTATACAAACCAGGTATCTATCCTAACCGCAATTTCGAGACGGACGCAATGGCGTAGTTTGTTTCCCTTAATTCTAAATATTAAATTAATTATTCTTTAATTTATCCACTTAAATGTTGTTAAAAATTCGGGGTGTTATATTCTCCCCTATTTAAAGGATTTCGTCCCCGAAATCTCTAAATTGAGAAGAATACATATACTAACATACATCATCCATCTACTCAACCATCAATCACTGGCATCCATTGTCCTTAAGTATTTCTAATGCTTTCATAAAAATATGCAAAGGTGTGTATATATGTCCCTACACTAACGCGAAGATCAGGCAATCTACTGATTTAGTTGACCTCCTCAATGCAATGTATGTTAGTGCCATAAATCCAATATGTATGCAAATAAGCCTATTATAACATGTAAGCTTTATATGTTTGCAATTTATTCATCCAAATGTGCTAGTTCATCGATTTCCATCCATAAAAGAAAATAAAATGAACACACATCCGTATGCAGTATGAGAGTGATTGAGCCGATCTAGTGCCTAATTTGTGTGTATATGCATCCACAGGCAACCACTAGCAAACACTTGCATCCATTTGCATCCATCAATCATAACATGTCTCAAACACATGTTTACATCCATATGATTCCTATCTAAAGGTCGAAAAATACTATGGATAAGATGTACTCAAATGATAGAAACAAGTACTGATAAAGCTTTGGAAAAAGGAGTTAAGAACATACCCTCGAAAAAAGCACGAATCTTGTCTTCAGTTTCCCAAGTCGCATCCTATGGATTATTTCCCCATCGAACCTTTAGCAACTTGATCTGTTTATTGCGTAGCTTCTTAAGTTATGATCCCAGAATAACGGTAGGGACTTGCCTGACTGTCGCCTCCCGTTCCATTTCGACTTCCTCTAACACACTCATCTCAATGATTACTACGGTGTCATGTAGACACTTCTGCAGATGGGAAACGTGTAAAACATCATGAACACCAGATAGATTGTCTGGGAGTTTTACTCTATAGGCCATTTGGCCAATCCTCTCGATTATGGGAAATGGTCCCACAAACCTAGTTACCAACTTCCCTACTGATCCGAAGCGAACCACATTCCTCAGAGGTGACATTTTGATAAAAACCAAATTTCCTACTTCAAATTTGAGGTCAGTCCTTCTATTTTCTGCATAGGATTCCTGCCTATCTTGAGCTGTCTTCATCCGTCATCGAATAAGGTCAATCTTTTCGGATATTTCCCTAACCATATCTAGTCCAAGTAATAATCTTTTTGTAGACTCCCACCAACAAGTTGGTGATCTACAGGGTCTTCCGTACAATGCTTCAAATGGTTCCATGCCGATGCTAGCTTGATAACTATTATTATAGGCAAACTCTACTAAAGGAAGATGCTTTTCCCAAGTCCCTATGAAGTCTAGGATACACAGCCTCAATAGATCTCCAAGAATCATGTTCACCCTCTCTATCTGTCCGTCGGTCTGAGGATGATAAGTGGTGCTCAAACATAAAAGTGTACCTAATGCTTCTTGCAAGCTCCTCCAAAATTCACTGGTGAAGATGGGGTCACGATCTCTCACGATGTTGGAAGGTACTTTATGAAGACGAACTGCCTCACGCACATAAATTGCTACCAACCACGATGCCATCCTCTTACTCTTAACTGGGATAAAGTGAGCGCTCTTAGTGAGTCTATCTACAACAAACCAGATACTGGTGTTGCCCCTCCTTGATCTAGGCAAACCATTGATGAAATCCATGGAGACACTCTCCTACTTCCACTGCGGGACCTCTAAAGGATGAAGTAAACCACCGGGCTCCCTTTTCCCAGCTTTGACTTGCTGGCAAATCAGACATTGATAAACAATGCTGCTACATCTTTCTTCATTCCATTCCAAACAAAAACCCTTTCTCAAGTAGCTCCCCTACTTACTACTCAGCTCCCTCCTTTCCCTTAGAGCCATAGGGTGCACTGGTAATGCAACCGGCATTGCTTTGTCCACCAGATATATATGAAAATCGATCTCGTGCCTCGGAGGTAAACCCCGTACCTCATCAAAACGTCACAATGATCTCGGACTAATGGAACAAATTGCAGATCATTGGCAGATGCATCAAGAGACTCTAGGAAACTAAGCATAACCGACCCTTTTGGGTCCCAAGAAATCTCGAGGGTCCTCCTATGACAAGTCAAAGGCCTGACGACCCTCTTTTCACAATCCCGAATGGCATCACATGTGGTAAGCCAGTCCATTCCTAGAATCAACCAATAGCCCATAAACCCAAGCACATATGCTTCGCACTCAAACTCGACGCCTAACACAGATATTCTCAAACCCCGACAAATCACAGATGAATGAGTCGAACCACCAATGGGGTTTGAGGCAACTATGGGATCCACTACCATACTAATAATTAAGTGCAGAGATTCTACTTCAGAACTAGATATAAACGAATGCGAAGCGCTAGAATCAAAAAGAGTTCTTATAGGAAGATTGGAAAGAGAAATCAAAACTTCCATGGAAACTTTCCTACCTCTATATGGTGCACTAGCCACGAGAGCATTCACTTTCCCTCTAGAGGTTCCTGTCCTTTGACCTTGCCCTTACTTCCTTAGGCACTCCCTAGAATAGTGTTCAACCTCTTCACAAACGAAGCAAGCATTCTTCTCTTTTCTGCAGTCCTGGGCCAAGTGACCCTCTCGCCCGCCACTATGGCACTTCCTCTTACCCTTAGCTTTGTCATTCTTTCCTCCCATCTTTTGTTGCTGTTGCCACCCTTTCTTGGGCCATACCCTTTTATTTTGTGTTTCCTCAACCTCAACTTTTTCTTTTTCACCTTTATTTAAACTTTATTTATGTTCCCTTCCTAGGCCATCTTTTTTTTTCTCATCCTTGGGCTGTACTCCTTAGCCCTAACTCCCTTGTTCTCCTTTTTACCATCCTTGTGTAACAAGCTAACAAGTCTCTCAAAAGTTGCCTTCATCACACGAAAATCCTTACGAAGCTCGAGAAAATTAGCCGTAGGTGATACTACTGCAGCTATAGACAGAGGTTAGGCACTTCATTGCCCTTCTATATGTGCCGCAGTTTAAACATACCTATGGCATCATGTCGGAACGGGGACACCTCTCGGGAAGAATCGGTCCCCCCAGAAAAAAAGGAAAAAGGAATCAAGTGAAGAATCAATAGATACATCCTATGGCTTTGGGGAATATATTTTTCAAAATAGACTTTTCTTTTGAAAATTCTTTCTTTTAAAACCTTTTTGAAAATAGTTTTCAAATTTTTTTATCCAATCTGATAACCTTCTGCTCTAATACCAAGTGGGACACCCCACGTCCGTTATGTCACCCACTAAGGGAATGTATTAAGTTTCGTGAAGCGTCATAGGTAAACAAAACAGAAACATTACAAGACAGATATAAAATAGCAGCGGAATTAAAAACTTTTATTAATCATAAAGCATGTTTACACCATATGTCTGAAAATACATAAACTCAGTACATCATTAAAACTTTTGTCTTGTACTTTAAATATCAGAGTACAATAACAAAGAAGGCATAATCCCCAAATCATAAGCCATAGCAGCAAAGATAGAAGCTTGAGCAATAAATCTAGAAGCTCTAAGCAAGACGATAGCAGAATCCTGACTAAGCCGGAGAATTCCCTCCCTTGAGAATCTAAAGGGGACGGAAGAAAGAAGAGGAAACAAAAAGGGTCAGACATAAAGTCTGGCGAGTTTAGTTACTTTTAGCCAGTAAATAAATAAAATTAACATGATAGGCATATAAAGTGGATAAGAGAGGTCACTACATAAATGGAAGGTGTACAAGATAGACAGGATAAGGTGTATATGCTTCTAATGATTAATCTGCACTGTTACTAGTATATCCAGTAGGAGATGATCCCTTCAACTATAAGGTGGTAGGCTCAGGTATACGTCCTAATGTAACCTAACTACTACCCTGATCGATCGGCTCCCTAACCCTCGTAGATAAATTGTGCTAGCCCCACAGTAGGAGGTATTGCTTCCTAAAGTGGCAACCCCTCATTGTAATAATGTGCACAACCATATCTACAGGTGTCATGGTTGTCTTATCCCCTTCTGCCCGGTTATGCACGTACATGGCCCGGTATGTTTGCGCCGCCCACACCGTCGTCCGCGTTTGGATCTCTTACAATCAATCAGTAAATGTGCCCCTTCCTTGCGTAGTACGGAGTACTTTGTTTGATACCTACTCCGGGTTACTGACTGAAATTGATCCCACACAATATGATACAAGCTCTCCTTTTTGTCTTGTATCCCCCACTAGGTTTTCACTGACTATGTATACAACTAGGTGTCTTTAATTACATAGCCTTATTTATTTCTACCAGTTATGCTTACCCTAAAGGGTGTCTTTAATTACATAACTCCAATATTTCTACCGGTATGCTTACCTACAGGTGTCTTTAATACATAACCCCCAATCTTCCAACCGGTTATGCTTACCTATAGGTGTCTTTAATACATAATCCTATCTTTTCTACAAGTTATGTTTACCCTAAAAGTTGTCTTTAATTACATAACTTTATTTTTCCTGCCAGTTATGTATACCACTAGGTGTCTTTAATTACATAACCTTTTGTATTTTCCATCATTTATGTATACCACTAGGTGTCCTCATCGGGTTAAGTTTGTGGGCCAATATATACTAATACTACCCATCTACCCAAGATTTACTTAACCCTCCCACTGACCCAACCATGTTTATTTAATGGTTAAGTTTGTGGACCTATATATACTAATATTACCCACCTACCCAAGATTAACTTAACCCTCCCACGGATCCAATCAATTTTACTTAACCCTAACTTCAGTTCTTATTCATACAATCCCTTATGGATTAGTTTAGGTTAAGTAGTCCAATTTATTACCATGTCCATTTATGGTTTATAATGGGCTAGACCTCCCACATTAGGCCTGCAACATATGGATGTTGGATATGTCAGGCGGGTCCGGACAGTCTTATTCCACAGTTGGGCCTAACCTCATGTGTTAGCCCGATTCATATTTATGTACTTAGACCTCCCACATTAGGTTCAACATTAGTGGCTGCTGGATATGCCGGTCGGGTCCGGGAAGACTTCCACCACTAATGCAACCTAACCTCGTGTCATAAGTACAATTACAATTCCTAATTTTAATTACTAAACATTCCATTTTTAATTAATTAACTAATTAATTCTTTCCCTTTATAGGTGTCAATACTTATTTTACCCAATAATTTGAATTACATGTCCAAAAATGTTTATATTCAAATCATGCCATTTTAAACCCTTTTTCCGCCGTTCCTTAACTAGTGCCCTCACAAAATTGGCAGCATGCCTAGGCCATACCATAGCCTAGTCATAAGCGATAATAGGGAAAATAATGGGAATTTAACTAAAATGATCATCCTGGCATAAACATTAACTAGCATGATAACAAGGTGAACATACATAACGGCATGGAAATGAGATTGTCATCATAACAAGGTGGACATAAAACTGATGAACGGTTGGCAGTCAATTGATTCTAACATAACCATGATGTCACAATAAGCATAGTAAGATCTAAATTAGCAATTTAGATGTCTAATCGGTTTAGATCTAACATGACAACACAAAGTGATAAATTATATCACATAATTCAGATATAGAGGTTAAAATAGATCTAACATGATAACACAAGGTGATAAATTAGATCACATAAAACAAATCTAACATGACAGCGCAAGTTGATAAATTAGATCACATAAAATAGATCTAACATGATAACGCAAGGTTATAAATTAGATCACATAAAATAGGTCTAACATGATAACTCAAGGTGATAAACTAGATCACATAAAATAGATCTAACATGATAACGCAAGGTGATAAATTAGATCACATAAAATAGATCTAACATGATAACACACGGTGATAATCTAGATCTGACTAACAGTTCAATGTCCACATAAATTAGATCTACTAGTTTAGAAATAGATCTACACAAATCCACATCCTAACATATCATAGAAGTTATAATTAAGACAAAGAATTAGATCTAGTCCTAACCAAATTCAAGGTGACATATGTTCATGATTTACATAAATGATTAGATCTATCTAATGATATAACTATCCAAATTAACAGATTTATATTAACCACAATATAGTTACAAACCAAGATCCAATAATAGTATAGTAAAATAATCACAATTAAATTGGATCTAGAGAAATAGATCTATCATGACATAGCATAACATATGATAATAGCATAGATTCATGGTTTACACATGTCCAAATCACAGTCTCATAAATTACTTTTACTTATCTAAACCTAAAAGCAACTAGAACTCACTATGATTGGATTACTAAGATGATAGAAAAGAAGTTGGTATTGAGTCTATGATTGAATCTCAGAATATAATATGCTTTAGTTGATAGAAGAAGATGAGAGACCCTAGTTCAGTTTAGACTCCAGCAGAGTTTGGCCGCCATGATTTCTATTGAAGAAATATGTGAAATAGCTATTTATTTATAGCTGTAGAACTCTCTGGAACCGACTGCCACATAATCCTTAGGGTAAATTAGGCCGTGTGTCGCTTCCCTCTTTGGGAAAGGCCTGAATACCAAAAAAAAACTATTCCGGGCGCACTTTACAGGTGCGTCAGTGTAAAAATACATGGGCGCACTTGTCAAGTGCGTCGGGAATTTCTGCTTTTTCTGCCAAACTTCTATCGTCCATAATTTCTTCATACATTATCAGTTTTACGCAAACCAGGTGTCTATCTTGACCAGAATTTCGAGACGGACGCTATGGTGCAGTCTGTTTCCCTTAGTTCTAAACATTAAATTAATTATTCTTTAATTTAACCACTTTAATGTCGTTAAAAATTCGGGGTGTTACAGCAAGCTTCGGGGATGCGCAGCTTACGTGACTTACCCCAATCGAAGTACTCAACTCTCCAAGCATTGATCATATGAAGATTGCTTTGGCCAGAGCAATAGAAACCAAAACTGAGCCTGAATCTTGGATGACACCAATCATGAACTATTTGCTATATGGAACCCACCCAGGGAGTTACAAAGGAAGACGAGCACACACTCGCCAATCATGTCGCTACATCATTCTGGATGGGATGCTCTACCGTAGGGGTTTCTCTGTCCCACTACTCCGGTGTGATAGCCTACGACGACGGCAACCGCGTACTGACAGGCGTACACGAAGGCGAGTGCAGCTACTACACTGGGTGGCAAACCCTAGCAAGAAAAATCATCAGGCATGGCTGTTTCTGGCTGACACTCGATCAAGACACCGCGAACTATGCCTGCAACTTTGACAAATGCCAGCGCTTCTCAAAGGTTCCAATATCCCCACCTACTGAGTTAACAAAAATGATCATCTCTTGGCCATTTGCCTTATGAGAGATAGACATCATTGGGAAACTTCCAATGGACAGAGGCGGGGAACATTATGCCATCGTCGCGGTCGATTACTTCGCCAAATAGGCTGAGGCTGAAGCCCTCGCTACTATTACAACCAAGAAGATAATCAAATTCGTCGTCCGTAATATTGTCACTCGCTACAGAGTCCCGTAGGCCATCATCTCAGATAATGGAACCTAGTTTGAGAGCGCAGAATTCAAGGCTTCCTGTCAGCGGCACAACATCGAAAAGAGATTCTCGGCGGTTGCTCACCCTCAGGCCAATGGGTAAGTTGAGACTATTAACAAAGTGATTAAATCCATCATCAAGAAGCGCCTGTAAAAGGCCGGAGGCTTATGGGCAGACGAACTCCCTCTGGCCCTATGAGCCTATCGGACTACCCATAAGTAAGCGGCTGGCCACACTCCATTCACCCTTGCCTATGATCTGGAGCCATCATCCCTATTGAGCTAAAGCTTCAATCTCACCGAATCACCTATTATGATCCAAAAACTAATAAAGACTTACTTCTAGAATCACTCGACTTGCTCAAGGAGAAAAGGAGCGAAGCTGAGTTTAGAGCTGCCACCAAGCGTCAATGAGTAGCGCGATACTTCAACTTAAAAGTCCCATAAGGATCTCAATATCGGTGAGCTCGTCCCAAAGTGGATCTTTCCCACACTGACTGGTTTCAGTCTCCGCTGGGAGGGTCCGCACATTATACAACGAAAGCCAAAGATGGAACTTTCAAGATGGCAACCGCAGACGGGAACGAACTCCTAAGGGCATGGAACAACGAACATATTCGTCGCTACTTCACGTAACTTAGAGTACAGTCTTCCCGTTATCCAATGATGTTTTGTTTTCTTGAAATTCAAGGCATTGTAAAGGTTGTTACTGCAAAAACTATTAGTAAAGGTGATGTTTAATTTCTATGTCCTCGCTATGTTTACTTCCTACATGATATGTTTGGTTAATCATCACAAATGGATTTCACACACAGACACTCGAACACCTCTCAAGCCTCGAACCAACAATGAGGACAAACACCAATGGTGTCAGATCAATACCCTGAGCATGGGAGTCGTGCTGCTACTTGAGTCTCGACCCAACAACGATACCGAGTATAAATAACACTATTCGAGTCCCAAGCCCGTGACGCGACCGAGTATAAACAACTCTGCTCGAGTCTTGGCCAAGCACCAACTATAAATCATTCCGCTCCTAAGTCACCGAAATTGGGAGTAGCCCACCAGTCAACCTAGTGTGATACGACCACTTGCGTGGCTCCATCCGGCCCGTTAGGCCAGGATCTGGGTACCACTCGAACCTCGCCCTAGCACTGAGGCCGAGCATAAATCATTTCCGCTCCTAATTCTCTGGGATTGGAGGTAGCCCCTCAGCCACAATCCGACCCACCGGGTCTGGATCCGGGCACCCTTAGGCGAATAAACAATGCCCTCATGCTCTAAACCCAAAGGAACGACGGGAAAGTGGAAAGTCGGATGAATTGCAATGTCCACGACTTCTCACGACTAAGGACTAACATGTGCAGTTAAAGCGCTTAGCGGATCCAATGCGGCAGATGTCCAAAAAGTTGTAGCAAGAATAAAGCAAGAAAATAGCAGGATACAGCGAATTTGTCTAAAATAGCATAAAAATCATATTTGGTGCTTTTAAAACTGTACAAATGACAAATCAATAGAAAATTAACATTCTATTTAATTATAAGTACATTCGTAATTTTATGTAAAAGCATGTACAAAGATATGTAAATTAATTTGAACTCTTTTTTAATTTGATTAAATTTAATATAATATTATAGTATTCTTTTCTACCCAAAAAATATATGTCAAAAAATTCCATTAAAATACTAATTTTATAGATTTTATAAAGTCAAAAAGTCTATTTTTCAATTCATTTCGTTTATAGAAGATAGTGGAACATAGCTGAAATAATGGGATATATAGGGAATATCGGAATATAGCGGAGCTTAAAGCGGAAAGGGTATTTCAAAGGCTACATAGAAATAGCATAGTTGTAGAAATTGGCAACACGATCTATCGGGGATATGGCGGGTTAATAGCGGGGAATAAACTGCATAGGGACTAACGAACTCCGGGTGGTCCAAGATAGAAGGCACCTGGCCTAGATTCCACGCCTTTCGGAAATTCCTAAACAAAGGAAACCCCACGAACGGAACCAGCGCACAATCTCCGCTCGACTGGGGGCACCCCGTAGCAAAGTCTCAATCTCGTTTCTGTTGGTATAACAATAAGTACGCTTGTGCAAGTACAGGACACTGGAAAACATAAGATGAACATTCAAACATTTACATAAAATGAGATTTAGATTAACTAATATTCCCATTTTTACACATCTAAAGCAAGCTACATATCTAATATCATTTCTTTCTAATGACAGGGTGTACATGAAAACTGCACCGTGTCTTTAAGCACCAAAAGCAAGGACCGTACTCGCATATCCTATCGGTCCACTTAACCAAATTGTTGGTAACATCTATAACTACTACTAACGCTAATCATCTTTCTTCTTTTTCTTCTTCTTTAGAACAGATTCAGCACTTGACAGATCACTAGGGACTCTTTCTTCCGGAGCCGCAACTGCTTCCCCTGCCCTTTGTAGGAGTGATGGACTCATGAGAAACTGAAATGCGCCTTCCGACATAATCCTCGCCACTTGTAATGTCCGTGATCTTCACAGGAGCAATGCACTATACTAGTTTAGGAGCAGCACCAGAAGAAAGGGCCAACATAGTGTCACCCTCTCCTAGAGCTTTCTTGGCCTCAAGCTCTGCTGACTTCTTACCCTCTCTGAAAGACTTCTGATCCTCTAGCTTCTTGGACATGAGTTTCACCATGTCGTCCGCCTTAAGCTGTTCATAAGTAGTCGCAACTTTTTGTTTGGCGGAATCGTCGGCTTCCTTCTTCCTAGCCTCCGTAGAAGCTCTTTCCTCCTCAGCCTTGTCGGTGGCTCTCTTCTTCTTAGCCTCTTCGGCAACCCTCGCCTTCTCCGCCTCGGTATTAGCCTTCGTCTTTGCCACAGCATAGGAAAATTTCTCCTCAGCGTCTTGTCGAGCCTTTGCCTGTGCCTCCTGCCAAGTGGCCTCATCCTACATTTTCTTTTTTTCCTGGTCTTCAGACTTAGCCACCATCTGAGCTTTTTTTGCCTCCACTATTGCTTTCATTGTCAGAACATTCGCCTCCACGGGGCTAGTCACGTGGGCAATTTGGTCATCTACAGCATCCCCTTCATCCAGGAAAACTTTATAAATTTAGGACCCCATCTCGACGTCCGAAAACGTATCCACATGATAACTCTCCTCCCCAAATTGAATTCTTTTAAGCCTCAGTCCAAACTCAGTTGTTTGGGGAGGCATGGGGGCAAGGCCCGAAGTCACATCAGCTCCAGGAGGGGCTGCATAGTAAAAACATAACTATTTAGTCCATGAATTTGGTAATCACACCGTCTTCGGGTATTTTCTGTAACGAAAATTTACCTTTAGAAAGAAATGGTGCGGTTATGATAGGGAGTGTGCTTGCTGTAGCAGACAAAGTAGATCCATTCACTCCTAATCCCGGGTGCTTGGGATCATACTTTGATGCGGCCTGGACTGAGATAGTGGTACCACTGGTTGTGGCGGATTTAAGAGCTGGTGGCCGATAGGAGCTTCCTTAAGCAAATGTCTCAGTGACGACCACGCTCTCCATAGGGACAAACTTTCCCATCTCGGCAACGCGCTTCGCTCGTCTCTCCCTCTCCGCATCTTCCTGCAGTAATCTCCTCCCTCTTCCAGCTTTTCATGCTCCTCGTAAGTCAGGAGCTCTATCATCAGTTGATGGTCATTTAATGTTCCCACATCCACCTGGCATAGTTAAGCCTCATACAGCACTAACGTTTCCCAAGTTTATGCCAACATCCGAGGGTGGTCTCCGACCCACGAGATTCCGCGAAACTTTAGGGCCTTGACATACATATTTCAAATATTCACCTCTAGGGATGCGTCCACCCATACCTCTGCATCCTCGATCTCCTCCCTCAAATTCTGCAATTCCCTCAGACGCTTAGCCTATAACACATCGACCAAGTTCAATACATCCTTACTACTGGCCTCGACTTCCTCCTTCTCCTTCTTAGCCACCTCAGTTGCCTCTTAAGCTCGGCAACCTCCTCCTGAATTTCTAAGTCCATCATTCTCAACTTTCAACCTCTCATTCTCCTTCCTCTGGACATCATTTTCCATTCAAAGTTGGGATACTGTAATAACCCGGAAATTCTGAGCCAGTTTAAAATTTTTGTTTTGGCAACTTCGGCGAATTTTGAATATTTAAAATGAATTATTTTAAATAATATCGACGAGAAATTTATTTCGAATATAATTCGACATATATATTATATACATCGTCGTTAGAATATAAATATTTATATATAATTAGAAATAGAATTGAAAGTGGCGCGGTAGTTCGATAATTCGATTTCAAACTTCAATTGAATGTACCGGGTGCAAAACAATCCAGAGTTTAGCAAAACCAAAAACATTAGGATCTAATTGATAACATCTTTCCAACGAATCCGAAAAACCAAAATTTCATAGCGGGAATCAAAAGATATTTCTAGTTGAAAGTTCTGAATAGTCGCTATGGAATTCAGGCCCTTAAAAATAGACATTTTGCAAACGACCTCGGATTTCGACGAAACCACTTTTGTTGGGTCCGTGATGTCAAATTATTGCTAGGTTTCAAATTTCATAATTTTTCAAATCAATATGTGAGCGTGGCAAAGGAAAACGCGTTTGACCAGTTTTAGTTGATTTTAATCGACTGGAAAATGACCATTTTTCTAACGGTCTCAGAATTCGACGAAACTAGTTTTGTTAGGACCGTATCGTCAATACGAAGCTAGAAAGTATTTTTCTGCAATTTTTCGAGTTCGTATGTGACCCCGGTAAATTGAAATGCGTGTTCAAATTCAATATATAGAGTTATATGTTGATTTTAACGGAAACTGATTGTAACGATCGAATTAGCCTACGATACATATCCAATTGTGTTCGGAATGGGGGTGAAACGCTATGGACGACAGGCGGTGGGCCTCGTTTTGAGGTCGAAAATAAAAGTTGCTTTTTGGTGAAAATAAATTAAAAATTAAAAACCCCCTTTCTCTCCTACATCCTCTCCCCCCCTCCCCC
The DNA here is from genome assembly GCA_030737875.1 of Allium sativum. Classification (NCBI taxonomy): domain Eukaryota; kingdom Viridiplantae; phylum Streptophyta; class Magnoliopsida; order Asparagales; family Amaryllidaceae; genus Allium; species Allium sativum. Next base: position 124,291,428 of record CM060926.1, on the reverse strand, counting down.
CCCCCCCCCCCCCCGTTATAATTCATTTTCAATAGAAAAAAAAAAGAGATGGTCGAAGCGGAGAGGAGCGCCGCCCCCTCCGATCGATGCCGCACCGCAGCTACCCCCCCCCCCCTCATCAATCGATCACCGCAGCTCCCCCCCCCCCAGCGGCGCCGACTGCCGTGCGAAGAACCCCCGTACATCGAAGCGCGACGCAATCGACCCCACCCCCTGCCCTCGCGACGCGACAGCCCCCCCCTCGTTTCAGAAATCGCGACAACCCCCCCCCCCCCATCCGCACCCCCCTTGGCCCAAACCCCGACCTCCGACAGCCCAGCCGACCTCCGACGAAGCACGAGCAAGCCCAGCGAGCAACTCCCTCCCCTTTTGAACGACTGTAAGTCTTCCTTTTATTTATTTTAATTTATTTCTTCTTTGAATTTGTTCATTTTAGTTAAGTTAAATATAAGAACCTGGTTTAAATTCAGTTTTAAAAATGAGATTTTTACTGATATGAAGTTAGCGGAAAAAGGATTGATATTTAAAGTAGAAAAAATTTGATTTTAAAACAAAGATCATATTTTTGATATAGAAAAAGACGATATTTTTAAATATAAAAAGACGATATTTTTAAATATGAAAAGACGATATTTTGAAATATGAAAAGACGATATTTTTAAATATGAAAAGACAATTTTTAAATATGAAAAGACGATATTTTGAAATATGAAAAGACGATATTTTTAAATATGAAAAGACGATATTTTGATATGAGTAGTGAAGTAAAAATATGATTTTTACTTCGAGAAAAATATAATCTTTATATTTGAAAGGGTGGAATCTTTATATTTGAAAAGGTGAAATCTTTATATTTGAAAAGGTGAAATCTTTATATTTGAAAAGGCGAAATCTTTATAATAGAAAAAATAGAATTTTTATCTATATAGTAGCATTGTAAAAATAGGATTTTTATATATTGAATAGCATAGTAAAAATTCGATTTTTATATATATTGAATAGCATAGTAAAAATTCGATTTTTATATATTATATAGCATAGTAAAAATTCGATTTTTATATATTGAATAGCGAAGTAAAAATTCGATTTTTATATATTGAATAGCGAAGTAAAAATTCGATTTTTATATATTGAATAACGAAGTAAAAATTCGATTTTTATATATTGAATAGCGAAGTAAAAATTCGATTTTTATATATTGAATAGCGAAGTAAAAATTCGATTTTCAAATATATGAAGTGATTATAAAAATATGATTTTTAAATTGAAAGTGAACAAATAAAAATGTGATTTTTATATATGTAGTGGCTACAGGCAACGAAGATGACAAAGATGCGATAACGATGAAGATTTCTATCAATGAAGAGTCGTGGTATTGGATAGCTATCGGTGAGAACTTCTCGCTCTTCAATTTCTTTTTCTAGTTATATATATATATACTAGGATGCAGACGGTGCTTAGCAGCACCCGACACCCGTCATCCACAGACCATGGACGGCTTGTTTGTTTAATTGTTTGGTTGTGTAGTTGGTTAGATTATTTGGTTTGAATTGAATTGTTTGGTGAAATGGAATGGATTTGATTGATGTGTGAATGGCGTGGGCCTTCAATAGACCAGGGATAAGGCTAGGCCTTGTCCCGTTTCTAGTATCGTGCCGTTATGCCGCCGAAATTTTCTAAAATAAGTTAGAAAAATAAAAATATCATTTTATTTAAAGAATGAACTGAATAGAAATTCATATGTTAAAATAAAATGTTTTATCGTTAAAAATATAATTTTTAACGTGAATATGAATATAGTGAATGTGAATAAATAAATAAATATTCATTTACAAACCGGACGGTTTGTTTATGTACACTGATTTGACTGACATTGATTGGGACGATAAATTTTACACATCGCCCAACTGCACAAATAAAAATCTGTGTTTGATTGTTTGAAACCCCACACGGGTGTTGGGATGAAATTTGAAGTTCACTCATCCTGATTGATTCAATATGTCGATCGATTGATTGACAGGCTGTTATAAGCGTTAGATATCTATATTTGATGCTTATACAGTGTAGTGCACTTTGATTGATGGTTGATTATTTTTTAATGCTATTATATATGTGTGATGGATGAAAATCCATATAATTAACTTTATATGGTGATTGATTGGGCCTCATTCCAATTTAGAAAATAAAGGATATTATAAAATAAAGGTTCATGTGTTGACCGTACTCATCCGTTGAGATTAGTCATGTGTTGAACGAAATATTTTAATAATAGTTTACATCTTTATCAATATAAAATAAAGGTTCATGTGTTGACAGTACTCATCCGTTGAGATTAGTCATGTGTTGAACGAAATAATTTTGAAATATAAATATTTGAATAGGGAATATTTGAATAAGAAATATTTGAAATAGAATATTTGAAAATAGAAATATATGAAGCCGTGTTGATTAGATTGACGCCATTTTGACGTGAACGATATTTATATCGATTTTATTCATTTAAAATGAATATTGAAAAGTGATTTCGAAATCGCATATTTTGAAATGGAATTTGAATTAAATTGAATAAAAAACCAATTTGAATTGAATCGAATAGAAAACCAATTTGAATTGAATCGAATAGAAAACCAATTTGAATTGAATCGAATAGAAAACCAATTTGAATTGAATCGAATAGAAAACCAATTTGAATTGAACCGAATAGAAAACCAATTTGAATTGAATCGAATAGAAAACCAATTTGAATTTGAATCGAATAGAAAACCAATTTGAATTGAATCGAATAGAAAACCAATTTGAATTAAATCGAATGGAAGACCAATTTGAATTGAATCGAATAGAAAACCAATTTGAATTGAATTGAATAGAAAACCAATTTGAATTGAATCGAATAGAAAACCAATTTGAATTGAATCGAATAGAAAACCAAATTGAATTGAATTGAATAGAAAACCAAATTGAATTGAATTGAAAACGAATTCGAATTTAATTGAATATAAAACGAATTCGAATTAAATTGAATAGAAAACGAATTCGAATTGAACTAAAAATGAATTGAAATGAATTCAAATTGAATTGAAATTTGAATTGAATAGAAATGAATTTTAAAACGGATTTATAAGGAAGAATTCAATTTTGATTTGAATTGAAATGGAAGTTGAAATTGTTTTTGAAACGAATTTAAAACTATTTATAAAATTCGTTTTAAATAGTAATCGACGAAATATATATAATATATATAATATATATAATATAATGGCCTGAATAGAATGCGCCGCGGCAGTTCGTGAATTTCGACCATTGATTTCGAACGGACATTACGGGAGATCTGACCGTCGGATTCTCCTAAAACCGGAACCGTTGGGTTCGTATCGAAAAGAGCTTTCTAACGAATATTAGAAATTTGAAATCTAACGGTTGGATTTGGAGATACGTCCAAATCAAATTTGAAAAAGGTCGCTGTAAGTGCAGTTCGATGGCCGTTGATGGAAATCGACTGTACGGGCCTTGATAAAATTATTAAAAATAGTAATAATTTGTGTAAAATCATAAGAATCGATTTGGGAAAAATTGGGATCAAAAACTCCATGTTTAAAAAGATAAAAATAGATTTTATCGAAATGAACTAGTTTTGAACTGAAATTAAAACCCATTTATTTTTAAATAAATAAATTGGATTTGAAATGGGTTTTAAATATAACTGATTTGTGGGTTTATCGTGAGGGGTGTTTTAAATAACACTTGTTCTTTAACCCGATGAATAAATAAAATGTGATTTGGGTTTATCGTGAACTGTGTTTTAAATGACATTAGTTCTTTAACCCAGTAAAGGGAGTTTTAATGAATCTGCAATTAAATTGAAATGCGAATTGATAATTTAAATTATCAAATTTTGAAAATGAGCGAGAAGGGAGTATCACCAGTTTTGCTCCAAAGCGATAGTTAAATCTTTAATTAGATTTGAACGTGAAATGGTAATTAATTTTACCGATAACATCGTAGTGTTAGATATGGGGTATTACCAGTTTTGCTTCATGGGATGTATAGGTTGGGATTGGGAAATAAAATAAATAATTACTTCGGTGTGGTTCGCTAATCTCGACTAGTTTAGAAAACCATAATTTGGTTTGAAACGACATCCAAAGGAAGATTAAAGGATAAATTTTAAAGAATTTATCTTGGATAAAATTAATGGGAACCTTTCCCTGAGAATATGAATTGGAATGAGGCGTATGTTGTGTTTGTGTAACATTTGTTTTTAATATACGCGGGTTGTTCGGAAAGGCCGGGTTTATACCCATTCTGAATAACCGATTCGACGATAAGTCGAAGATGAAGACGGTGGTTGAAGACCGGAAGTCTTCACATCGTTTGGGTGATTACTGATGATCTTGATTGGGCTGTACACCCAAGATGAGGGAATCAGTTGGTGGTCGTCCAGACGTACATGGAGATCGATGGATATGCGAGGAAAGTGCCTCCGGTTTCGTTCAGACCCAGAACGAACTTGTAAATGGATTGTGTGTCTGACATTGGATTTTATTCTGTGTTGATTGATTTCTGTTAAATATATATCTGCTTGGCGGCGGAGAATTTATTCTCTTGCTTAACGCCCTTCCCTGAGACGTACGAGCTTAGAGGTTATATATCGATAGATATCAATCGCATGGCATGAATTGCCTGTGTGGCACGCTGAGATGCATGGATCAAGGCTTTTGTTGAAAAACAAAGTCTTGTGGTGGATGATCAAAGCACGGCCTGCGTGGCATAGCTTTGTGTATAACGTGAATTCGCGAGCCTCACACCTGGGTATGAGTTAAAAACGGGATAAGGACTGCAGGGAGAGCACGACGTTTCTTTCTAGCTTTGGTGGTGTCAGTGACTTACCAGCCCTGACATTTATATACTTTTCACCTATGTGGTTGTTGGATGAGGTGCCTCGATTATAGGTTTGTAAGGACCGGGAAACGTGTGTTCAGGTATAAATAAGTCTCTAACGTAAGTGAGGACCGGCCCTGAAGCATCCAGGTGTTACCCAGAGTGTGTAGTCCCGAGGCATTTGCTAGAGTGTCTCGAAGCGGAGAGGAGCTTGCCCCTTGCCTCGACTCATGACGGAAATCCAATTTCCAATACGTGTATTTCGGCTTTATTTGTAGAGCCTAGTATAGCGACATAGTGGTATGGGGCACTTATGCCGTCTATGATTTATATTTATAATTAAAATTGTTTTGACACTATACGCTTATTATAGTATTAAATGATTTGTTTTAAACGTATCAAGCATGTTTGGCTGTTATAAGGTAAAACCCTATCCTCCGGCTTGCGTTGCATTGTGTGATGGGACCTGGGTCTTATAATAGCTTCATTTTTCGAAAAAGCATTGCGTTGTTTATTCTATGCACTGGTATTCTTGGGAGGAAACCCGTTCCGTGTTATACGGCGTGGTCCCTTGAATCACTTTCTTTTAAAATAAAGTTTTAAATAATTGTTTTAGTTCTCACACCAGTCACATGACTGACCTGGAGTTTATTGTTTTAACCTAAACTCTGGGTGCCCCTATTTTCCGCACGGGCAGCTAGTAGTTTTGGTTTTGCAGATTTATATTCACAGGGTCCTGATTTACAGCTGGAATGATGCTCGGAAAGCTCTGTATCCGTGTATCACATTCAGTTGTGTTTTATGTATTTTTCCGCTGCTATGTAATTTATTGTAATCTCTGATATTTGTCGTATGTAATTTATTCATTTATACTCTGTATATTCTTGTATCTAATGGAATTGTTTTAATAACAATGAAATGTTCTTCCGTCTGCGTTCTGTTTTGTCTTGTCCTCACAGTAATTCGTTCTTTCTCATCTCTTCGGAGACCGGGGAAGTTCGGGTCGCTTCATTTGGGATACCCTTTCATTATCCTTCTCCAGTTGGACGTTCACTTCAACTAGATCGGTTTTATCCTTTTTTAAGGCAGTGTTCTCGGTTATTAGTGAAGACACTATATCCTTGAAGATCGAAGCGGCATGCTCCGCCTACTTCTTCAGCCGCTCATACATCCCCATCAGCTCCACTACGACAACAACAATAAAAGTTAGCCTTCGAGGTTACAACTACAAACAAAGAAATATTTACACCGCAGGAAGCAGATTTCTCCTTGTTAATCCCTAAAAAAGTCCATACGTACATTGAGTAAAGGATACGAAACGAACATCATCAGGGTCGATCGTGCGCAATGTTATCTGAGGCACTTAAACAGCCAAATATTAAACCCAAGATAAGTCAAGTCTACCAGTACGACTGAGGATGATAGCACGATATGTAATGGGAAGTACGGCCCAAAAAAGATAGAGATTGTATATCCTGTAAATTCGCTCACTGATTTCCCGTCAAAAGACCAAACTGGGATGGAACTGCAAAACAAGGGCTAGCAACATCTCATGGGACCATGTCTCCATCCAAAGTTAGACGCGAATCGTGATTCAGGCGCAGAAGCAAAGGTCGGTTGTTCATATTGGGGCCAAGCCGCTCAAACACAGAAGCAAAGCAAATCGCACATTCAACATAGGCGGAAGCGACCTCACAGCATCGTTGTAAGGACAAACAGCTCCATACAAAGGCAGCAAAAGGACGAGCGCCCTTGAACTAAGAAGGTTGGTCGCACAAGGAATAGGGGAGGGTCAGGTCCAGACCCGCTTTCCGCTCTTATAAAAGTTTCCAAGTTTCCCAAAGCATTCACTCTTACAGGGACGCCCGCTCCTATGAACCCGCTCGCACATGATAACTGAATACAGCTGCAGACAGTTGGATATAGCTGACCGATGGCATGATTGTAATTAATAGAATGAGCAATCCGTAGCCTGCATAAATGGATTTCAGATCATTTCCCGGGGGAGGGGGGGCTCACCTATAAATATACCATGGCTGCCAACATAAGGGGATCCAATCTTTGAAACCACAAAGTGCCGCTAAATTCTATCCTTAACCATTGATTCGGCCATGGCGTCAAGAACAATCTTATGATCAAGGAAAACGAAGACATCCTCCTTCTCAATCATTCATCCATTCTTCTTCTCCTCAAATTTTACCATTCTCTTGTATAATTCCAGGATTGAAATATATAAATGAGAGTATATTGAGTGAATATAGAGATGTATGAAAAGAGAGAATTGATGTATTTGGTAACCCTCATTAAAAGATTGAAAAACACCTTCACAGTTGACGTAGGCCTAGTTAACGGCTGAACCACTATAAATCTCGTCTCTACTTTACCTTTTCTCGCATTTTCGTTTTCAATTACTGATTAAACACGGTCTATTTATTTCTTAACAAATTGGTGAAGTACAGTTTTAGTACCTTGGGTGTTTAGACCATTTTGGTGTAAACATTTTGGTGCCCACCGTGGGGCCGTGTTTGCTTTTTCCCCATTTCAGATCCGATAAGATTTTATGAGGGGCACTGTGCTTGAAATCATGAGCACGCCAAAGGAAATTGCTGACAAATTTAACGGCGTCTCCGACGCTGCCACAATGCCTACCATCGATTCCGAAGAAAGGGAACCGTTCAAAGTCGAGGCTGCCGTAACCAAGAGGGAGTTGGAAGAAGTAATGGCTGGGATAACCAGTCAAATAACTATTGCAAACAACGCATTGATAAAGAAGATTGAGTCAATGCTCGTTATCCAAGCCTCTGTCACAAAAGCCACACCAAGTGTCGTCGACTCTCCATTTGCTCGAACAAGTCGTGCAAGCGAAATAGAATTTTCTGTTGAACGACTTCGAAAACTGCATGTCATGATTATGGGCCCTGGTAAAGACCCAGCAAGGAGAAAAGCGCTCGTTCCACGCATCGGAATGAAAAGAGAAGGTATATCTTAGGTGCAAGGGGTGGAGCCAAGAAACATAGAAGGAAACCGCACTTTTTTAAGAATTCTGAGTTCACCTCCCTTAACGACACCATAAAGAATATCTTCATGTCAACTAAGAATACTGTAGAATATCCGATCCTAGAACAGATGCAAGTCAGAGATGCTACCCTGAAATCAGGAAGGTTCTGTCAATTCCATGACCAACCAGGACAAAATACTAATGAGTGTAGACACTTGAAATCGTTAATCAAGGGTCAGGTCAGGAAGAACCATTTGCAACAATATGTGCAAGGCTATTGTCCCATTGCTCTGCAAACAAGGGGCAGCAGCCTAAACTAGCTCAGAACTAGTGCTTGGTTAGGAATCAGTAACTGGTGTTCTGATTGTGGAATTTTGAACTAAAGTTCCCGCAACTCCGCTTTATTACTCTGTTGCTTATTCTGTTTACTTAAGAAATAGTAGTCGTTTTACTTTGTTTTGCCACTTGCTATATTCATGTTTGACAATGAATTACTTACAAGTGTCATGTACAAAGGAAATTACCGTGTGCTTATCTGAGTACCTTACTCATCACTTCACGCTAAAAACTGATTTTATGAATGTAGGCATGATTGAAGAAATTAATCATATCCATCCTAATTGCAAAAGGAAGGATCTAAAAGCACATCTAGAGCAAAACGGCTTGAAAGCATCACAAAAAACATGCAAACCAAATTAGATGTATAAGCACATCACCTCAACAAGACATGCTGTTCTAAGACAAACAACAAGCCAAAAGTTGTAATGTCCCTAAGCAAGCATTTGCTGGAGAAACTGGCATCGGGCTTCAAAAAAAACGTACAAGGGAAATGATGAAAATGTCCCATGGATAAATACCTAGGCTGGAAACATCAGTCCTAGTGTCGGAAGGATCGACAAAATAGTTGGAAGGACAAGTGCAAATCAGAAATCCTAGCCGAAAGAGGGTAATCAGAAATCCTAGCCGTATGGGGTATCCAACAAGGTCTTTCAGTCCTAGAAAAATCAAGACTATCAAGGCCGAACTTGGGTCGAAATTGAAACCCAAGACCTCCCATGGGGGCACCCAAAAGAAAACATATAATAACCACGTGTTGTTTTTAAAAAAATCATGAGTTGATCAAATGAAATCATGATTCAAATAAACAGAATCTATGAAATTAAAAAGAGCTTTGGTATAGGGACATCACCATTGAGTAAAAAATCACCAGTGCCCGCTCAAAACATACCACAGACTAGTTACAATTTCATTGCGAGAACTATTCAAACGATAAGATTCGCGCGAACAACAAACTAAAAGTGCGACCACTCATAAGAATGAAAGTAATAAAACTATGATAGCACCTAAACGATACAAATGTAAGTACGCAAAAATAAAATATTAAGCGAGGGTCGGCACTCGCACAAACAACCGGTGTAAGTACGTAACAGGTAAAAGAAAATAGGCTGGAATCAGACCATAAAAGTCACAAATGCTATTTCTTATACAGAGGAGGATGAACCAATTATTCAGGCATTTGCTGAGCTATCTACACAAAAGAGCCATCGAAGAAAAAAAGCTTATGATCTTAGACTATTAACCAGCTAGCTTCCTTTTGCGTTTTGGGGTGGACACAGCCTTGGTATTCCAAATCCCGTCCTCATCTTTCGGATCGAACACATCTGATAAAGATGGGTTATCTGGTGAAGGTGTGATGAGGGGAATAGTGCTAGTAGATATTAGGACAGAATTAACGACGGCAGGTCGAGCAATAGTGCCAAAAATAGACGAAGGAGGTGGTGAAAGCACACATGATGCAGATGAATAACAAGTGCTAAACTCAGCAATCCTAGGTGAAGAAATAAGGAAATCCAAATCCGGGGCAGATTGGTAAATATCAATTTTAACTGGAGTTTCAGGATATACAACATCAGCCACGTGGTCGTTCACGTCAAAAGAAGTATTGCCACGACTCGTGCACTAGGTAACAACATTCTCTTGAGCTGGATACTCGATGATGGGTTGAGTTCTTGCAACATCTAAGGTAGAGAAATCTGTGGGGGGAATAGGAGAGCTCGAAATATTAGTTATGACGGAATCAGGTGGAGCACAAGGAATGGTAGCATCTGAACATTCCTTCCTAAACGATTCAGCTCGCTCGTTCGCCAATATCCTCCTACCATCAACTAGAGCCTTGCGGTCTTCTTCTCCGAAAAGCCGTCCTTGAATGAATTCGTCATCGACATCACCAGAATATGGAAGTACCTATTCCCAAACGAAAGCCAGAGTTCGTGGAAAATCCTTGTTCAAATAACTTAGACTTCCATAATTCATGACATTGCAAACATAGGATTGAAACAAAGTATTGTCAGTCTCGATTCTAGCTTCATCAAGATCTCTACGCAACCTGATTTTATCCTCTTCAGAGGCTCTAAGGGTTTCATCCTAAAAAGCAATTCTACCTTCGAGAGCCATGTTTTCCTGTTTTAGAGAAATTGAAACCTGCTTTTCTAAGGCCAAATGGCGCTCAGCAAGTTCTTGAGTAGACTGAGCTTCTAAAAGCCGCGCTCGCACACCCTCTAGCTCCTTTCTAAGCTCGACATTTCTGCCCTCTAAGCTATTCACTTTAATGCTTCCATTCTTTAAAGAAGAAATATCAGATTCCTAGGATCTAATCAAGTGGATCAGGCCAGCTTTGTTGTTTTCTAAGGTTTCAATATGGTCAAGGTGCCAAGTGTTCAATTTCTGGAATTCAAAACCAAATTTGACCCAATGTTCCAGTAGTCTATCAACATCCTTCATGGCCAGATTCATTTGGGTCTCAAATTGATTCTTAACAATACTAAGCTGATTGGTTATGTTACTTTTTATGGCATCCAAACTTTTATCAGCTTCTCGTCTATCATTGGGATGTAAATCCAGGTCAAAATGCATTCCCCTTAAGTCCCAATCGCTAAAGCGATCCTTAAGCGTTATGTTTCTAGGAGGAATCCTATAAGGTGGATGATCACGTATTATGTGAACCTGAGCAGGGGTCGGAACAATAGATCTTGCAGAAGATTCAACCGATGCGAGCACCATAGCCGGGTCAAGTCCCCCACGCCTTGACGAATCGACCATTGGAAGTTCACAGGTATGTTGGACCTGAGAACTTGAAGACAGTTGGGGGTGCCTCAAATAATAGGAAAGGCGAGACAGTAAGAGGCTTCGTGGATCAGTAAGATTGGCTTGTTGAGAAAAGCTATCAGATAACGAATAGTTCGCATTTACACCTAAAAAATAAAACATGAGTTCAGCAAGTGTTTAGAGATTATCAAATTTATGGGAAATTGTGCCACAAGTAAGATGATATCAAAACCGGTTCTAGGGTAAGTTATGAAGGCAAAAGCTTTCTCAGGACGCTGAGTAAGCCCTCAGATTCTTCCCATGTCATATACAACGGGGTCAGACATCACAATATCACCATGGCTCAAGTATTTGGCAGAGTCCAAATCCTCCAGGTCTCCAAAAGTCCCCGAGGAGCCTTCCACTTGAGTAAATGGCAAACAGAACTTTTGGTGGTCATTCCAGAAATTACGTCGACCCTCGAACCATGTGCATTCTCATCGACTCTTCTATCACTCCCTTTGGTAATCAACGATGTAGGTCGACCACTTACATCATGGATTAAACGTTTCTTTTTAAAAGGCTTACTAGCAGAATGTTAAGAGTGAACCAAAGTCTTTTCAAGAGATCGTGTAGAATGAATTAGCTGGTACTTACGGAGGTTTTCCTCTAAAAGCAACACCTTTATGCTCCTTTCTCTCTTGTCAATAGAAATTAAAGAATTAAGGAGGGTTTGATCTAAAGTAAGACCACAATAGAAGGAATCACTACAAGAATCAGAGAGAAAGCCAGATGAGAAAGAGAACATGAGTAAAGAACTCTAAGAGCAAAGGTGTAATTACCTCCTTCTGCCCATCGTCCATAGAATTTACAAGGACACCAGACAAAGAAATATTGATCCGGGAACCCCTTAGCACCATCCGTCAGACCATTGATAATTCTATCATGCATACTTTCCATAAAAAAGAAAGAAGGACCATTTTCCTCCCTCCTCTTAAAAGTATATAAAAAACAAATATCCGCAAACATGGGTTCCTGCTGTCGGACTTTCATGAAAAGTATGTATAGCCCAAGAAAAATTTGATATCCACTAGGATGCAACTGATATGGGGGAAATGGCCAGTTGCCGCAAATTGGACTCTAGGTAAGGATTAAAGGGGGGAATCGCCCTGCTAGACAACATGTGATAATTGACCGCTACACACCCGGAGGGCGGACAATCGGCCAATTCTCCCTTTCTAGGAAATCTGGCTTCGTCTTTTGAAAACCTAAAGCGATTGCACATTTGTAAATACTAATCAAAAGAAAGCGTCGATTAACAGCAACCGGCCACCACCCTATCAAAAAAGCGAGGTTGAGGATGAATCTGGCTAACAATCAAATCAGAACCAGTAGCCGGGGCAGCATCAATTGCCCGATCTAGACCCTTTTGTTCCCCAGACACGATGAGTTAACTGGGATTAAGATGAATTAGTAGTTAGTTACATATCAGCACAGATAAGTATGTTTAAAGAGAAATCATGAGTTGAGTTGCTAGTAATCAAAAGGAGGTAACTCTGGACAAATACACCTTCCAAATTAGATCATCAGCCCTATCCGATTAAAAGAATTTACTGATAATATAATCGAATAAAGGAAGGGTTATAAATTCAGAAGTATGAGAAACGCAGGCTCTGATTTGGTCGGTCATGACTGTTAGTCACACCTGCCAAAAGAATAGTGAGAAGGGAAGAGCAGAAGTATCGCTATGATATAAGTCTTCCATTAAACACCCGAAAAAGGCATGATGAATTAGGAAATGTCATTTCATAAGCATTTCGGTTAATGACTTGCCAGCATAAAAAAGGCTAAAGTTTGTCACATAAGTCAGAACCGCCAAGGATTCTGCGTGAAATCCAAGTACATACCAAGTCAAATAACCACTTCTCAAAAATCACAACCATGTGTTCCGGCAACTCGACATTGCCAACTGAGAACCCTTTCTTACAAAACCGAGAGAAATAACCCAGAATCAGAGGTAAAAGGAAGGAAATTCACTTACGAGCGGAATTCAATTTGAAGAAAAGAGCGATATAGCTGGAAACGAAGCTGAGGAAAACCGTTAACCAAAAGAGGGTCGGGCAAGACGATCAATCGAGCAAAGAAAATCGAAGCTTCAAGAAGCAACAGCGAGGTCTTCTACGATGAAATCGCCATTGAAATAAGTTTATTGGAAAAATATAAAAGCGGGAAAATGAAGAGACAATATTTAAGAGGACTAGAAGCCCCTTTTTAATGATATGACAGCTCAATTAAACCCTAGTGATCCAGTTAACGTACCCGGGAAATATCCCTCCACATGTCCAAAGACAAGCAATTGTCGAAATATCCAAATTTTGAAAACGTAAGCTATCTGTGAGGGCGTCTATTTTGCAGAACGTTGAACTTAATCCATCAAGAGCACTCTCACCATGCCAGCTTAGTGCCCGATTACACAAAAAGTGTCTCATCAAGCTCCAGCTGGCATCCCGAAATTCAACCATTCGAACAAAAAAAAGATACATCAAGCCTCTCACTCGCAGAAAGAAACAATACTAGTCCACTACAACGAAACAATCCCAAATTTTTGTATGATCGACCCCTCGACAAATCTACCAAACAATGTGCAATCAAACATGTTGAAACCAGTAATTCCTTAAAGGAAATCACGGACTTCGAGGGGCAAGTGTTAATCCCTAAAAAGTCCATATGCACATTGAGTTAAGGATACAGAACGAACATCATCAGGGTCGGCCGTGCGCAATGTTATCCTAGGCACTTAAACAGCCAAATATCAAACCCAAGACAAGTCAAGTCTACCAGTACGACCGAGGATGATGGCATGATATGTAATGAGAAGTGCGGCCCAAAAAAGATAGAGATCGTATATCCTGTAAAGTCGCTCACTGATTTCCCATCAAAAGATCGAACCTGGGATAGAACTGCAAAACAAGCGCTCACAACATCTCATGCGACCATGTCTCTAACCAAAGTTAGACGCGAATTGTGATTCAAGCACAGAAGTAAAGGTCGGTTGTTCATATTGGGGCAAAGCTGCTCAAACACAGAAGCAAAGCAAATTATTCATTCAACATAGGCGGAAGCGACCATATAGCATGGCCGTAAACAAACAACGCCATACAAAGGCAGCAAAAGGATGAGCGCCCTTGAACTAAGAAGGTCGGTCGCGCAAGGAATAGGAGAGGGTCAGGTCCAGTTCCGCATTCCGTTCTTATAAAAGTTTCCAAGTTTACCAAAGCATTAACTCTTACAGGGACGCCCGCTCCTATGAACCCGCTCGCACATGATAACTGAATACAACTACAGAGAGTTGGCTACAGCTAGCCGATGGCATGATTGTAATTAACAGAATGAGCGATCCGTTGCCTGCATAAATAGATTTCAGATCATTTCCCAGGGGGCTGACCTATAAATATACCATGGCTGCCAACATAAGGGGATCCAATATTTGAAACCACAAAGTGATGCTAAATTCTATCATCAACCATTGATTCGGCCATGGCGTCAAGAACAATCTTATGATCAAGGATAACGAAGGCATCCTCCTTCTCAATCATTCATCCATCCTTCTTCTCCTCAAATTTTACCATTCTCTTGTATAATTCCAAGATTGAAATATATAAATAAGATTATATTGAGTGAATATAGAGATTTATGGAAAGAGGGAATTGATGTATTTTGTAACCCCAATTACAAGATTGAAAAACACCTTCACAGTGGACGTAGGCCTAGTTAACAACCACTATAAATCTCGTCTCTACTTTACCTTTTCTCGTTTTTTTATTTTTCAATTGTTGATTAAACAAGGTTCCATTTAATTCTTACCGAATTGGTGAAGTATAGTTTTAGTACCTTGGGCATTTAAACCAATTTTGGTGTAAACAATCCTTCTCCAAATTACAGACGGTGGTCCGCTCGGCATCAATTGTCAACCACCGTCTATGGATCTCAACATTTTTCTTTCTAATCAGATTGGAGATGTGCAAGGAGTACTTGGTAAGCTCCCTAGCCTTGAAATACACAGCTCTCACCTGCATCCACACCTCTTCGGTATTTACCCGGGGGATCGAACTGATATCGGAAAGGAACACCAGTTCGTCAAAATAATGTTAGGGGAACTTCTGCTTTAACAATGCTTTCCTCTCCTCAATGTAAAGCTCCTAAGTCTCAGGCACGACCAGATTCTGCTTCTTCTTAGCCATTTCTTTCTTTCTTTCTTTCTCGAATGGCCAAGTGTCGACTCTTTCTCTTTAGTAAGTTGGGTAAGAGCCGAAGGCGCAGCGAGAGGAGGAGCTATCGACGAAGAATGCCTGGTGCCCTCTACATTAAACCAGGAGTCTGCCCCAGATGACCGAACCGAAGGTGGGGAAGTTGAGGACTGTCGGGGTCGTTCTCTATGAAGGTATTCGTTGTCACGATCATGCAAAAGTGGAGAGTCACCAAATAAACTAGTCTCCCTTCTGAAGCTATCAAGAAAAGTGTTTCTCAGGAATCAGCGACCTCTATACCAAAAGCCTCGACTTCCTCGTCCTCTTGCCATATCACCTGCCAAAGAAATAGTTTAGAGTTAGGTACTCTACACATACGAACAAGTGATGTGTCATGCATTGTTTATGCATGTGTGTCATAAGTGTTCGCTCAACAAACCAGATAATGGTACGCCTGAAGGAGTGAACTCCCCCGCATCTAAAGCTAGTTCTTCCATACTTATCATGGAAATCCAAGGGGACAAGTCAAGCAGGAGCTTATTAAGCTCAACAAACTAGCCTTCTTTCTTGAGCAAAATGGCGGCCTCCGAAGGAGTTGCTGGAGACTAGACCTGGTCAACGCTCCTACCCTTTGAGAATCGAGAACCCTAAAACCATGGAAGAAGGATGCCACAAGCTGCCGGAATGGGACTCGAAGTCTTTGGACAGAAGGAGAGTTTTGTACCCCGGCATAGGGTACAAAATCTTGTACCCCTTTGAAGGATACGAGATTTCGTACCTGTACATGGGATACGAAATTTCATACCCCTAAGGGGTACGAGATCTTGTATCTGCAAGGGGTACGAAGACTTCGTGCATCACCAAGGAAATAAGGTTTCAAGCCTCCCCTGATATTGGACATGAAATCTCCCTTTCTACGCTCCTCAACCTTCGGTTCCCCTCCACCGACTCGACTCCCTTAACTAACACGAGTTATCGTCTCTCTCATCTACTTCTTCTTCGAGCTCCTCCTCTTTCAAAGCTCGCTTCCCATCAATGCCCGAGAACTGACCCATCCATGCACCACGAACGTTGTGTCGAGTGTTGGCGTCGAGGGCGGTGAGCCGACCGCCTCCGTTCTGCCTCGAGAAACCTCCCACGTGGTTGTTTCGTGCGTTTGCGCTGGGCTACCTTGAGAGCCACCTTCATTATCACAAACCCATCGGCTCCCCACCTCACCTTTTGGATTCGAAGTATTCGGGTGTTTTTTCCTCTTTTCTAGACGTCCAGCGAAGTGAAAAAATTGAGGTGAGTGAAGGGGGTGCCCAAATTTATAGAAGCAAAAAAGTGGGCTGAGCCCATGGCTCTTTGTGTTCCACAATGGAACATAATGGGGGTAAAAAAAATTATACCGCACTAGGGTACGAGATTTCATATCCCGTTGCGGGTACGAAATTCTCATATCCCCAATAAAGGATACAAATATCTCCAATAATAATAATAATAATAATAAAATATATAATAATATAGAATATAACATGTATATATATATTATATGGTTAATACTTATACATATATGTATATGTTAATGCGCACGTATACTTCGCGTTGTACCATTGCGACACCACAGGTTTATGTGTAAACATATGCACGCATACGAGATAGCATATGTAAAGAACGAAGGTTCGCAAACACGCATTCGCGTACGTTCCCATTCATTCTGCATATATTACTTACCATTTCTTACTCCTCGTGACGCCGCACGAAGTTACACAAAAAATGCGTGATGATGAACATGACGTCGCATCGACGATGACTCGTTTACGATTACAAAGCAAATGAGGTCAACAGCTAACATTTATTTCCATGAGCTTACAGGAAAATTGACGATTCAATAGAATATTTATGCCAACTCAAAGCACATCATGTCAAGACAAGACGTACTTTGGAGGGCAAATGCTAACCGACCTTTTGGTCCGGTTGCCAAAACGTACACAAGACATGCTCGACTCAACACATCGCGTGACATTACAGTCTAAAGTGTCACCAAAAGCTAAGGAAACACGCCTGGAGAAGATCATGCGAGCAAGAGCCTCACAACCTCTCAAAACTATGTTGTATCCGTCATCTCGAACCACTATGTTTTAGACCCCTAAATCTCGAGTCCCTCTAAGCCTCGCCTCCTCCGAGTTTTCTCTAGAAATCAGCGTGCCCCACAGGTTACGAAATTTGTACCCCAGTATAGGGTACGAGTTTCCTTGAAGAGAGGAAGTGGGGTTCGAGTTTTCAAGGGCCTGCATTTTGGGATTCGAGATTAACTCTTGTAGTCTCCTACTCCTACCTACTCCCTCCTAACCACTCCACTATAAATACCCCCAAGCTCACACTTCAAAAGGGTGGGAAATTGGTTGATTTGACATCTTCTGAGAGCTCCAAGTGGCCTCTTTAATGGCATCCATGCTTTGATGAAGAAGAAGTGCTAAAGTGTCTTTTTACTAATATTCATATATGACAATTATGACCTCATATTACTTAGAAATGTTTGTAAAAAGATGTCATGAGATAGTCCTAAGCTTGTAACTCTTTATTGTCAATAAAATATCAGCGACTCTTCCAAAGTGGACGTAGGCCCCTCACGGAACCGAACCGCAATAAATCTCTTGTGTTTTTTTATCGCTTTCCGCACTTATATTTCCATGTGAAACTATAATTATTAAGTAATTAAGAATGTTGGGTGTTTACTACATATTTTGCCGTCAACAAAACTCAATCCCTTAAAATGCTTATGTAGCATTGCATCAGGAAAATCCTTAAGTTTCATTGTCAACTCTCGTGGGATTGAACCCAAACCCATGAAGATCAAAGCCAGTTAGAAAAGTAAAATTTCATAGAACATCAAAGACGTTCAGTATTTTAATGGAAAGGTGTTTGCCTTGAGTCGATTCATCTCTCGAGCTATCGATAAATGCATTCCTTTATTTGACTTGATAAAAAGACCAAAAAAAACTCTGCCTGGACACAAGAATGCATAAAATCCATCCAAGATTTGGCAAATCACTTGGAGA
Organism: Allium sativum; assembly: GCA_030737875.1. Classification (NCBI taxonomy): domain Eukaryota; kingdom Viridiplantae; phylum Streptophyta; class Magnoliopsida; order Asparagales; family Amaryllidaceae; genus Allium; species Allium sativum. The sequence continues at coordinate 124,273,177 of CM060926.1, read as the reverse complement.
GACCTCCTGTTCCCTTAAAGCTTGTTGATCACGAAGTTTATTCATTTATCTAATTATTACTCAATATGCTGTCATCTCCTCTCGTGTGTGAAGAGAATCATATCTAGAGGCATGTCTATTTCAATAACAAGAGACTTATAGATGCCGAAAGAAACTACCTCAATATTCAAAAGCTTGCATACTACTTGTTGTCCTCTTTAAGAGGCTCCACTCATACTTACAGGCTCATTCTATCAATTCGTACGTTGACCAGATGCTACGACAGATTCTACGGCGTCTTAAGGCATGTAGGAAACTCATGAAATGGAAGATCAAACTAAACCATTTTTGTGACACCCCACGTTTGTTAATGTCACTCATTAAGAGAATGCATTAAGTTTCGTGAAGCGTTATAGGTAAACAGAAACATAGATATTAAAAGACAGATATAAAATAACAACGGAATTTAAAACTTTATTAAGCATAAAACATTGTGGTTCAAAACATAGTAACATCATGAGTCTGAAATACATAAAACCCAGTACATCAACTTAAAATTTCTGTCTTGTACTAAATCATCATAGTACAATAAACATGAAAAGAGCATAATCCCCAAAAACATGGCCGTAGTAGAAAGGTACGAAATCAAGCAGTACATCTAATCAGCTCCAAGCAGAAGGAAAGAAGAATCTTAATCAAGCTTCAGTGTTCCCACCCTGAAATCCTGGGGGGAAACCGAAGAGAAAGAAGAGGAAACAAAATAGGTCAAACATAAAGTCTGGCGAGTCCAGTTACTTTTAGCATATAAATAAGTAAAAGCATCATGACAGACATATAAACTGGATAAGAGGTATAAAGCATGCAAGGCATGTATGATAAGGTAAACAGGATAAACAGGATGGAATAAATAGCGCTCCCCTAACACTTTTCTTTCTCTGCACCAATACTAGTATCACTAGAACAAGATGATCCCCAACAAGTACAAGATGGTAGACTTAAGCGTACTTCTAGTGAGAGGTTTAACCCCATATAATTAACAGGCAGCCTAACTGAACATAACGAAGTTAACCCTAAGGATAATAACAGGCTCCTAAACATACCAGAGTCTAGATGTACCCTAATTACTACCCCAATCGATCGGCCCCCTACACCGTAGATACCCTGTGCTGGCCCCACAGTAGGATGTATTACTTCCTAAAGTGGCAACCCTTTAGTTTTAGGATGTGCACAACTATATCTACCGATGTCATTGCGTCTTAGCCTCCTCTTTTGCGGACCCATGCACGCACATGACCGAGTCGGAATGCGCCACCCAATCCGTCGCCTCTTTGAATCTCTTACAATTAGTCCAGTAAGCATGCCCCGACTCCGACCTAGTTCGGAGTACTCGTTTGATACCTATATATGCGTTACTGACTAAAATGGGTCCCACACACAAGATGATACAAGCTTCCCCCTAGGCTTGCATCCCCACTACTAGGATTTCCACAAGTTGTACCATACCAGTGTAAAAAAATTGCATAACCCCACAGGTTAAGTTTGTGGGCCTGTATATATAAATATTACCCACCACCCCAAGATATACTTAACCCTCCCACTGTTTCAAGCAAGTTTACTTAACCCCTACTCAAGTTAACATGTTCATGCAATTTCTATGGATTCAATTAGTTTAAATATTCAAATTCATAACCATTCATTTATTTATGGTTATAATGTGCTAGACCTCCCACGTTAAGCCTACAACTTGTGGATACTGGATATGCTGGGCGGGTCCGAGAATGCTACTTCCACAAGTCGGACTTAACCTCGTGTCTTAGTACGTTTCATGTTTATGCGCTTTGACCCCTCACATTAGATTCTCCGCTTTTTGCTGCTGGATATGCCGGGCGGGTCCGGGTAGATTTCTACCACAAGTGTAACCCAACCTCGTGTCTAAGCGCGGTTACATTTTCTAATTACTGTAATCCTAGACATTTTCATTCTCTAACCATTATCCATATTTCATTATAGGTTTTCATGCCACATTTCTAAGTCATATTCATCATGTACCATATGCCTCAATGTAAGATCTTTAATCACAATTTGATTTATGCCCCAAATCCATATTCATGTTTTTCAATTCAAGTTATGCCTGAATTTCCCAATACAAGTTATTCCCCAATTTTAACGTTTTCCCGCTCGTTCCCAATCTCACGCGTTCGCATATTTCAGTGGTATGCCCAGGCTCGAAGGTAGCCTGGCTATAAAATAAAAAGGGAAAAGGAAAAGGGAAGATAATAGAAATAAACATAATAACAAGATTGACTGTAATAACCCGAAAATCTGGGCCAGTTTAAAAATTTTTTTTTTGGCAATTTTAGCGAATTTTGAATATTTAAAATGAATTATTTTAAATAATATCGACGAGAAATTTATTTTGAATAGAATTCGAACGTATATATTATACGTGTCGTCGTTAGAATATAAATAATTATATATAATTATAAATAGAATTGAAAATGGCGCGGTAGTTCGATAATTCGATTTCAAACTTCAATTGAATGTACCGGGTGCAAAACAATTCGGATTTTAGTGAAACCAAAAACATTAGGATCTAATTGGTAATATCTTTCCAACGAATCCGACCAATCGAGATTTCATAGCGGGAATCAATAGATATGTCCAGTTGAAAATTCTGAATAGTCGCTATGGAATTCAGGCCCTTAAAAATGGACATTTTACAAACGACCTCGGATTTCGGCGAAAGCAGTTTTGTTGGATCCGCAGTGTCAAGTTATTGCTAGATTCCAAATTTCGAAATTTTTCGAATCAATATGTGAGCGTGGCAAAGGAAAACGTGTTTTGACCATTTCAGTTGATTTTAATCGACTGGAAAATGGCCATTTTTCCAACGGTCTCAGAATTCGACGAAACTAGTTTTGTTAGGACCGTATCGTCAATACGAAGCTAGAAAATATTTCTCTGGAATTTTTCTAGTTAGTATGTGACCCCGGTGATTTGAAATGTACGTTTAAAATTCAATATAGTGATTTAAATGTAAATTCAAAGGAAACTGATCGAAACGATCAAATCAGCTTGCGATACATATCCCATTGTGCTCGGAATGGGGGTAAAACGCTATGGACGACAGGCGGTGGGCCTCGTTTAGAGGTCGTATGTAAAAGTCAACCTTTTTAGAAATTAAAATAATTAAATAAAATAATAAAATTAAAATTCTTCCCTCCTATACCTCCAGCCCCCCCCCCCCAATTTATTTTCAGAATCGATTGATAAAAAAAATGGAAAGAGGAAGGCGACGGGGGGGGGGGGGGGAAGAGCCGCCGCCACCAATCGCCCCCCCCCCCCCCCCTCGATCGTTCGCCGCCGCCTCCAGGGGGCGCCATGCCTCCCTGACCTCCCCCCCCCTCCGCTTCTTCTCCTTCCCCTATCGCTCCTCCTCCCACGATCATCGAACAACCACCGCGACCCCCCCCCCCTCTTCGCATCGAGCGACGCGAGAACACCCAGCTCCCCCCTGAAACCCACAGCCGCCGAACCCCCATCCTCCACCGCAGCCTCAGCCGCCGCCGCCTGCCCCTGATCCACATCCGACGCCCATCCACCGCCGCAAGCCTCCACGTCAGCCGCCCCCTTTTGACCTAGAAAATGTGAGTTTTTTTTTCTATATTTTGTATTAAAAAAAAAAAAAACTGATTTTGTTATTATTTAAAAACTGATTTTGTTATTATTTAAAAACTGATTTTGTTATTATATAAAAAAAAACTGATTTTTGTTACATTTAAAAACTGATTTTATTTTGTGTTATAAAGCAATGATTTTTATTTAGAAATCTTTAAAAGATAAAAGATTTGATTTTTAAAAGATAAAAGATTTGATTTTTAAAAGATAAAAGATTTGATTTTTAAAAGATAAAAGATTTGATTTTTAAAATATAAAAGATTAGTTTTTTTTAAAATGAAAAGACTATATTTTTAAAAACATAAAAGACGATATTTTGAGATGAGTAGTGAAGTAAAAATATAATTTTTATATAATGAAGATAATAAAAATATGATTTTTATATTTTTAAAGTATTAAAAATATAATCTTTACTATATAGAAATATTAAAAATATGATTTTTATATTTTTAAAGTATTAAAAATATAATCTTTATAGGATAGAGAATATAAAAGTATCATCTTTGTATATGTAGCGAAATAAAAATCTGATTTTTATTTTATATACGTTGAAGTAAAGTGATGATTTTTATAATGATGAAATCTATATTTTTGAAAAGGCGAAATCTTTATATAGAGAATAGCGTTATAAAAATAGAATTTTTATCTATATATTAGCGGTAAGGAAATATGATTTTTATATATTGAGTAGCATAGTAAAAATTCGATTTTTAAATATATGAAGTGATTATAAAAATATGATTTTTAAATTGAAAGTGAATAAATAAAAATGTGATTTTTATTTTAAAGACATCGAAATATAAAAATGTGTGATTTCTATATGTAGTGGCTACGGGCAACAAAGGAGAAGAAAAGGCGAGAACGACGAAGATCTCTACAATAGGAGTGTCGTGGTATTGGATAGCTTTCGGTGAGAATTTCTCACTCTTCAATTTATTTTCTAGTTATATATATATATACTAGGATGCAGACGGTGTTTAGTAGCACCCAACACAATCGTCCACAGACCATGGACTTGTTTGTTTGGCTGTTTGGTGATTGATTGCGATATTGGTTTGAATGTGGTTTGTGGTGTGGAAAATCGAATCGATAAATGGGTTAGGATTAGACGTGCGCCGTTATAAGGCGAAGGAGTAAGGCTAGGTTAGACTCTTACTCCAAAATTTGTGGTTTGCATAACGAAAGTGATTTGATTGATGTGTGAATGGCGTGGGCCTTCACTAGACCGGGGATAAGGCTAGGCCTCGTCCCGTTTCTAGTATCGTGCCGTTATGCCGCCGAAATTTTCTAAAATATGTTAGAAAAATAAAAATATCATTTTATTGAATAAATGAACTGAATAGAAATTCATGTGTTAAAATAAAATGTTTTATCGTTAAAAATATAATTTTTAACGTGAAAATGGATAAATAAAATATTTATAAACAAATCGGCCGATTTGTTTATATACACTGATTTGACTGATATTGATTGGGTCGATAAATTTTACAGCTCGCTCAACTGCACAAATAAAATCTGTGTTTGATTGTTTGAAACCCCACACGGGTGTTGGGATGAAATTTGAAGTTCACTCATCCTGATTTATTAAATATGTCGATCGATTGATTGACAGGCTGTTATAAGCGTTAGATATCTATATTTGATGCTTATACAGTGTAGTGCACTTTGGTTGATGGTTGATTATTTTTCAATGCTATTATATACATGTGTTGTATGGAAATCCATATAATTGACATTATATGGTGATTGATTGGGCCTCATTCCAATCGGGAAAATAATGAATATTATAAAAGAAAATTCATGTGTTGAATATAAAAATAGTCATGTGTTGACAATGTTCATGTGTTGAGTGAAATATTTTAAATAATAAAAATTACATCTTTATCATATTTACGATTAGAATCTACTTTACGGTGGAGTCTAATTAAAATCAAACGATAGATACCATAGTTTTATAAAATATTTTACATAACAAAAATAGTGAGGTGTTGACAGTACTCATGTGTGGAGATTAGTCGTGTGTTGAAAGAAATATAGATTCATGTGTTGAATAGAACAAATATTCATTTGTTGAATAGAATAACGAATTATTGAAATATAAAGCCGTGTTGATTAGTGATGCGTTATTTTGACGCGAACGATGTTTATATCGATTTTATTCGTTTTATAATGAATATTGAAAAGTGATTTCAAAATTTAATATTTTGAAAGGAAATTCGAATTGAATTAGATTAAAATACGAATTGAATAGGAAGTGAATTTGAATTCGAATAAAATTGAAATGAATTCAAATTGAATTAGATTGAAATTGAAATTTAAAACAAACTGAAATTGAATTGAAAACGATTTCGAAATGAATTGAATTGAAAACGAATTCAAATTGAATTGAAAGTGAATTGAAATGAATTCAAATTGAATTAAAATTTGAATTGAATAGAAATGAATTTTAAAACGAATTTATAAAGAAGAATTCAATTTTGATTTGAATTGAAAAGAAAGTTGAAATTGCTTTTGAAACGATTTTAAAACGATTTATAAAATTCGTTTTAAATAGAAATCGACGAAATATATATTATATATATTATATATATAATATAATGGCCTGAATAGAATACGCCGCGCCGCGGCAGTTCGTGAATTTCGACCATTTATTTCAAACGGACATTGCGGGAGATCCGACCGTCGGATTCTCCTAAAACCGGAACCGATGGGTTCGTATCGAAAAGAGCTTTCCAATGAATATTAGAAATTTGAAATCTAACGGTTGGATTTGGAATTATGTCCAAATCAATTTCAGAAAAGGTCGTTGTAAGTGCAGTTCGATGGCCATTGATGGAAATCGACTGTACGGACCCTGATAAAATTATTAAAAATATTAATAATTTGTGTAAAATCATAATATGTGAATTGGAAAGAACTGGGGTGAAAAACTCCAAATTTGAAATGATAAAAATAGGTTTTTATCGAAATGAACTAGTTTGAACTAGAATTAAAATCAATTTATTTGTGAAATGAATAAATTGAATTTGAAAGTGATTTTAAAAATAATCAATATTCCCAATACGTGGATTGGACTGGAGTTGAATCGAAATTATCTTCGGGATATTTCGATGTTGGATTTCGTGACTATACAGATATTGTTATGGGAATTTGAAAGATATATTTCATATCGTTATTTCCAATACGATATATGTTGGTTTCAGAATTTGATATTGAATATAAGCCGATATATTTTCTATTCAAAGCCTTGTATTTAATATCAAATGTGATTTGGGTTTGTCGTGAATCGTGTTTTAGAAGACATTGGTTCTTTAACCCAGTTAAAGACAGAATATTGATTTTTGAGAAAATTAAAACTAAGTGGAGTTTTAAGAAATCTTTAATTAGATTAAAATGTGAATTGATAATTTAAATTATCAAATTTGAAAGGTGATCGAGAATGGAGTACCACCAGTTTTGCTCCAAAGCGAGAGTTAAATCTTTAATTAGATTTGAACGTGAGAAGGTAATTAATTTTACCGATAACACCGTGGTGTTAGATGTGGGGTATTACCAGTTTTCTCCATGGGATATATAGGTTGGGATTGGGAAATAAAATAAATAATTACTTCGGTGTGGTTCGTTAATCCCGACTAGTTAGAAATGATATCCAAAGGAGGATTGAAGAATAAATTTAGAAGAATTTATCTTTGATAAAATTTATGGGAACCTTTCCCTAAGAATGTGATTTCGTGAATAAAAGAATATTCTGAATTGGAATGAGGCGTTCATTGTGTTTGTGTAACATTCATTTATTATATACGTGGATTATTCAGAAAGGCCGGGTTATACCCATTCTGAATAACCTATTCGACGAGATGTCGAAGATGAAGACGGTGGTGGAAGACCGGAAGTCTTCACATCGTTTGGGTGATTACTGATGATCTTGATTGGGCTGTACACCCGAGATGAGGGAAACAGTCGGTGATCGTCCAGACGTACTTGGAGATGGATGGATATGCGAGGAAAGTGCCTCCGGTTTCGTTCAGACCCAGAACGAACTTGTAAATGGATTGTGTGTCTGACATCGGATTTTATTCTGTGTTGATTGATCTCTATTAAATATACATCTGTTTGGCGGCGGAGAATTTATTCTCTTGCTTAACGCCCTTCTCTGAGACGTACGAGCTCAGAGGTTGTATATCGATGGACATCAGTCGCATGGAGTGAATTGCCAATGTGGCATGCGTAAGTGGCAATTGATCAAGGCTTCTGTTGAAAAGCAAAGTCTTGTGGTTGATGATCAAAGCACGGCCTGTGTGGCGTAGCTTTGTGTATAACGTGAATCCGCGAGCCTCACACCTCGGTATGAGTCAAAAACGGGATAGTGACTGCAGGGAGAGCACGACGTTTCTTTCTAGCTAGGGTGGTGTCAGTGACCTACCAGCCCTGACATTTATATACTTTTCACCTGTGTGGTTGTTGGATATGAGGCGCCTCGGATATAGGTCTGTAAGGACCGGGAAACGTGTGTTCAGGAATAATTAATCCTCAAAAGTAAGAGAGGACCGGCCCTGAAGATCCAAGGATCATAGTGGGGTCTTGGGACATTTGCTAGAGTGTCTCGAACGCGGAGAGGAGCTTGCCCCTTGCCTCGGCTCATGACGGAAATCCAATTTCCAATACGTGATAGTGCGGTTTTATTTGTAGAACCTAGTATGGCGACATAGTGGTATGGGTCATTCATGCCGCCTATGATTGATATTTATGATTGAAATTGTTTTGACGCTATACACTTTTAATAGTATCAAATAATGTGTTTTAAACGTATCATGCATGCTTTGGCTGTTATAAGGTAAAAACCCTATCCTCCGGCTTGCGTTGCATTGTGTGATGGGACCTGGGTCTTATAACAGCTTCATTTTTCTTCATTTAGCATTGCGCTGTTTGTTTTATGCACTGGTATTCTTGGGAGGAAACCCGTTCCGTGTTATATGGCGTGGTCCCTTGATTTACCTAACTTTAAAATAAAGATTAATAACTGCTTTAGTTCTCACACCAGTCCCATGACTGACCTGGAGTTTATTGTTTTAACCTAAACTCTGGGTGCCCCTATTTTCCGCACGGGCAGCTAGTAGTTTTGGTTTTGCAGATTTATATTCACAGGGTCCTGATTTACAGCTGGAACGATGCTCGGAAAGCTCTGTATCCGTGTATCACTTCTAGTTGTGATTTTGTATTATTTTCCGCTGCTATGTAATTTATTGTAATCTCTGATATTTATTGTATGTAATTTATTCATTTATACTCTGTATATTCTTGTATCGGATGGAATTGTTGTAATAACAATGAAATGTTCTTCTGTCTGTGTTCTGATGTGTGTTGTTCTCAAAGTATTCGTGCTTTCCTTAGCGGGGAAGTTACGGGTTCTTTCATTGACATATGATGGCAGGAATAGGAATAACAACTTATAAACATATAGTGACAAAATTGGGCATAATAACAAGATAGGCATATAGGAGCAGATCTGGTGAACATGTGATAATAGAACTGGTTAGGCATAGTGTAATGATCATAAAAAGTCATGATGAGATCTAATTAGTGAATTAGATATACAAATAATGGCAGATCTGACATGATAAATAGACATAGGCTTAGATCCAATTCATAGTCATGTCAAAATAACTTAGATACATAGGTTATGGCAGATCTAATATGATTCAATTAGTCTTAAGCTTAGATCCAATTCATAGACATATCAAAAATAACTTTTAAGTGTTTATACCAAAAAATAACGTAGACTTATATAGGATGGATCTAAGAAAACTGAGGGAAGTGTGTTGATGTTGAATCAGAGATCTTTGAATACGTATGAATCATCGTTGCTGAAGAAAAAGCTAATTTAATCTGAGTTGGAGTAGCATCTCACCGTCGCCATTGATTTAGATGAATAAAACAATGGGTATACGGTCTTATTTATAGCCATCAGCCGACGAATCTTGCACAGAAATCAGTCCACATTCAGAAGTACGGATCTGCCCAGATCCGTATGGGGGTCGACCCCCTTGTTGTGTCGACCCAAAGGTCGACATCCCCTTGATGGGGTCGACCTATGGGTCAACACCCATGGGCGGGAAATTTTCGTTCCACTTTTCTCTTTTGAATTATTTTTAATTCTGGTATGGTTTTATTCATATATATTTCTCTTATACATATACAAACTTCAAACCATAATAACTTCTTCATACAATGTCCGTTTTACGCAAACCAGGTGTCTATTTTGACCAGAATTCTAAGACGAACATAATAGCGCAGTCCGTTTCACTTAATTACAAATATTCAATTAAGTATTCTTTAATTTATCATCTTTAATGTAGTTAAAATTACGGGGTGTTACATTCTCCCCTACTTAAAGGATTTCGTCCCCGAAATCTCCAAGTTAAGAAGAATGTATATCGTAACATCCATCTACTCATCCACCAATAACATGTATTCATTGTCCTTAAAGATTTCTAATGCTTATATGATCATATACAAAGGTGTGTGTATATGTCCCTATACTAATGCAAAAGATCAGGCGGTCTACTGATGCAATTGACCTTTTAATGGAATGTATACTAGTGCCATGAATCCAACAAGTGTGCAAATAATCCTATTATGACATGTAAGTTCTATATGTGTGCACAATCGTTCGTCCAAATGCAACATCCATATGATGATATATCCACTTTCTTCCATTAAAAGAAGAATATGCACACACATCCATATGCAGTATGAAAGTGGTTGAGCCGATCTAGTGCCTAATGTGTGTGTGTGTGTATGAATCCACGAGAAGCCACTAGCAACCACTTGCATCCACTTGCATCTATCAACCATAACATGTCTCAGACACATGTTTACATTCATGGGATTTCTATCTAAGAGTTGAAGATTCGATCGATAGGATATACTTAAATGATAGAAACAAGCATGAATAAAAGCTTTGAAAAGGAAGTTAAGAACATACCCTTGAAAAGAAAAGGGTACGAAGCGCAAATCTTGTCTTCGGTCTCCCAAGTTGCATCCTCTTGGTTATCTCCCCACTAAACTTTCATCAAGTTGACTTATCTGTTGCATAGCTTCTTAACCTCTATGGGTAGGAACTCGTCTGACTGTCGCCTCCCATTCCACCTCTACTTCCTCCAGTATACTCGGATCTACTGCTTCTGCGGTATCATATGGAAGTAAATTAGAAATGTGGAAAACAACATGAATGCTAGATAGTCTCTCTGGTAGCTTTATCTATAAGCCATTTGGCCAATCCTTTATATTATGGAAAATGGCCCTACCAATCTTGGTGCCAGTTTACTCTTGGTCCCAATTTCCTTACAGAACCAAAGCGAACCACATTCCAGAAAGGTGATACCTTAATAAATACTATGTATCCCATCTCAAACTCAATGTCAGTCCTTCTCTTATCTGGGTAGGACTTCTGCATATCCTGTGCTATCTTCATGTGTCTACGGATAAGGTCAACCTTTTCTGAAGTTTCTCTAACCATATCCGGTCTAAATAGAAGCATTTATGTAGACTCCAACCAACAAGTCGGTGATCTATAGGGTCGTCCGTATAATGCTTTGAAGGGTGGCATGCCAATGCTAGCTTGATAACTGTTGTTGTAGGCGAACTCTACTAAAGGAAGATGCTCTTCCCAAGTCCCTCCAAAGTCCAGGATACATAGTCTTAAAAGATCCTCAAGGACTCTATTCATGCTTTCCGTCTGTCCATCGGTCTGAGGGTGATAAGTGGTGCTTAAACACAATTGTGTATCTAATGCTTCTTGCAAGCTCCTCCAAAATTAACTGGTCAAAATGGGATCACGATCACTTATGATGCCAGAAGGCACTCCATGAAGACGGACTATCACACGAATGTAAATTGCTGCCAACCATGTTGTTGTCCACTTACTCTTAACTGGAATGAAGTGAGCGCTCTTAGTAAGTCTGTCTACTATAACCCAAATACCGGTGTTGCCTTTCCTTAATCTATGCAAACCATCAATGAAATCCATAGAGACGCTCTCCCACTTCCACTGTGGGACTTCCAAAGGATGAAGTAAACCACCAGGCTTCTTTTGCTCAGACTTGACTTGCTGGCAAATCAAATATTGAGAAACAAACTCCGCCACATCTTTCTTCATTCCAACCCAAAAGAAAACCCTCTTCGTATCTCTATACATCTTATCACCATCTTGATGAATAGTCATCTTAAAATGATGGGCTTCCTCAAGGACTGTCTTTAACAAACTTCCAACTCAAGGAACACAAAGCCTTCCATCTTGTCGCAACCACCCTCTATCATCCATGGAATATCTACTGAGGTGACTAGAAGTCTCTCCTCTACTAAGCCTACCCAAGATGTCTAAAATATGTGGATCCTCTCGCAGTGAAGCTCTTATCTGATCCATAAGAGTGGGTCACACCTCTAGTGATGCCAATAAAGCAAGTATAAACTCGATGGAGGGTCTAAAATCAAAAGTCGATATAAACTCCAAGCTTTTCCTTTCCACGAACAGAGGACTTAAGGCCATCCTCTGCCTACTCAATGCGTCTGCCACCAAATTACCCTTGCCAGGGGTATAAGCAATCTCAAAGTCATAGGACGCTAGGAACTCCATCCACCTTTGTTGCCTTAAATTAAGATCCTTCTGCGAAAACAAGTATTTGAGAGATTTATTATTGGTGTGAAACTCGAACTTCTCTCCAAGAAAATAATGACACTATGTGTTAAGCGCGAATACTATGGCAGCTTCTTCTTCATCATCACAATCTACATCCTAAGAAAATGTCAGATTCTTCTTCATCAGCCTGGTGAGTGTGGCTGATATCTTTGCAGAGTCCTTAATGAACTTCCTATAATAGCCTGCTAACCCTAGAAAACTTCTTACCTCTGTTGCATTCTTTGGGATCTACTAATCTTGAACTGCAACTAACTTTATGGGATCTACTGCTATCCCATCTTTAGAAACCACTAGAAGTCTCACTTTTTTCTCCAAACTTTAGATAACTTCGCCCTAATCTAGTGCGCACAGAGAGTTTTCAAAACCTCCCTTATATGTAAGGCATGCTCTCCCTTACTCCTCGAGAAAATCAAAATATAATCAACGAAGACTACAATGAACTTATTTAGAAAGTTCCAAAACACCCTTCTCATCAGATCAAAAAAAAATAGGCGGATGCATTCGTTAACCTAAAGGCGTAACGAGCCATTCGAAGAAACCATTTAGAGTTCGAAAAGCGGTCTTGTCTATACTGTCCTCGGGCACCCTCAACTGATGAAACCCCATAGCCAAGTCCAACTGAGAGAAAACAGATGCACCAACAAGATAGTCAAACAAATCATCTATCCTCGGAAGTGGATGCCTTTTCTTTTTAGTGAGTTTATTCAACTCCCTATAATGCACACATAAGCAAAGCGAACCATTGCGAATACTACTGGAGCACCCCATTCAGATATGTCGGCTTATAAACCCTTCCTCATGTAGCCCCCCTACTTGTTTGCTAAGCTCCCTCCTTTCTCTTGGAGCCATGTGGAGCACAAGCAATGCAACTGGGTTTTCATTGTACACCAAGTACATACGGAAATCAATCTCGTGCCTCAGAGGTAAGTCCCAAACCTCATCAAAAACATCAGGATACTCACAGAAAATTGGTACAGTTTGTAGATCATCGATAGATGCATCAAGTGACCCTAGGAAAGTACGCATGACAGACCCTTAAGGGTCACAAGAAATTTCGAGGGTCCTCCCATGGCAAGTCAAAAGTCTAACGACCCTGCTCTCACAATCCAGAATGGCACCATACATGGCTAGCCAATCCGTCCCTAGAATCAAACCATAGCGCATGAAACCAAGCACATATGCGTCACACTCAAAATCGACGCCTAACACAAATATTATCAAACCCCGACAAACCATAGACAGATAAGCCGTACCACCAATAGGGTTTGAGGCAACAATGAGATCCAAAACCAGACTAGTACTAAGGTGCAGAGACTCAACCACGGAATACGATATAAAAGAATGTGAAGCGCCAGAATCAAAAAGAGTTCTAACTAGATGATTGGAAAGAGAAATCAAACCTTCAATGAAAAATTTCCTACTTATGTCTGGCGCACTGGCCACGAGAGTAGGTACCTGCCCTCCATAAGATCCTACCCTTTGATCTTGTCCTTGCTTCTTCGGGCACTCCTTAGAAAAGTGTCCGACCTCTCCACAATTAAAAGAAGCATTCTTCCTTCTTTTTCAATCCTTGATCAAGTGACCCTCGCATCCGCAACTAGGACACTTCCTCTTATCTTTAGCCTTGTGGTTCTTTCCACCCATCTTTTGTTGTTGTGGTGGTCCTTTCTTGGGCCATACTTTCTTGTTTTGTGCTTCCTCAACCTTAGCTTCTTTCTTTCCACCTTTACCTTCCTCATGCATCAATGCCATATCAACGAGCTTTTCAAAAGTTGCCCTCCATTGGAATATGAGACATAGCCATCCCATGAAGGGTTCATTCAATCCTCTAGTAAACCGCAAAGCTTTATTATGCGGGGTATCTGCTAACTCGAATCCAAACCTCGCCAGTTGGTTGAAATTGTTAACATACTCTTTGACAGTCATGCCTCCTTGCTTGAGTTCTAGAAACCTTTCCATTTGCATACTTTCCTCTGCTTGAGAAAGAAACTTCATTTCAAACCTCTATTGAAAATCATCCGAAGTCTCCACTGGACGCCCTGCTTGTGCCACTTCCCATCGGAATGAAGCCTCATCTTTCATCATCCAAGCAGCCAAATGAATCTTCCTACGATCGTCAACTTTGAAAATTCCAAACAAATCCTCCATCTCTTTAAGCCAACTCCTTTGTTCTACGAAAGTCTCGGTTCCTCGAAATGGCTATCCACCCATAGCATAGAAATCTTTGCAGACTTTAGAGAAATTATCTACTCGTGGGGGAGGAGGATGAGAAACAACGGGTGTAGCTGGGGGAGGAACGTCTGCTTGACAACCGACAGGAGCCATGGCCTCTAGATACGTACGGAACCAGCCCGGTATCGTAACCCTCAAGAATATTAGGTTCCCCAGACATGCTGAAAAGAAAAAAAGGGATTCAAACAGAGAATCAAAAGATATTACATATGGCTTTGGGGAATATGTTTTACAAAACAGACTTTTGAAAATGCTTTCTTTTAAAACCTTTTTGAAAACAATTTTCAAAATCTGTTATCCGATCTGGTAACCTTCAACACTGATACTAAAATTGACACCCCACGTCCGTTAATGTCACTCATTAAGAGAATGCATTAAGTTTCATAAAGCATTATAGGTAAACAGAAACAGAAATATTACAAGACATATATAAAATAACAGCAGAATTTAAAACTTTATTAAGCACAAAACATCATGGTTCAAAACATAGTTACGTCATGAGTTTGAAATACATAAAACCCAATACATCAACTTAAAATTTCTGTCCTGTACTAAAATTATCAGAGTACAATAAACATGAAAAGATCATAATCCCTAAAGACATAGCCATAGTAGAAAAGGTACGAAATCAAGCAGTACATCTAAGCAGCTCCAAGCAGAAGGAAAGAAGAATCCTAATCAAGCTTGAGTATTCCCACCCTGAGAACCTAAGGGGACGGAAGGGAAAGATGAGGAAACAAAATAGGTCAAACATAAAGTCTAGCGAGTCTGGTTACCTTTAGCATATAAATAAGTAAAAGCATCATGACAGGCATATAAACTGGATAAGAGGTATAAAGCATGCAAGGAAGGTATGAAAAGGTAAACAGGATAAACAAGATGGAATAAATAGCGCTACCCTAACACTTTTCTTTCTATGCACCAATACTGGTATCACTAGAACAAGATGATCCCCAATAAGTACAAGATGGTAGACTTAGGCATACTTCTAGTGAGAGGTTTAACCCCATACAATTAACAGGCAACCTAATTGAACATACTGGAGTTACCCCTAAGGGTAATAACAGGCTCCTAAACATACCAGAGTCTAGATGTACCCTAATTACTACCCCAATCGGTCGGCTCCCTACTCCGTAGATACCTTGTGCTAGCCCCACGGTAGGATGTATCACTTCCTAAAGTGGAAACCCTTCGTTTTCAGGATGTGCATAACCATATCTACTGATGTCATGGCATCTTAGCCTCCTCTTGTTCGAACCCATGCACATGCATGACCCAGTCGGAATGCGCCACCCACACCATTCCCTTTTTTGGATCTCTTACAATCAGCCCAGTAACATGCCCTGACTCCGACCTAGTTCGGATTACTCGTTTGATACCTATATATGGGTTACTGATTGAAACGGGTCCCACACACAAGATGATACAAGCTTCCCCCTAGGATTACATCCCTACTACTAGGATTTCCATAAGTTATGCCATACCAGTGTAAAAAGATTGCATAACCACACATGTTAAGTTTGTGGGCCTATATATATAAATATTACCCAACAACCCAAGATATACTTAACCCTCCCACTGTTTCAACAAGTTTCCTTAACCACTGCTCAAGTTAACATGTTCATGCAATCCCTATGGATTCAATCAGGTTAAGTATCCAAATTCATTACCGTTCATTTATGGTTATAATGCGTTAGACCTCCCACATTAAGCCTACAACTTGTGGATATTGGATAAGTCGGGTGAGTCCTGGTAGACTTCTTCCACAAGTCGGACTTAACCTCGTGTCTTAGCACATTTCGTGTTTATGCACTTAGACCCCTCACATTAGATTCACAACTTGTGGTTGTCGGATATGCCGGGCGGGTTCGGGCAGACTTCTACCACAAGTGTAACCTAACCTCGTGTCTAAGCACGGTTATAGTTTCTAATTACTGTAATCCTAGGCACTTTCATTCTCTAACAATTATCCCTATTTCATTATAGGTTTTCATGCCCCTTTTCCAAGTCATATTCATCATGTACCATATACCCCAATTTAAGATCTTTAATCACAATTTGATTTATGCCCCAAATCCATATTCATGTTTTTCAATTCAAGTTATGCCCTAATTTCCCAGTACAAGTTATGCCCCAATTTTAATGTTTTCCTCTTGTTCCCAATTTCACGCATTCGCATATTTCAGCGGTATGCCTAGGCTCGATGGTAGTCTGGCTATAAAATAAAAAGGGAAGAGAACAGAAATAAACATAATAACAAGATTGACATATGATGGTAGGAATAGGCGTAACAACTAATAAACATACAGTGACAAAATTGGGCATAATAACAAGATAGGCATATAGGAACAGATCTGGTGAACATGTGATAATAGAACTGATTAGGCATAGTGTCATGATCATAAAAAGGCATGATGAAATCTAATCATTGAATTAGATATACAAATAATGGAAGATCTGACATGATAAGTAGACATAGGCTTTGATCCAATTCATAGCCATGTCAAAAAAACTTAGATACACAGGTTATGGAAGATCTGATATGATTCAATTAGTCGCAGGCTTAGATCCAATTCATAGACATGTCAAAAATAACTTTTAAGTGTTTATAACTAAAAATAACGTAGTCTCACAGATTATGGATCTAAGAAAACTGAGGGAAGCATACTGATGTTGAATCAGCGCTCTTTTAATACGTATGAATCTTCGTTGGTGAAGAAAAGGCTAATTTAATCTGAGTTGGAGTAGCATCTCACCATCTCCATTGATTTAGATGAATAAAACAATGGGTATACGGTCTTATTTATAGCCATCAACCGATGAATCTTGCATGGAAATCAGTCTATGTTTGGGAGCAGGGATCTGCCCAGATCTGTATGGGGGTCGACCCCCCCCCCCCCCCCGGTGTGTCGACACCCCCTGGATTAGGTCGACCCATGGGTCGACACCCATGGCCGGGAATTTTTCCGATCCCCTTCTGCTGTTCGCTTTTGAATTATTTGAATTCTGGTATAATTTTATTCATATATATTTCTCTTATACATATACAAACTTCAAACCTTAATAATTTCTTCAAACGATGTCCGTTTTACGCAAACCAGATGTCTATTTTGACTAGAATTCCAAGATGAATGCAATGGAGCAGTCCGTTTCACTTAATTTCAAATATTCAATTAATTATTCTTTAGTTTATCATCTTTAGTGTTGTTAAAATTACGGGGTGTTACAAGTTTAAGCACACATTCATCCCTCAGAGAGTCATCCATTGACAAGCATTAATGAACTTCATTAACGAATTTAATGCTCACAACGACTCATTGAAAAACAATAAGTGACCGAACATCCAATGAAAATTACATATGGATAGATCAGCTAACGATCGAATTGTGGCACTGGAGTTGGAATTGCTACTCTTGATTATTGTGCAATTTGTTATGCCCTAAAACTATCTTTCTCCGCTACTAATAATGATGCTAAATATGAAGCCTTAATAGCTAGACTCAAATTTGCCTAAGATTTTGGAATAAAAACCTCTCAAATTTTCTCGGGTACTAAATTTGTCATTTGCCATGTACACATGGAATTTCATGTTAAAAGATCACGACTGTATTCTAATCTTGCTCGGCTACATGAACTACTCAATGATTCGAGCATTTTCTTTCACTCACATTCCCTGGGATCAAAATGAAAAGGCAGACTCCTAAGGTGTATTTGCCAGTTCTAGGGATACATAACTAATAGGAATTGTCCCAGCTGAAATACTAGAAGGTCCAAGTATTGATCAAACAGAAATTGATTGGATATTAATGACAGAACCCGAGAAGGAGTCATGGATGACTCCAACCAAAAGTTATTTGCAATGGTAAATCCTTCTAGAAAGCCGAAATGAAAATTAACCTTTCCTCGAAAAGCATCACAATACATTATCCAAGAAGAAGTTCTATACCGAGATGGCATTCTATTCCATTGCTTTGGTGTGTAGTCCAAAACGATGCCAAATAAGTGTTACATGAAGTACACAAAAGCAAGTGCAACAAACTCACCGAGGGAAACTCTAGCAAAAAAACTTCTCTATGGCTACTTTTGGCTAACTGCTAAATGGGATGCAGCTAATTATACTCAACAGTGTGATAAATATCATAGGTTTGCTAAGATACCTTGATCTTCGTTCATGAAGTCACACAAATGGTTAATCCATCTTCATTCGTAATCAAGGGTATTGATATAATAAACACATTGCCGATGTCTAAAGGTGGTACGGGATATGTTATCATTGTTGTTGATTACTTCATCAATAGGTTGAAGCTAAGACCTTAACAATAATCTTAACTAAGGAAGTAATCAAGATTGTTTCTCTAAAACATCGTATGTCACTTTGGTGTTCCCAAAACCATCATTACTGAAAAACAGACCAAATTTGATAGCCTTGGTTTCAAAGAATTTTGTCGACGTCATCACATTGAAAACTGATTTACGACCAAATGTCATCACATTTATGACCAAAGGTAATAGTACCACAAATCAAGCTACTGCCTACTCATCTAAGTCCATGCTTGGGCTCCCTAAATATGGACGTGAATCGACCATCCAATAATCAACTCTTGATCTACAAGTTGATTATTAACCAAACGATGGATATGAAGCAACCACCCATGTACAAAATTAAGCCTTAAAAAACGATGAGGTCGAGTATAATCAATCTAAGCACGCATGGCACAAGTGCTCTACTATCAACCCATTGTCTTAAGGTATGGGGGAAACCAATCCAAGACTAAGTGAATGTGATACTTACCATTCTCTTAGAAAACCCCCATCCTCAGAGTTTGGAATATAGTATAAATCTAATAGGTGAACAAATAATGCCCATGAATCCAACCTAAACGAGTGAGGATGGAGTATAAAGGATGAACCAACGATATCCATAACTCAAACGCAAACCAATGACGGGTGAATATAAATTCAAAAGGCAGATTATTGATGTCCAACTCTAAAGTTTCATATGACTTAAGACCATAATCAAAAAGTGGTCTTGAGAGTGGAACATTTAATTTCAAGTTTTGCATGATTAAAAGCGAAGACCGAAAGGAGGCCTCAAGAGCGGGACTCCTAATGTTGTACCACACGACCAGAAGCCACAACCAAAAGGAGGCGTCAGGAGTAGTCTATTGAACCCATTCTCAAACTCTATAACTACCAACTAAAGCTTGAATGTAACAATAAGAGATTAAGTAAATGTGTATTGGATGGAAAGAAAGAAAAATCAAACACTTAATTAAATCAATAGATAATAGAGAGAAACCAAACTTTTATTCATATACTAAAATTAGGAATAATTATAAATTTTATTCTCCACATGTCAGAAGTGAAGGCCATAGTCGGCAATATCAGGGGATAATGTAACATATTAATAAAAGCAAAAATCATAAATTATCACCTCACGTGGCTTCCTTGGGCTTCTTCTTTGGTGACTTTCTTTTGGTATTCTTCCTCTCCCTCTTTTGGGAGCTACTCTCACATCCATGCTTACCACCTTTCTTAGGCATTGACTTAGAAGAGGCAATATATCAATTCGGAATTCATTTCTTGAGTAATTTTTTACCTCCTCATAACCGAGGTCTCCTAGTGCAAGCATTACCAAAGTCCTAGATTCAAGCAAGGTTTTATCTTTTTCTTTATTGCCCTTATGTCACGCCTCCTCCTATGTAAGCACTCTTCCAAGTTATGCCCTCAGCCTTTTTTCCACCTCCTATATCAATGCTTCCCTAGCTCTTTCTTATAAGTAACCAGTGCCGATGCGCATCAAAGCTTTCGGTGTTGATGGCTTCACTCCTTACGTACATGTAGCAAGAAGACTAAGCACAATTATTTTTTCTTCTTTCGGGATTTTAAGTAAAGATTTAATGGTTTAGTGGTTCCTTTAGGAACTTGAACCTACGATTGGTTGTTGATTATTAGGTGGTTAAACCATTCATTATCAAATCTAGAGATGTTTTAATATGGAGTTTTTAGGATAAATGATAAGTATATATTCCCATTTAAACGGTTAAGGGGTGATCCCCACACTCATATATTGTCCTTATTTTCAAGAATTTGCAAGTCTGAAAACCACTTCAAACCAACTTAAGTAGTTGAATATGGGAGATGTCTTGAAGACAATGGAATTATAGATGAAGTTATTAGAGTGCAAAGGTTACTTTTTACAAATCCTGTGGAGGTAGCAGAAGTAATGCCTTTAATTCGTTATATCATGAGCAGTTTATAGAGATGAATTCTAGCATTGCATAGTGTTTGGAAGGAAGTGTTAGCATTCCAACTGGGAGTTTCTAAGAGATGAAAAAGTAACTATTACCTCACATTTGTGCTGTTAAAGCACTCAGTAGATTCAATGCGGTCGAGGTGTAAAGAGTTATAGCGGGGACGTAACAACCTGCGCGGAGTGGGCCTAAATTTCGACCTAGAGAAAGCTCATTGAAACTTAGAACCACTCTAAACAGGTCGTCGGTTCCTATAAGAAATTAAATTTGCACAGAATGACATATAATATAGCGTAATGGAATCTCATACTGCGGAATGAGAAAGTACAATAAGAAACATTTAGTTAGTGTTCTCAAATCTAAAAAAAGAAAAAAAAGGTACATATATTTTAAGTTATTATATTTTATCCCTTCAGTTGTGAGAAATTCTGATTTCGCTTTAGTATGCTCTGTAATATCTGCTATATCATTTCCTTATAGGAACTGACGATCTGTTTAGAATGACTCTAAGTTTTGATTGGCCTTTTAGGGTTGAAATTTAGGCGCACTCCGAGCGGTTGTTACAGGGGAAGCGAGAAAATAGTGGAATATAGTAGATGAGTTTAAAATAGCATATAAAACTCGTATTTAGTGCTTTTACAAATATATAAGTGGTAGATAATTGGAAAATTAACATTCAACTTAACTATAATTAGTGCATTGTTAATTTTAAATAAAAGCATATGCAAATATATGTAAATAAATGCAAACTATTGTTTAGCTTGGTTAAATTCAATAGAATATTATAGTATTTTCTATCCTGAAAAATATATGTTAAAAAATTATATTAAACCCTAATTTTATGAATTTTATAATGTATAGATGTAATTTTTAAATTCATTTCTTTTATAGGAGATGTAGCTGAAATAATGGAATATAACTGAAATAATGGGATACATCGAGATAATAACGGTGCTTTAAGCGGAAAGGGTATTTCATAGGCTATTTAGAAATATCATAGCATAAAACCCTCTATATGATATAGAAGGGGTATAGTGGGGTTAATAACGGGGCGTAATTGGACAGCCTCACATGCCTAACAGCCTAGAATGACTGAATAAGGGATATGCAGCATTATAATGTAGACCGCTACATGATCTGTAATGACCCGCAATCAACGTATCAGAGGATCGTAAAATATTTATTTCATTCTCATACGAAGTCATATGGTCATGTAACTTTGGGAAACGACTATTGGGGTCATTTCCTACATTCACGATTTTTTCCGAATTTTAAATGACCGTTTTACTCCTGGTGAATCTTGTTTTGCCTATAACTTTTGACTGGTAATGAGTTTTGACTTGAAACTACTTCCATTGGATTCAAATGATGGTTTACCTTTTCGTAAAGTAGTCACACTAATCAAACGGACTTACCGTTTGGGAGATATGACCGAAATAAGGTTTCAAGATGGAAAAACAACATAACTGGGCTTAATTATGTGATTAGTGGTTAGGCCCATAACCCATTTCGGAATTTGAGTTATGAGAGGGTTGAAAAGAGTTGGAGGATGATTCAGTTTCATTTTTCTAGCCGCCACTTACCCTAGTAATGGCCTCCACCTTCTAAATTCATCCCTAATCACTTCCTAATCGCAAATTAAGCAAATCTACATCAAATTAAGGCGGACTAGCATCAAAATCGAGATAGTGCTGCTGGAACACATAAGAATTCGACCCAAATCAGTAGAGTTTTCAGATCTATAATTTATTTGGCTAAGGTGAGTGATTAATATGTTTTTACACTAATTACTGCTAATTAGGGGTGATTAGTGATAATTAGCGAAATTATGCATTATAAAAATCTGGAAAAATATGTAGAAATTCTAAAATATTATTTTATGTCACTGGTGAAAATTTGGGTTAACTTGGATTAAGTTTGCTAATCCAATGGTTAAAACATGGTTAAGGGGATTAAGGAGAAAATCATGATTTTTTGGGTATGTTTGATCTAAAGTAACTTATACAATTGATGTTGTAATGCTTTTGATTGATTCCATATGTTGCTACTACTGTGTGGTATGTTCTATGTTCGTATAGGAAAGTTAAAATGGTCGAAAATGCCATCGTATGGCATAAACAGCTGCTGGAAAGAGGTACAGGAAATCCAATCAGGTCATGAACCACGAACCAACTCGCTTGTGAAGCATGTATCACGAACCGGGGCACTTGAACCATGGTATCTGACCACGAGTTGAACCGTTGGGAGGCACCTCGATCCGAATCGTGAGCCACCTACTCGCCACGAACCGATCCGGAGCATGGAGCACTCCCAAACCAAGCTGGCAGGGGAAGTAAATTCTGACCTGGAGCTTGACCAAGAGCCAAATGAAGCCTAACTGATCCGGTAAGCACCACGACTCACGAACCGAAGGGGGTATCCGGACCGAACTGCCTTAGGGAGTACGAACCAAGGCAAAGTGAAGTGAAGGGCCGAACCGAACCGGAGAAGACTAAGAACCCGATATGCAAAGGAAGTCCAAATGAGGAGTTGTCACTCAGGATCTAGACGGGAACCAACAAGTTAACTTCT
Source organism: Allium sativum (assembly GCA_030737875.1). Lineage (NCBI taxonomy): Eukaryota > Viridiplantae > Streptophyta > Magnoliopsida > Asparagales > Amaryllidaceae > Allium > Allium sativum. The sequence continues at coordinate 124,249,765 of CM060926.1, read as the reverse complement.
AGAGTTGGGAATTGCTGTGGGATGTGTGCAAAGGGGTTATCGATACCCATAGTTTTGGTTCACCGTTGAGAGAGGGGGCATGTAGACAAACCAGAGCCATGGAAGTGTGGACTGGTTGGCCCGTTAGGGTTATTGACTATAGCCTAATGCAGTGGGGTCAGAGTAATAGTTGTACGGAGTTGTCGTCATGGCCCCAAAGGGAAAATTGGTCATAGCAATAGTTGTACGAAGTTGTCGTCATGGCCCCTATAGATTTGGTGATCAAAGCGGTGGATATAGTATGCTTTATGCACTGAGTGAATGATGTGAGGTTGATTGCTATGTTTGATGTTTGCTATCACCATGACATGCACACTCCCATTTTACACTTTATGTAGCGTTCACCTTAAAGTACTGTACATCTTGTTGTGCTAACTCTTTGGTTGCAGGTCCATGTTCAGGTATGATTATTTGTACCTGTTGTTGCTTTATTTTTTTGTTATTGCTCATACCAGACTTTCGTCTGACCCAGAATTTTATGCCTTTTCTTATTATTCTGGGTGCTCCTAAATGAGCAGACTAGATGTAGGTTAGATGGTGATGCGCGAGTAGTCGTCCGGAGACAAGCATGAGGCTTCCACGTATTATATACATATATTCTCCCTGTGTTGTTGATGGTCACTGCTTTGGGCATTAGTAGTGCACCTTCTTTATTTCCTTTTTAGAGACGGTATTTTGAAGTTGCAATAATGATTTGGATCATAAGCTGCATTTTGGATTCCGCTACACTGATGGTATAGTTTAGTTTCAGCTTATGTACTGTCTCGCCTATGTTATATCAAGTTATGTTACTACTATATTTTATTCCATGCGCTGCGAGATATACTATAGGTTCTTGGTGTTAACCCTTTTCTTTTGACGACTGTTCCGTGCTAGTTGGGCATTGGCAGCGCATTACGAGGGAAATGTCGGCTGGTGCGGGGCGGGCCGTCACACTTGGTATTAGAGCCTAGGTTGTATAGTTTAACCTAGGGGAAGACATCAGGGAGATAATATACGAATACGAGAGAGTTTATTTGTCATATATATTTTGGTTTTCAAAAACTATATATATACACCAGTAGTATATCTAAGTATAAAGCATACTGCACAGGCACCACTAGTGAGATGGTTAATCGTTTTCTCTTTACAGATTGAACGATGAGCCGAAATACGAGTACGGGTTTAGGGACCAACAACGAGAATGTCCCTGATATGAGGACGATGTTTACTGCCTTCATGCGAGAGATGCTTAGGGATGTTCAGGGATCAGTTCCTAATGCTGCTAATGGTGGTAGTGCAGTAGTGCAGGCGCTTAGGGCTGATTTCGCCAAGCTCAGCAAGGACTATACTAATCTTGGTGGAAATCCGTTCCACGGAACGGAATCGGCTACAGAGGTTCAAGATTGGCTTGCTAGTTATGAGCGCATCTTCGAGGATTTGGGGATCGAGAATGCAATGAAGAGAAAGTTAGCATCGTGTCAGTTTCAAGGACGGTCTATGAATTGGTGGAATGCTATTAAAGCGGCTACTACTAAAATCAAGTTACTTAGAATCAGTTTAAGACTCGCTTTAGTGACAAGTTTATTCCAACTGCTCAGAAATCAGAATTGTTTAGGAAGTTTTTGGAGCTTAAGCAAAATGGTAGGGCAGTCTTGGAATATACTGCTGAATTCGATACCTTATCGAAATATGGATTATCTCTCATCGATACTACCGAGAAGAAGAATGAGAAGTTCATAACTGGCCTAGATGAGTACTTGGGGGAAAGACGCATAAACCATATCGATGAGACATTCAAATCTATTGTGGGAAAGGCACTGTGGTCTGAGAGCCTTTACCCTAAGTCGAAGACCGAGGTTGCTGTTACATCTGCAGAGGAGACAAAGCCACAGGTAAGCAGTGGAGGTAAGAATAATTCCCAAAATGAGAGGAAACAGAATCAGACCAAGGATGGTCAGAAAAAGAAGAATAAGAATTATATCGAGTTCTTTAGATGTGGCAAGAAGGACCACTATGCTAGTAATTATCGAGCAAAACTGGTGGAAAAGAAGTGCTTCAAATGTGGCCAAGTGGGACATTTTAAGAATGAATATCCACAACCCCTAAGGAGAAGCAGATCATGAAAGCATATGCTATCAATGTTGTTCCTTCTTCGTCGAATGCCCCAACTACGACGCAGAAGGGAAAGGGTGTCGTTATTCAAGGTATGCATTCTATTTATGATGTTTCTATTCGAGTATTGTTTGATACCGGGGCTTCTCATTCCTTCATATCTAGTGACCTGGCAAATAGGTTGGAATTGGAACCCGAGATAGTCGATAGACCTTTAGTTCTGTCGAACCCGATCGGTGGTTCGACTAGCCTTAGTATGATTTGTCGTAATTTTTTTTTGTCGAGTCATTGATGATGTTTGCTTGTGATTGCTTTATTTTAGGATTTACTGGGTTTGGCATTATTTTGGGAGTCGATTGCTTCAAAGATATGGGGTGGTGATAGATTGTGAGGGGTCTTCGGTGACCATTAGAGCGGACAATGGGAGGAGGGTGGTGTTGGGTTGCCTGCCTAGTGATGAGGTGATGGCTAGTTTTCTACACTCCCTCGACATCCCGCGGGATGAGTTATCAGATGTGCCTATTGCTGGCGAGTATTAGGACATCTTCGGGGATGTAACCGAACTTCCACCACACCAAGAGATTGAGTTTCGTATTGATTTAGTGAAAGATGCCAGACCTATAGTGATGCCACTTCGTCGTATGGCGTTAAGGGAGCAAGGAGAGATCAAGGTGAAAGTAAGCAATCTTTTGAAGAAGGGATTTATCCAAAGAAGTGTTTCCAAGTGGGAAGCATCGGTTGTATTTGCTACTAAGGCCGATGGTTCCCTTCGCTTATGTGTGGATTACCGCGAGTTGAATAAGGTGACTAAGAAGAATAAACATCCTCTTCCACGGATTGATGATTTATTTGATCAACAGATGGAGCAAGAGTGTTCCCCCAGTTGGATCTCGCAGCAGGATTTCATCAGCTCCGAGAGCAGCTGAGAGTATTCCTTAAAACGACATTTCAGACGTCGTCTGGATTCTATGAGTGGTTGGACATGCCATTCGGGTTGACTAATGCACCGGCATATTTTGTGGATCTTATGAATATGGTTTTCAGGGATCAACTAAATAAGTTTGTTGTTATGTTCGGGGACGACATCTTGGTTTACTCGAGGACAGAGGAAGAACACAAGGAACATTTGAGAACAGTAATGGAGATGGTTAGGAAACACCAATTGAAAGCGAAATTTTCTAACTGTCACTTCTAGAGAAGGGAAGTGAGATTCTTGAGCCATGTCATTTCAGAAAATGGTGTTGCCATAGATCCTGTGAAAGTGGCTACGGTACAAGATTGGTCTACGCCCAAGAATGCAACGGATGACAGAAGTTTCTTGGGGTTAGCTGGATACTATCATAAGTTTATCCAAGACTTCTCCAAGATAGCAGCACCGTTAACTCAGTTGACCAAGAAGAATCAAGCTTTCGTCTAGGAAGAAAGGTATGAGAACGCATTTAAGAGCCTAAAGGAAAAGTTAATGTGCACACCAGTGTTAGTTATTCCTAAAGGGAACGAAGAGATGAAAGTATACGCAGATGCATGTGGTAACAGACTAGGTGCTGTATTGATGCAAGGAGGTAGGGTTATAGCTTATGCTTGTTGGCAACTGAAACCGCATGAGAAAAGATATCCTACCCATGATTTGGAATTGGCAGCGATTGTGTTCACGTTAAAAATGTGGAGACACTATCTTTTGGGAGAAAGATTCGAGTTATTTACCGATCATAAGTCATTGAAGTACCTTTTCTCTCAAAAGGATTTAAATCTTCGTCAGCAGAGATGGTTAGAGTTCCTGGCTTCATATGATTTCAATATCGCATACACGCCTGGGAAGGTCAATGCGGTAGCTGATGCATTGAGTAGTAGACATGCCAGTTTGGGGGCTATGTTTTTTGAATGGAAGCAACTGCAGTATATTGCGGGATATGATTTCAGACCTAAGTGCGAATTGGATCCAGATTTGTTAGCATGTTTGACGATTAGACCGACTTTGATTGAGTGGATTGGTTCCTGTCAGAGGGACGATCCTAACCTATTAGAAATCATCTTCAAGATAGAGATGAGTATCGGGAGGAGATGAACAAGTATGGACTTGATCGAGAGGGATGGCTTCGAAAGAATGGGAGGCTAGTTGTACCCAACGTTAGTGGATTGAGAGATGCAGTGCTTGAAGAGTGTCATCACTCAAATCTGACTATACGTCCCGGTGGTAAAAAAAATGTATCGAGACATGAAGCATACCTAATACTGAGAAGGAATGAGGAGAGATGTTGGGAAGTTTATATCCAAGTGCATGAATTGCCAGTTAGTTAAAGCCTAGCAAAAGAAGCCGAGTGGTTTGTTACAACCGCTGGAAATTCCCGAATGGAAATGGGAACAAGTCTCAATGGATTTCATCGACGGTTTGCCAAGGACTAGATCAGTGCAAGGTTTATATCGATCAAGTCGAATAGAACGGCAGCTAAGTTAGCAGAACTGTATATGAAGTGGGTAGTGAGATTTCATGGAGTACCTAAAGGTATTGTGAGTGATCGAGATCCATTATTTATTAATGGGTTTTGGAAGAGCTTACAAGAAGCTTTAGGGTCAGAATTACATCTCAGTACAGCATATCATCTCAAATCGACGGTCAAACAGAGAGGGTTAATCATGTATTAGAGGATATCTTGAGAGCTTGTATATTGGATTTTGGTGGGTCATGGGATGACCATTTGCATCTGGTTGAGTTCACATATAATAATAGTTATCAAACCAGTATTGGTACGAATCCATTTGAAGCTTTATATGGAAGATCGTGCAACTCATCATCATGTTGGTTGGAAACCGGTGAGAAATTTTTGCTTGGGCCAGATGTAATAAGAGAAACTTCAGATAAGATCAAGGTTATTCAACAGCGGATGAAGGCTATCCAAGATATGCAGAAGAGCTATGCTGATAAAAGACAAAGAGATCTGAAATTCTTCATTGGCGACTTAGTATTCATCAAGATTTCTCCGTTGAAGAATGTGATTGGGTTTGGCAGGAGAGGTAAGTTGGCACCAAGGTTTGTTGGTTCATTTCCAGTTCTCGAACAAGTTTGGAATTTGGCATCTAAAATTGGATTACCTGACAAGATGGCGGGATTTCACGACATATTTCATGTTTCCCACTTAAGGAAGTTTGTGCATGATTCTGATATGACTATTTCACCAGATCAGTTGGATGATATCGAGGTAGAATCTGAGGCAGTTGGGAGCCGCAGGACCATTCGTATTGTCGAACATGATATGAAAAACTTTGGAGGAAGACGGTGAAACTAGTTAATGTCTAGTGGGGGTGACAATGAGAGTGACTACACTTGGGAAACGAAGGAGAACAGAAGAAAGTCATATCCAGAGCTCTTTGCATGGTAAGGTTTTAATTGCGATGTAGTTATTCTGCATGGTAAGATAGGCTTGTTATGTTTATTTTGTATGTTTGATTGTTGCAAATGGTTGATAGGCATGCAGGACCTTTTGGCTGTTTTCTTAGTTAAGGAATTTCAGGGGTGAAATTTCTTAAAGGGGGAGAGTGTATCAACCCGCAATCTACGTATCGGAGGATCGTAAACTATTTATTTCATTCTCATATGAAGTCATATCGTCGTGTAACTTTGGGAAACGACTATTGGGGTCATTTCCTACATTCATGATTTTTGTTGAATTTTAAATGACCATTTTGCTCTTGGTGAATTTTGTTTCTCCTACAACTTTTGATTGGTAAGGATTTTTGACCCAAAACCACTTCCATTGGATTCGGATGATGGTTTACCTTTTTGTAGAGTAGTCACGATAATCAAACGGACTTACTGTTTGGGAGATATGATTTGAATAAGGTTTGAAGATGGAAAAACAGTTTAATCGGGCTTAATTAGGTGATTAGTGATTAGGCCCATAACCCATTTCAGGATTACGGTTATGGGTGGGCTGAAAAGAGTTAGAGGATGATTCATTTTCCTTTTTCCAGCCACCGCTTACCTTCCGCTAACCCTAGTAACATCCTCCACCTTCTAAATTCATCGCTAATCATTTCCTAATCACAAATTAAGCAAATCTACATCAAATTAAGGCGGATTAGCATCAAAGTTGAGATATAGCTGCTGGAACACATAGGAATTTGACCCAAATTAGTGGAGTTTTCATATCTATAATTTTTGTGGCTAAGGTGAGTGATTAGCATGTTTTTACACTAATTACGGCTAATTAGGGGTGATTAGTGATAATTAGCGAAATTATGCATTATAAAAATCTGGAAAAATATGTAGAAATTCTAAAATATTAGTTTATGTCGCCGGTAAAAATTTAGGTTAATTTGGATTAAGTTTGCTAATCCTATAGTTAAAACTTGGTTAAGGGGATTAAGTGGAAAATCATGCTTTTTGGGTATGTTTGATCCAAAGTAACTCATGCAATTGATGTTGTAATGTTTTTAATTGATTCCATATGTCGCTACGACTGTGTGGTATGTTCTATGATCGTATAGGTAAGTTAAAATGGTAGAAAGAGGTACAGGAAATCGGATCGGATCATGTATGTAACAACCCGTATTTTGGATAACGTGTTATAACCATAAATCTAGGCAGAATTAAATTTTAAAATAAGAACCAAGGGAAACGGGTTGCACCATTGTGTTTGTCTCGGAATTCTGCATGAAATCGAGTCCGAGTTTTCGAAAATCGCATTCCGTATGACCAAGTTATGGCTGCCCAAAGTTTCAGAAATTTTCAGAGTTTAAAACAGTTCGAATTCGAGTTCAAATTCGAATTTCAAAACCCAGACAGACTGGGCGGGAAATTTCCCGCCCAGCACCCCAGGTCGACTGGGGAGTCGACTGGGCAGTCGACACCCCCAGGACCAGGTCGACTGCGCAGTCGACTTGGGTGTCGACCTGGTCCCCGAACCTGGTTTGGGCATGGTTGCTCCTGCTTGACCCTGTTGGCTTGTTTGAGGGCCTATGACGATTTTTGGCGGTTCAGATAGATTCTAAGGTTTATCCTATGGCCTAAACTAGTTGTTGCAACTATAAAAACACCCTAAGACCTAGGCTAATCCACAACAAATCTTTCTAACACCATTATGCTGCTAAGTCTCCTCTTGAACCATGGCCGCCGCCTCCAACTTGAAGCTTAAACATTCAAACTAGATCCAAATCGAAGGCCAACGTTTCTACAACAATTCAAGGGAATAGGTCAACATCTCAACAACGATCCTACGACAATTTCTGTTCTTAGTTCTCAAAAACCACGATCTGTAAGCCCCAGTTACTCTTAGATCTAAACTCTAAACTTAATATGGACATGTGTAAATTGAAGTTGAACATAAACATGATAACTACTTGAGGCCTACTCTTGTATATCTTTAATCTATGACTATTCCTTTTTGATCTATTATTTTAGATCTACTCTTATTCACCCTAGATCTATTCACCTTGAACCTAGTACCGTTCATATTGAACCTTGATTTGTGGAATACTGATAAGAACATGATTTAGGGGCATGTTCATGTCATAACCTAAACCCTATCATTATTTTAACATGCATGTGATGTTGTGATGTTGAAACTATTGCTAGTCACAAGTTTAGGATTATCATCTTATGTCATTTATTGCTATGTTTATCACCCTATTTCATATGCCAGTGATGTAATGATCATATCTCAAGTTACACCATGCTTGCCTTGAAATCACCTTTGCCACTTTATACCCATCCTTGTTATGTTATTCCCTAGTTACATCTATTGCCTTGATTCGAATTCACGAGCGTTGGGGATGCGATTTGGGTAGTTTAGGAAAAACTGAATTTAGTATGAACTTGAAAACATGAATATCATTATAACTTGAGCTTGGATAGGAACATGAACTTGACATGAAATTATACTTGAAAATATGAATTTGGGACATGACACTTAGATAACTTGAACGTGGCCAACTCGAGGTTGGGTTGAGTTTGCAGTATAAATCTGCCCGGAACCGCCCGGCGAATCCAGTAACTGCAAACAATAGGATCCAATGTGAGTAGTTGGTCATATCGCACTCGAAACCCGAGGTTAGACTAGGTTATGATGTAAAACTGCCCGGACCCGCCCGGCACATCCAGTAACCATAACCAAGTCTAATGTGAGAGGTTAGGGGTGCATTAAGTAAATTAATGCCACAGGATAGGGTTAAGTCATGGACCACTTGAATATACTTAACCAATTTGACACGTTGATTTGATAGGGTTAAGTCATGAACCGCTTGATTACACTTAACCAACCTGACACATGATTCATAGGACTAAGTCTTGAACTAGAACGACACACTTAGTCAATTTGACATGACACGTAGATAGGGTTAAGTCTCGATTTTAAATGACAACTTAACCTGCTGAACGAAACCCTAGTTACGCGGTCCTTTTCAGCAGTAACCCACTAGATGTATCACGGTACCCTGGGACTAGGCAGGGTGGGGCACGATTACTGGGCTGATTGTAAGCGACCAGAACGACGGCTGAGTTGGTGCGCCATTGTAGGTTCAGGCGGACTAGGGTCGTGCACTTAGTCCGGAGTTGAAAAAGCAGGCATTGGGCATCAGTAGGATTATCTGTGCATTCTTGATTCGTGTCGGTGGTTGGCACCCTAGGGCTTGATACACCCTATGGCGGACCTAGCACAGGTGACTATATTCGTGATAGGGCCGTATGACACAGACACACAACGCGCTAGACTTGTAGGGAGCCGATCGATTAGATCATACCGTTGGACCCCGAATTGGGTCACTTCACGATATTGGGCCAAGGGATTATTTCTTGATTTATAATTGACACGGGATTAGTATACCAGTATAGTTGGTATGGCGAACCTTGAATACGCAATGTTAGACTTGAGTTATCTTGTTAGCATAGTTATCATGTCAGACTTATCATCATTCCTATGTTTAATTCCAGTTTATTCATGTCTTGTTAACTTTACTAGTTTCTATGTTGATAGTCACTAGGGCTTACCAGTCTTTTTGACTGACCCGTTTTCTTTCGCCTCTTTGTCTTTCGTTCCCCCCCCCCCCAGGTTCTCAGGGAGGAAACTCTAGCTCTTAGCTTGGACTTTGCTTGCTTTTTGACAGCTCATGTACGGTTTGGTCTTGAGCTATGCTATGGCTGCACTCATGCACTTTTTGGGGAATAATATTTTACTTATGTTGTTTTAAGTACTTTGCTTCTTTAGAACTTGATGTAATGTAATAATGACTTGGCATTTTGATGTAAGAGGTTTTGACTCTATTTTTCAGTAATGAGATTTGGTTTTAAAGTTTATATTCGCTGCTTTATATACTCTATTTTATCTATGTTATGTCTTGTGTTATCTCTGTGCCTGTTTACTAGATAATACCCCTCCAAAACTAGGGCATTCCCTTTGTGAGTGACCCTAGCGGAGGTGGGGTGTTACAATGTACCACGAACCGACCTGCTCGTGAAGCATGTATCATGATCCAGGGCACTTGAACCGTGGCATCTGACCATGAGCCGAACCGTAGTGAAGCAGCTTCGATCTGAACCGTGAGCTACCTACTCGCCACGAACCGACCCAGACCATGGAGCAATCATGAACCGAGCCGGCAGGGGAAGTAAATCACGACCCGGAGCTTGGCCACGAGCCGATGGAAGCCGAACCGAACCGGTGAGCACCATGACTGTTTGCGAACAAATTTTGCAATTGTAAACAACTGTAAAATCTGTTCGGCTTTCCAAAATAATAAGGTTTGTTGTAGAGGGTGTCTAACTTTGGGACCAAAAATATTTTAATTAATAAATCCAATCAAGTTATTCCAGGATTTTGATTGATTGAAAACACAGAAAATAACATCAATTAAATAAAAAGAGAGATTTATATAATAAGAGAAAGAAATTAGGGGATAATGACATAGATTGGATTCACACTCATCAATAGCCAACAAATAAATATAGATCTAATTCATGTCTCTTTCACACACATAAATCAACGATAGTTAGGTCCTTATAAACAAAATAAGTAAATAACGACAAGCATAGCCTATGCAGGAGCTGAGCTCTTAAACAACCATAGACTATCAGGATAGATTCACTAATTAATTTCTAAAACCCTAAAAATTAGATCTAAATCTGATAATTGTTAGATCGAGCACGAATATACCCTGTGAAGGAGCATAGCTCTTAAACGACACATAATATAAAGGTTCAGATCTAACCCTTGATTCAAATCTAGATCTACACGTATAAAGTCCTCATCTATTGGCTTTGTGATTCATGTTGAATCATATCTATTAGCGTCATCACCCCCTAATCAAAGGGGATTAGCTAGACATAGCTAACGAAGAAGAGAAAAAGAAAATAACAGATATAAATAAAATACAACTAAAACTAAATAGAACATGGGAAGAAGAATGATTTTATTCCAAGAAGAGAATTGCAAGATAAAACCAAATGTGTTTTACAATGAATGAGATACAATGTATTTATAGCTGATATGACAAAGACTACTTGGCAAATTCCACAATGTGGGACAAAACCCCTTTTCCAAAATAGCACATAAATCAAATAGCTCAATGTGAACGCGTGCAGCGCATGAATGAGAAGCCTTGCAAATTACATGATATGGGACAAATAACTTAGCCCAATTAGCAACTAGACCAATGTGAATGCAAGCAGATGTCATGGAAAATAGGTTGCGGGCTTCAACTCTAATTGCCTTGAGAATGAATAACAACTCCAAGTGATCATTATGGAAAAGCATTGAATCTTGTCTTTAAAATATGCAGCAGAAGGCGATTGAATAGCAACTTTTCTTCAGGTCTTCAAGCTTTAATCCAGCTCTAAAATTCAACACTCTTCTTGCACAAATTCTTCAAGCTTTTCAACAATTAAGTGCGTTAATCCATTCATCAAAAATAATCTGTAAACACAACTATAAATGCACAGTATCAATTATTTAAAAGATAAAATAAGATAAATATGCGGATAAAATATACACATTTACGTGTATATCAAATACCCCCACACTTATCTTTTTGTTCGTCCTTGAATAAACTAAACTAAGATATGTCACACTTTCGTAGGAAACACGATTGCATTTAGCGTATGCAACAAGCCGTTAAATCCCTAGGTGTCCCTAGTAGGACGAGTGTTGTCTCGTGAGGGTTTTCAGCGGATACTACCCACAAAATCCAAAGCGTCTTAAGTACACGGATTAATCAAACAATATATTTAAGGTCTTTCACATTCCAAGGATTACACCTAACTTCAATAATAACGGTTTAGTCCCAAATTGTCCTTCCCATTATTGATGCAAAAATGAATAAAATTTTCCAAGCTGAATCGTAATTCCTTGATAATACTGTAATTGTCTTAAAGGTTAGGAGCGTGGTGTCAACCAAAGTTCTACACATCGACAATGTGCACCCAATCATTTATTATATTTTTTTTTGAATAATTTTGCACCAGTGTAACTGTAATATATTGGATGGGAGTTATGCATAGATGAAGGAGAATTTTGTAAGTTCTAAAAATATTCTAGATAAGAGGGCAAGTGTATTAGTTAAACTTCAGGCTACAAAAGATAAAGTAATACTAAGGCACATATGAACATTTTTATTTCCTTTCATCTCCTCTATTACAGTCCTCACTTCCAAATACAGTATAATGGATATGGGTGGAATGGAACTGAATGCTTTATAGTCAAGAATGATGAATGACTATTTTGTTCTGAGAGACTCTCTCTTTATTTCATTTTCTTTTCTTTTCCCTTTTTTTTGCATGTAGAATGAGAATGGAGATGGAACGGAATGATACCGTACATTATTTCATTTGATTCCTCCTCTTCTAAGCGAATCATAACCAACACTTCATGAGAGCAAAGTTTTGTGCCTTAGTTACTCTACTTCTATAACCTTAATTCAACACACAAGTCTAGATTGATGTTATACAAAAAGATGAAAGGAATGATAAGCAAAGTTTCGTAAGATAGTAACCCATATAAAATAAGATGTGGTATATGGTTATCCTACCTTAAAACAAGTACGGAGTAGATAGTGTAATACTGGTATAAAAAGTGACGTTTCTGAACCTTTGAAAATAAATCAGTACAAGGTTCTTAAGTATACCAATATAAGAAAAACTTGTCGAAACATGGATGTAATTCAAATAAAACTTGGGTTTGAATAATGTGGGGTATCGAAGAAGAACGCTACAATGAGTCATTTCTCCTTAAATGGGCCAAGTGGATTTTAGAACTTACGATTTTGAAAATTTGAGTAGAAAAGAAAATATTATGCATGAAAACGAATTCAGAAAATCCAACAAATGTAAGTGCAAAATCATTATTATTTGATTTTTTTTATTATTTTTACTTGCACATTCTAACATGTATAACAAGGGCTGACACGCTTACTCCAGAACACGACTAACGTCTGCACAGTCTCAAGCTAGCATCTTAAAAAGACACATTACGACTCAATGAATAAATAATGTTCATTCCCATCACCCAACAATTCAACTTATCAAACAAGAACCAAGGTGTTATTTATGAATTTAAGTTAATCCTTGTTTTGTGAATGACCTAGTTCATAAAATTTGATTGCTGACGTAATGTAAATCCCCCCACACTTGAGTGTGACTGTGTCCTCATAGTCGTTAATCAGACATATCTTAGTGAAAGGAAAAAAAATAAGAGAATATTTACATATATAAAAAAGAGGGTTAGCGCATCTTACTGAATGTAATGTGGCTCATGGAGGACCATGAGCTCTTCCTCTTGGTTGGGTATTGGTTCCAAGTACGGTTTAAGGCGTTGACCATTGACCTTATAGGATGATCCATCGGTTGGATTCTCAATTTCTACCGCACCATACGGAAAAACAGTCCGTATAGTGTAAGGTCCTGTCCATCTAGATTTTAACTTACCCGGAAATAAATGCAGTTTTGAGTCATACAACAGAACTTTTTGACCTGGCATGAAAGATTTACGTAAAATTGATTTATCATGAAAAACTTTTGTTCTGTCCTTGTAAATTCATTCATTTTCATAGGCATCATTTCGAATTTCATCAAGTTCATTAAGTTGAAGCTTCCTATGTTCACCTGCTTGCTCTAAATCAAGATTCAAAGTTTTTATTGCCTATAGCGCCCTACGTTCTAGTTCAACTGGCAAGTGACATGGCTTACCAAAAATCAACCGATAAGGGGACATACCTAAGTTTGTTTTGAAAGCGGTTCGGTAAGCCCAAAGAGCGTCGGTTAACTTTTGGGACCAATCTTTGCGATTTCGATTCACAATTTTCTCAAGGATTTGCTTAATCTGCCTATTCGATACTTCAACCTGCCCACAAGTTTGAAGATGGTATGGAGTGGATAATTGTGGGTTATCGAATACTTTCCCATGAGGGCTTCAAAAGAACGATTACAGAAGTGTGTCCCGTTATCACAGATTATTGTGCGAGGTGTGCTAAACCTAGAGAAGATATTTTCTTTCAAGAAGCACACAACAACCTTGTTATCGTTTGTTTTGCATGGAATAACTTCGACCCATTTAGAAATATAATCTACAGCTAAGAGAATGTAAAAGTTCCCAAAAGAATAAGGGAAGGGTCCCATGAAGTCTATACCCCAAACATCAAAAAATTCGACCTCTAGAATGGGGTTTAGGGGCATCATATTCCGTATAGAAATTTTTCCTAAGAATTGACATCGATCACAAGTTTTGCAAAATTCGTAAGCGTCTTTGAAAAGGTTGGGCCAATAGAAACCCGATTGGAGAACCTTTTCGGCTGTCTTTTTGGGACCGAAGTGACCACCATAGGCGTGGTCATGACAAAAAGATAGGACACTGTGAGTTTCAGTCTCGGGAGCACACCTTCGAATGATTTGGTCAGGACAATACTTGAAAAGATAGGGGTCATCCCAGAAAAATTGTTTAACTTGGGAAAAGAATTTGTGTTTATCCTTCTTGGACCAAAAAGAAGGGTCTTCTTGTTGACTAAGTAGTTGACAATGTCAACGAACCAAGGATCAGTGGATAGAGAAAACATCTCTTCATCAGGAAAATTCTCGTTAATCGGAAGAGAAGAAGATGGGGCATTTGGAAGACGAGACAGGCGGTCCGCAATAACATTGTCAGTTCCTTTTTTATCCTTAATGGTAAGGTCAAATTCTTGAAGTAGAAGGATCCAACGAATGAGACGAGCCTTAGCATCCTTTTTAGAGAAAAGGTACCTAAGTGCCGAATGATCAGCATGAACAGTGATGTATGAGCCAACTAGATAAGGTCTGAATTTTTCTAGAGTGAAATCGACTGCCAAGAGTTCCTTTTCGGTGGTCGTATAGTTGATTTGAGCATCGTTCAGAGTCTTACTGTAACAACCCGTATTTCGATAGCATGATTAAGACGAGAATCAAGGCAGAATTTAAAATTAAATTCTGAATCAAGTTAAACGGGCTATGCCATTGTGTTCGTCTCGGAAAAATATGCGAAATAGAGTCCGAGTTTTCGAAAATCGGAGTCCGTATGATCCGATTAAGGCCCAACGAAGTTTTCAGAAAATTTCTAAGTAAAAAACAGATTTCAAATTAAAACTTGAATTTGGAAAATTGGGCCAGTTGGGCCAGGCGGGAAAAATTCCCGCCACAGTACCCAAGTTGACAGCCCTGTCGACTTGGGAGTCGACTTGGTCTGACCAAGTCGACAGCCCTGTCGACTTGGCTGTCGACTTGGCTCAGACGAGCAGTCTTGTCCGGTGCACCTGTTTCTATCTTGGCTAGGTTTTGGGCCTGGTTTGAGATCTGACGGTTCAGGTTGGTCCTAGGGATAATCTAAGGGTCCTAACTAGCCTAATCTTCTATAAATAAGCCCCTAACCCTCCCCTAAACCCTCAATATTCACTCATGTAACTAAACTATGGCAAAATTTCTACTCTCATGGCCTCCACTCAACTATCTTAGCCTCCACTTCATTTCTATGAGAGGTTTCATGATCATGAGAGTATTAGAGAGTCCCTATGTTAGTATGAGAGCTTCTCAAGTTGATTCCAAGGCAAAAGCTTTGATCTTTGTTCATAAAGAGGGGATTTTCATTGATTTGGAGGGTTCATCTTTGGGTTTTTGGGTGATGGCATGCATAGGCTTCATCACAAGCTCTAGTTTAATCGATTTAGGCCTTCATAGCAAAGTAAGCCCTTCCCTACTCTTAGATATTAACTATGAAGTTAAATGTTCATGTTGCAAGTTTGGGTTTAATCATTGAGAATGATATATGCTATCATGTCATGCAAGTTTATGAAGTCATTATCTTGATCTTATGAGCTAAAAGCTACAACCTTTATGTTGAAATGTTGCATTATGCAACATGAGAACCTTCATAATCATTATGTCTACTTGCATATGAAGTCATAACCTTTATATGATGATATATGCGAGTTTCTAGTCATCATTCCATGTCTTTTGTCACCATGATTCGCTTATGTGCCAAGTTTCGGTTTTATGCATGTTTTGAGGCTTAAGAATGAAATATGCAAGCTAATGAACACATTTGTGCCTCATTTGCCACCATGATTAACTTGTGGCTTAATATCCATTTTTGTCATGCCTTTGTCAAGTCTCTTCTTTTAGTCCATTACGTTGTTGCGAACGTATATGCGAGTTTAAAAGCGTTGGGTTATGTTATGGGTAATTTCTAATGACATGAAAATACAACTTGAGAACATGATTTGAAATATAACATGGAAGTTGACATGTAAGTGTGCATAAAAACATAAGCTTGGGAATTTACCTATTAAGTTAGGTCTACCCATTGGGAATTTACCTATTAAGTTAGGTCTACCCAATTGCTTGAAAACTTGACTATGAACATGACACTAGACTAAACAATAAAGTGGCCAACTCGAGGTTGGGTTGAGTTTGCAACGTAAAACTACCCGGAACCGACCGGCCTAACTAGTAGTTGCAAACAATAGGACCCAATGTGAGAAGTTGGTCATGTTGTGCTTGAACCCGAGGTTAGACCAAGTTGTGGTGTAAAGCTATCCGGAACCGACCGGCTTAACTAGTAACCACAACAAAGTCTAATGTGAGAGGTGAAGGTGCATTAAGTAATTAATGCCACATAATAGGGTTAAGTCAAAATTGGATTAATGACTCTTAACCAAATATGACATGGACAAGTGGGTTAAGTAATTAGACTGGGCTAAT
The DNA here is from genome assembly GCA_030737875.1 of Allium sativum. NCBI lineage: Eukaryota > Viridiplantae > Streptophyta > Magnoliopsida > Asparagales > Amaryllidaceae > Allium > Allium sativum. The sequence goes on along the minus strand of CM060926.1, from coordinate 124,233,444 downwards.
GATGCTTAACAAAACATGACAAAGTTGGGTAGGTTAAGTAACTTGATTTGCCTAATGACACTTAACCATTTTTATACGACTAGTGGACGAGGTTAAGTTAATCAACACTTAATCAATCCAACACGATAACTTGGTAAGGTTAAGTAAGTTTCCTTAATGACACTTAACCGAAAGATACAGTTAATGGATGGGGATAAGATTAGACTCAATTAGTCTAAACATGGTAATCGGATGGGGTTAAGTTAACCTAAACTTAATTAATCCCACATGGTAGTTTAATGGGGTTAAGTTAAACGCTTAACCAATCTAACTCGTTAATTTGATGTGGTTAAGTGACCTATACTTAACCAATCTAACCCGTTAATTTATGTGGTTAAGTGACCTAAACTTAACCAATCTAACTCGTTAATTTACTGAGGTTAAGTTAACCCATACTTAACCAATGTAACGTGAAAACATGATAAGGCTAAGTCACGAATCGCTTGAATACACTTGACCGGTTTGACTAAGAAATTTGATAGGGTCAAGTTAATATATACTTAACCAACTTGAGCATGGTTTGTAGGGTTAAGGATTGACTTGGATACTTAGCCAATTTTGACATGATTTGTAGGCGGGTTAAGTCTTGAACTTGGATACTTAGCCAATTTGGACATGATTTGTAGACGGGATTAAGTCATGAACTTAAATGACACTTAATCTGTTATATAAACCCTAATTCGGAGAATTAGGTGGGTAACCGTAATTAACAAGGATAACGGAAATAAGGCTAAGTGGTAAACCTTAGTTGAAGGATAACTAAGTAATGATTCTTAGTCAAGGAAATTTAGACCAGTTCATAGATAGATGAGTAACCTGAAACGGTAGGTCATCGTTTAAGTATACGGGTAGGAGCAAGTATCTAATTTAGATAAAGGCTCCAGCGAACTGGGTAACGAAGCAGCGGCTTCGGGGAACGTGAGGATATTCTTGGGATCCCTCTGTGGGCTGCCAGGTAATTATACTAGGCTCATGAGAGGTTAAGGTCTGCGTTAGAAGGACCAAGAGTATGTCGTGGTTGCTATACGAGCAACCTAAAGACGGGGATGGATAGGGCATAGTCGACGAGACACGGTCGTACCATAGATAGAATTTTCTCGTCAGGCTACCTTCCATCTTTGGTCAAGCGTGTACGTACGGAAAGGCAGAGAACACCCAATAGACCATAATTGCTATCTAATTATGGGTGCGGTAAGGCTCAGATTGGGGGTTGGCCAGTAGTGTGTTCTCGTACAGGATTTATCCTGTCTTGTCTTTCGCTAGTTGAGGGAGGGGTCGCGTGGGACCATAGCCACGTGTAGAAAAACAGACCTTAGCATATGCATCGGCAGATAAACCGAAAGCTCCCGACCGAGTCCTGTATTTCTTGACCTGCCCTGTGACAGGACTCGGATGGCACGATGTGATACATGTGCATACAGTCATGGAAAAACGATTCACGATGAATGCGTGGGAAAAAGGGCGCGGTTGGCGGTTAGCGTAATCCCTAGTGCCCCTAGGTGGCTGAACCCAAACCGAGACATGGAAACGTTCATTAGGTAGCATAATCCCTAGTGGTCCTTGGTGGCATAAATCCTAAGCGAACGTGCGATAGTTCATGGTAAGGAAACATAACTAGATCAAGGGTTGCAGTCCAAAACAACTTCAAGGATAAAACGTTTACATGGGAAAGCCCGTATGGCCTGCGGCAAAGGACTGAACTTATACATGGAAAGAAACATACGAGTTGGGAAAACCTACATATGCTATATATTAGGTTGGCATGGACCATTACATGACATTGGGCAAGGGACATTCATAGTTAACACATGACGTGGGTTGGGATACTAGTACGAGAGGTGCAGAGCAAATATACATGTTAGAACCAGGAGAAATATACATGATAGAAACCGGGGGATGTTATACAGGATAGATACCTTGGGATATTATACTGGATAGAAACCTGACGATGTGATGCCTTGTTTTATCTTGACATCGTAATTTATCATGACACCTTAGTTTACCTGAGTTCAGTAGTTCATCCTGTTATTTTGATTTAGCTTATCTATCTTGTTATCATGCTTATGTTCATCTCAGTTTCTCATGTCAGTTAACTTTACTAGTTTTTATACTAATAGTAGATAGGGCTTACTCAGTCTTTTTGACTGACCCGTTTTGTTTCGCCTCTTTTCTTCCGCCCCCCCCCCCCAGGTTACAGGGAGGAAATGCTGTTGTTTAGTTCAGACTTCTTCTGCTTGAAGGTCATCATGGATGGCTTGGACTTATCTTGGCTATGGCTACTTTACTGTTTTTACTTGGGGAATAATTTATGAAAAAGTCTTTATGCTTCTTTACTATTGCAAGACAGGTTTTGATGTACTCTGATGTAAAAGGCTTTAGACCTTAATTATTAATGTTTATGAAAGTTCGATTTTACTTCCGCTATTTTATATGTTCTGTCTTGTGATATTTCTGTGCATGTTTACCAATAATGCCCCTCTAAAGCTAGTGCATTCCTTTGCGAGTGACCCTAGCGGGGGACGGGGTGTTACATTTGGTATCAGAGCAGAAGGTTACCAGACTGGGCAAAAGTTTTTAAAGACCTTCTGAAAACTATTTGAAACCCGTTTACAAAGAAGCATTTTTCAAGAAAATTTTCTTTTAAAAGAAAAAGGCTATTCCCCAAAGGCCATTAGCACTATCCTTGTTTCCTTAATTTAATCTCTTTTCCTTTCTTTCCTCCATCTGTAGTCATAGTGGTTTTAACTGCGACTAGTCTTTTCCATCTACGAAAGTGCTTTCCATGCGATGGAGGTGGTTCTCGAGAGACCAGTGGCCGCGTTATAGGAAAGGATAGTGAGAAAGAGGATAAAGGATACAAGCTTAAGGATGTGCAACTTGTTGGCATAAGCTTAGTCCTCAAAGGAGGGAGAAAGATGAACAATGAAACCCATGACGAGAGAGTACCTTTGGCACGGTAAAACGGGGTGGATAGTTAAGTATCATGGGACAAGGACAAGATCATTGGGAGGGCAGTAGTATGCTCTCATTTCTAGGGTACCTCGGAAGGAGGGTAACGATCTTGTTAAAGGTTTAGCTTTTCTTCTCTATCATCCCGTTTGGACTTTGTTTTGATCATCGTATCATTTAAGTCTTCTACGATAGTGGAGTCTCTGCACCTTAAGTACTAGCGTAATAGAGAATCCCAATTTTTGTCTCAAAGTCCAATTGGAGAGTCAGTCCATGTATACATGACTTGTTTGGATTTGAGAATGTCTAGGCCAAGTGTTGAGTTTGGAAATAATGCTTATGTTTATAAGCTATGGATGGATTCTAGGGATAAAGTGGTTATCCAGTAAGGGGTGCCACTCCCGGTTTTGATAGGAGGGTAGTTAGACTTTTGACTAGCCTTGGTAATACCCTCGAAGTATCGTGTAACCTTTTTGAGGATTTGTCATGACTAGTTACTTAGAATCCCTGGATGCCTTTATTGGAAATTTGGATCCAGATCGAGTGGTGTTCGCCGATAAGACGGATGGTTTATTTCACTTATGCATGGGTTATAGAAGTCACCCTAGTAAGTGCGCTTGATAACCTGGTTGGCATCTGTTTACTTTCAAGAGAAAGTTCTTCTACGTGGAATACCTTATGGTACGAGGTCCGAGATTCACTAGTAAATTTTGGAAAGCTTGCATGAGATCATGAGTACGCAGTTATGTGTGCGTCAAGTATTTTAGAAAAAGGATAAGTGCAAGTGGAACGAGAGGCGACGAAGGAATGAGTTCCAGCTCATGTTATGAAAACAGGAAATAAGAAGCTACGAAATCGCGAAGTTAAAAGACGGTCAAGGCACAATGGAATTGAGCTCAAGGAAGTACGACTTTGATGGTCAAAGACTAGATACGCGCACGATATCTCTTTTTGGGAGTGTATCCTTGATCCCTATTTTCTGTAGAGCTTACTTGTAGGCTATCTTTTGTGGACACCCTCTCGGTCCTATTTTCTGTTACAAACCCCGTAAGGAGTTTGTCTTGTTTATTTTCTCGACCCTGTTTCAGGGAATCCTAGGTAGAACCCTATGGATGTAAACATGTATTTGAAACATGTTATGATTGATATGGTTGCAAGTGGTTGCAAGTGGTTGCTCGTGGATGCGCGAATACACATTAGATGCTAGCTCGACTCGGTCACATTTCATATTGCATATGCACGAGTATTTATACTTGTTTATGGATGAAATTGAATGTGTTATCATGCGGTTGTTGCATATGAATGAATAGTTGTGCACGCATATAGTATCTATATGACTAGGACTATTTGCATACATGTTGGATTCATGGCACTATGCATATTTTTGCATTAGAAAGATTATTCAGGCCTGATCATTAGCATTAGCTAAGGAACATGTACACACACGTTTTTCATATATTCATATAGCATTAGAAATCATCTAAGGACAATGGTCGCTTGTGGATGATGTTTTGAGTAGATGGATGATGGATGGTAGGATATGTTCTTCCTAACTTGGAGATTTCGGGGACGAAATCCTAAAAGGTGGGGAGAATGTAACAACCCGTATTTCGATAGCATGATTAAGACGAGAATCAAGGCAGAATTTAAAATTAAATTCTGAATCAAGTTAAACGGGCTATGCCATTGCGTTCGTCTCAGAAAAATACGCGAAATAGAGTCCGAGTTTTCGAAAATCGAAGTCCGTATGACCCGATTAAGGCCCAACGAAGTTTTCAGAAAATTTCTAAGTAAAAAACAGATTTCAAATTCAAACTTGAATTTGGAAAATTGGGCCAGTTGGGCCAGGCGGGAAAAATTCCCGCCATAGTACCCAAGTCGACAGCCCTGTCGACTTGGGAGTCGACTTGGTCTGACCAAGTCGACAGCCCTGTCGACTTGGCTCAGACGAGCAGTCTTGTCTGGTGCACCTGTTTCTATCTTGGCTAGGTTTTTGGGCCTGGTTTGAGATCTGACGGTTCAGGTTGGTCCTAGGGTTAATCTAAGGGTCCTAACTAGCCTAATCTTCTATAAATAAGCCCCTAACCCTCCCCTAAACCCTCATTATTCACTCATGTAACTAAACTATGGCAAAATTTCTACTCTCATGGCCTCCACTCAACTATCCTAGCCTCCACTTCATTTCTATGAGAGGTTTCATGATCATGAGAGTATTAGAGAGTCCCTATGTTAGTATGAGATCTTCTCAAGTTGATTCCAAGGCAAAAGCTTTGATCTTTGTTCATAAAGAGGGGGTTTTCATTGATTTGGAGGGTTCATCTTTGGGTTTTTGGGTGATGGCATGCATAGGCTTCATCACAAGCTCTAGTTTAATCGATTTAGGCCTTCATAGCAAAGTAAGCCCTTCCCTACTCTTAGATATTAACTATGAAGTTAAATGTTCATGTTGCAAGTATGGGTTTGATCATTGAGAATGATATATGCTATCATGTCATGCAAGTTTATGAAGTCATTATCTTGATCTTATGAGCTAAAAGCTACAACCTTTATGTTGAAATGTTGCATTATGCAACATGAGAACCTTCATAATCATTATGTCTACTTGCATATGAAGTCATAACCCTTATATGATGATATATGCGAGTTTCTAGTCATCATTCCATGTCTTTTGTCACCATGATTCGCTTATGTGCCAAGTTTCGGTTTTATGCATGTTTTGAGGCTTAAGAATGTAATATGCAAGCTAATGAACACATTTGTGCCTCATTTGCCACCATGATTAACTTGTGGCTTAATATCCATTTTTGTCATGCCTTTGTCAAGTCTCTTCTTTTAGTCCATTACGTTGTTGCGAACGTATATGCGAGTTTAAAAGCGTTGGGTTATGTTATGGGTAATTTCTAATGACATGAAAATACAACTTGAGAACATGATTTGAAATATAACATGGAAGTTGACATGTAAGTGTGCATAAAAACATAATCTTGGGAATTTACCTATTAAGTTAGGTCTACCCATTGGGAATTTAACTATTAAGTTGGGTCTACCCAATTGCTTGAAAACTTGACTATGAACATGACACTAGACTAAACAAGAAAGTGGCCAACTCGAGGTTGGGTTGAGTTTGCAACGTAAAACTACCCGGAACCGACCGGCCTAACTAGTAGTTGCAAACAATAGGACCCAATGTGAGAAGTTGGTCGTGTTGTGCTTGAACCCGAGGTTAGACCAAGTTGTGGTGTATAGCTACCCGGAACCGACCGGCTTAACTAGTAATCACAACAAAGTCTAATGTGAGAGGTGAAGGTGCATTAAGTAATTAATGCCACATAATAGGGTTAAGTCAAAATTGGATTAATGACTCTTAACCAAATATGACATGGACAAGTGGGTTAAGTAATTAGACTGGGCTAATGATACTTAACAAAACATGATAAAGTTGGGTAGGTTAAGTAACTTGATTTGCCTAATGACACTTAACCATTTTTATACGACTAGTGGACGGGGTTAAGTTAATCAACACTTAATCAATCCCACACGATAACTTGGTAAGGTTAAGTAAGTTTCCTTAATGACACTTATCCGAAAGATACAGTTAATGGATGGGGTTAAGATTAGACTCAATTAGTCTAAACATGGTAATCGGATGGGGTTAAGTTAACCTAAACTTAATTAATCCCACTTGGTAGTTTAATGGGGTTAAGTTAAACACTTAACCAATCTAACTCGTTAATTTGATGTGGTTAAGTGACCTATACTTAACCAATCTAACCCATTAATTTATGTGGTTAAGTGACCTAAACTTAACCAATCTAACTCGTTAATTTATTGAGGTTAAGTTAACCCATACTTAACCAATGTAACGTGAAAACATGATAAGGCTAAGTCACGAATCGCTTGAATACACTTGACCGGTTTGACTAAGAAATTTGATAGGGTCAAGTTAATATATACTTAACCAACTTGAGCATGGTTTGTAGGGTTAAGTCTTGAACTTGGATACTTAGCCAATTTTGACATGATTTGTAGACGGGTTAAGTCTTGAACTTGGATACTTAGCCAATTTGGACATGATTTGTAGACGGGATTAAGTCATGAACTTAAGTGACACTTAATCTGTTATATAAACCCTAATTCGGAGAATTAGGTGGGTAACCGTAATTAACAAGGATAACGGAAATAAGGCTAAGTGGTAAACCTTAGTTGAAGGATAACTAAGTAATGATTCTTAGTCAAGGAAATTTAGACCAGTTCATAGATAGATGAGTAACCTGAAACGGTAGGTCATCGTTTAAGTATACGGGTAGGAGCAAGTATCTGATTTAGATAAAGGCTCCGGCGAACTGGGTAACGAAGCAGCGGCTTCGGGGAACGTGAGGATATTCTTGGGATCCCTCTGTGGGCTGCCAGGTAATTATACTAGGCTCATGAGAGGTTAAGGTCTGCGTTAGAAGGACCAAGAGTATGCCTTGGTTGCTATGCGAGCAACCTAAAGACGGGGATAGATAGGGCATAGTCGACGAGACACGGTCGTACCCCAGATAGCATTTTCTCGTCAGGCTACCTTCCATCTTTGGTCAAGCGCGTACGTACGGAAAGGCAGAGTACACCCAATAGACCATAATTGCTATCTAATTATGGGTGCGGTAAGGCTCGGATTGGCGGTTGGCCAGTAGTGTTTTCTCGTACAGGATTTATCCTGTCTTGTCTTTCGCTAGTTGAGGGAGGGGTCGCGTGGGATCATAGCCACGTGTAGAAAAACAGACCTTAGCATCTGCATCGGCAGATAAACCGAAAGCTCCCGACCGAGTCCTGTATTTCTTGACCTGCCCTGTGACAGGACTCGGATGGCACGATGTGATACATGTGCATACAGTCATGGAAAACCGATTCACGATGAATGCGTGGGAAAAAGGGCACGGTTGGCGGTTAGCGTAATCCCTAGTGGCCCTAGGTGGCTGAACCCAAACCGAGACACGGAAACGTTCATTAGGTAGCATAATCCCTAGTGGTCCTAGGTGGCATAAATCCTAAGCGTACGTGCGATAGTTCATGGAAAGGAAACATAACTAGATCAAGGGTTGCAGTCCAAAACAACTTCAAGGATAAAACGTTTACATGGGAAAGCCCGTATGGCCTGCGGCAAAGGACTGAACTTATACATGGAAAGAAACATACGAGTTGGGAAAACCTACATAAGCTATATATTAGGTTGGCATGGACCATTACATGACATTGGGCAAGGGACATTCATAGTTAACACATGACGTGGGTTGGGATACTAGTACGAGAGGTGCAGAGCAAATATACATGTTAGAACCAGGAGAAATATACATGATAGAAACCGGGGGATGTTATACAGGATAGATACATTGGGATATTATACTGGATAGAAACCTGACGATGTGATGCCTTGTTTTATCTTGACATCGTAATTTATCATGACACCTTAGTTTACCTGAGTTCAGTAGTACATCCTATTATTTTGATTTAGCTTATCTATCTTGTTATCATGCTTATGTTCATCTCAGTTTCTCATGTCAGTTAACTTTACTAGTTTTTATACTAATAGTAGATAGGGCTTACTCAGTCTTTTTGACTGACCCGTTTTGTTTCGCCTCTTTTCTTCCGTTCCCCCCCAGGTTACAGGGAGGAAATGCTGTTGTTTAGTTCAGACTTCTTCTGCTTGAAGGTCATCATGGATGGCTTGGACTTATCTTGGCTATGGCTACTTTACTGTTTTTACTTGGGGAATAATTTATGAAAAAGTCTTTATGCTTCTTTACTATTGCAAGACAGGTTTTGATGTACTCTGATGTAAAAGGCTTTAGACCTTAATTATTAATGTTTATGAAAGTTCGATTTTACTTCCGCTATTTTATATGTTCTGTCTTGTGATATTTCTGTGCATGTTTACCAATAATGCCCCTCTAAAGCTAGTGCATTCCTTTGCGAGTGACCCTAGCGGGGGACGGGGTGTTACACTTACTCGCGTAGTAAATGACATGAAGAATTTTATTGATTCGTTGTCCTAAGACAGCGCCAACAGTGAAATTCGAGGCATCACATATGATTTGAAAAGGCAGCTTCCAATTAGGAGAGCAGATGATCGGGGCAGCGATAAGTTCATTTTTAAGATGCTCAAAAGATGAAATGCAATCAGAATTGAAGTCGAAAGGAACATCCTTACCAAGAAGACTGGTCAAAGGTCGAGTGATTTTACTAAAATCCTTTATAAAGCGACGATAGAAGCCAACATGACCTAAAAAGGATCGGATGTCCTTAACGGATTTGGGAATGGGAAGATTCGAGATAACCTCAATTTTGGCTTTGTCTACTTCAATTCCTTTATTAGAGATGACATGTCCTAAAACAATGCCATGTTTGACCATGAAGTGACACTTTTCCTAATTAAGCGTTAAGTGTTTATCTTTGCAACGGTTAAGAACAAGATTCAGGCGATGTAAACACTTAGTGTAAGAATCCCCGAAGATGGAAAATCATCCATGAACACTTCCAAAAATCGCTCGATCATATCAGAAAAAATGCTAATCATGCACCTTTGAAAGGTTGCAGGTGCATTACAGAGACCAAAAGGCATATGATGGTACGCAAATGTACCAAATGGACAAGTGAAAGTTGTTTTCTCTTGGTCCTCAAGGGCGATTGGGATTTGATTATAGCCCGAGTACCAGTCAAGGAAACAATAGTACTCGTGACCGGCTAGCCATTCTAACATTTGATCGATAAATGGCAGAGGGAACTGATCCTTACGTGTTGCAGCGTTAAGTTTCCTATAGTCAATGCAGACACGCCAACCGGTCTGGGTGCGGGTTGGGATAAGCTCATTAGCTTCATTTTGGATCACGGTAATCCCTGATTTCTTAGGTACGATATGAATCGGACTAACCCATTGACTATCGGAAATTAGGTAGATGATTCCATTGTCAAGACATTTAAGGATTTCAACACGAACTGCTTCTTTCATGATGGAGGTTAGTCGATGTTGGGGATCACGAGTGGGTTTGGCATCATCTATAAGGTGGATTCGATGTTGGACTATCGAAGGACTAATCCCCTTAATATCAGACATGGACCAACCAACTGCTTCCTTATTTTTCTTAAGGATAGGAAGGAGCAATTGTTCCTGCTCTAAAGTAAGTTCAGAAGCGATAATGACAGAGAAAGTTTCATTGTCTCATAAGTAAGCATACTTAAGATGACTGGGCAACACTTTGAGTTCAGATTTTGGGGAAGACTCAACTGAAGAAATCGGTTAAAGAATAGGCTCAATTGTGAGCGGCTCGACAGGAGTTGAATCAGAGACATTTTCGGGGATATCTTGAAATAAAGTTTCATAATTCGATTCAATTTCGCTGTTCAGATGGTCGAGCTCACGTTCATCGCCGTGGACAACATGGATTTCAAAAAATTGATCCATATAAGAGTTAGGAGAATTTTCGGTTCTAAAGATGTTTAGCTCGACGGTCATGTTACCGAAAGAAAGTTTCATAGACCCATTTCTACAGTTAATAAGAGCATTAGAGGTTGCTAAGAAGGGTTGTCATAGAATCAAAGGGATCTGGTTTGCAGGATTGTTCACTTGTTGAGTTTCTAGGACAATGAAATCAACTGGAAAGATGAATTCGCCTATTTTGATCAATACATCCTCGATTTCGCCCACAGGTTTCTTAATTGAACGATCAGCAAGCTGAAGGGTAACCTTGGTGGGTTTTAGTTCTCCTAGCCCTAATTGGCGGTAGACAGAATATGGAAGCAAGTTAACACTAGCACCTAAGTCTAGCAGGCATCTATCGATTTTCTTGTCCACAATAGTACATGATATTGTGGGGCAGCAAGGATCTTTGTATTTCACTGGCATTGATTGCGACAAGACTTCGCTTAGAGTTGCCACTAGAGACACTTACTTAGGTACTTGTGTATGACGTTTTTGAGTGCACAAATCTTTTAGAAATTTCGCGTACTGTGGAACTTGTTGAATAATATCTTAAAGAGGAATGTTCACTTTAACTTGCTTAAATATTTCTAGGATCTTTTCTATTTGGTCCGTCTTTTTCCTAGGTCGGGGTCTATGAGGAAATGGAGCAGACAACTCGGTAGTTGGGACACTTGAGTTTGAGGATGCCCCTTGTCAGAAATTGGCTCAATGTTTTGATCTGAGTTGGTCGAATTTTCGATAAGGTTTGGAAGATCGTCCGGTAAAGCATTTGGGTTGATCACATGGTTGTCAATCTTTTTGCCGGATCTAAGAGTCATGATAGCATTCAATTGACTAACGTTTGAATCCTGAATAATGTGAATTTGGTTGGGGTTTGAATTCTGTCCTCTAGGGTTTTGAATGGGTTGACTTGGAAACGTACCCTTTTCCCTTTCACTTAATCTAGCGTTAATTTGAGACATTTGTTTTTGGAGTTCACCCATTTGTTGATTCGTGTTTTGCATATATGAGCGTAATGTGTTGTCTAACTTGTTTTGATTCTCAACAATTTGCTTAGTCATTTGCGCTAACAGGTTGCACACCTCAGATAAATTCTCCTCAATCGTAGAAAGGCGTTTTTCATATTGGGGTGCAACCGTTTGATTGTGGAAAGGCGCCTGGTTCGAAGTGTACTGATTTTGCCTAAGAGGAGGGTTCATAGCATTGTTCGGAAATGCTCGATTCGAAGGTCTGTTCATCAGAGGGTTATTCGGACCATAATAAAGATTTGGGTTGTTGTTGGGTCTGTTGAAAGCATTTACTTGCTCAAGGGACTGGGGACAGTCATCAGCTATGTGATTAGTGTCAAGACCGATGTGACAAATAGCTTGGGAAACGTTATTAGACTGAGTGTGTGTTCTAACAACGTTCAGGATGGCATCAACAAGAGTATTAGAAGAAGAAGAAGAGGATTTGACAGAATTACTACTGGATCGCGAATAGAGAGACTTTTCATTGGTTCGTTCCCATTGTTCCGATTTTTCTGCTAACTCATCCAAAAATTCCCAAGCTTCTACGTCAGTCTGTTTTAGAAAATTGCCCTGACACATTGACAACATTTGCCTAGAACTATTATCAAGTCCAACATATACAGTTTGACATAACGACCATGTTTCGTAACCATGATGGGGACAACTTAACAATAGTTCCTTAAATCTTTTGAAGTATTGCCAAAAAGATCCCCCCCCCTTTTTGGTGGAAATTGGTGATTTCGTTTCTGACTCTAGCTATTTTTCTGGGGGGTAGAACTTTTTAAGGAAAACTGCTGTAAATTCATCCCATTTTTTAATTGAATTTGGGGGCAAGCTGAGAAACCATTTTTCTGCGGAGTCAATTAGTGCGAATGGAGTCAAATGAAGTTTAATTCCATCCTCACATAACTGTTGTAATTTAAAGGTTGCACAAGCATATTCAAATTTCGTTAAGAAACTATATGGTTTATCATGAGAAAAATTTCCGAATTTGGGAAGGATGTTTATCTGACTCGATCGGATTTCAAAGTAGTTACCCATAGGATTGGGTAACTGAATGCAAGAAGGGACAGAAACTCTATCGGGAAGGATTCAGTCCATTAGGGTACGAGGTGCGGGTTTGTTACCCATTTCTAAGGGTTGTTTGGGAAAGTTGGTTTTTGAAGAAGGGGGAGGTGGTCTGATTCTTACCAAACGATGAGATTCTTGGTCACAGGATCAAGTCTTCATGCACCAGAAAGAAGAAGGAAAGAGTTCGTCAGAAAAGAAATTTAGACAATGAAGAAGTTCAGAAAGAGGTGAGAAGGAAAAAAGTTTTGAAAATGGGAGTTTTTTTGGAAATGTACGACCTACAGACTAGCGAGGTTTAAAAGAAAAAAATGTTAATTTTTTTTATTTGTTTTTGTTTTTCAAATTTTATTTGTTTTTGAGGAGTTTTGAATTTGTTTTTATACACAAAACAATCACACACAAAAATTAGCTACAATGAATTTTTTTGTCCTTAATGGATCCTAACCCAAAATTATATAGTGACACGTTTGATTACTTAGATCAAAAGATTTCTCGGCCAGTTAACGGACAAGAGTTATCGATGCACCAGGAATCACCCTAGCAATGCAGCCGAAGGTTTAAGTACCTTCAAAGTAACAACCGATATAATATTTACGAATCACCATAATATTTATAAACAGTTATTTCTCTACCGTAGTCTAGACACCAAGAAATAATTCGTTCCCAATAAATCAACTATCAAAATACAATTAAGCCCTAGATGAGCCCACGACTCCCTTAAGTACAATGCCTAACCGTTATTATTAGTCAGATTCTACGATAAAATGCAATTTGTCGGCTAAGGAAAGGGTGATTAAATCCCTCACCTTATGTGAATTGGGTATTGCCCTTAACAGAATGAATAAGGATGCATAAATAGCAATTGCAAAAATTAAAAGATTTTACAAGCAAGCCGCTGCCCCTGTAGAAGATTTTTACAAGCAATGTCTATATATTTTTTTATTTGCAGCAGTAGTCCCAATAGTGTTAGAAAATACCCGCCTAGATTGGCAGTCCGTCCAGTGCAATTTAGTCACGCTAGTGCGTTCACACCCCACTTGGTTTGCAAACGCTCGAATCCTGAATTGCCCGCCGCTTCCTGTTGTTGTTGCCTCCTATTAATTTCTTGACTGCACTGCAGCACGGGTTCGGGCTAGGAGCCCCAAAAAAAAATTATAACCTTTTTCAAATTACCGTTGTACCTGTTTTTGAAAAATCCCTCAGACCTTGTTATACATGCTAAAGCATGTCAGCCCTTGTTATACATGTTAGAATGTGCAAGTAAAAAAATCAAATAATAATGATTTTTCACTTACATTTGTTGGATTTTATGAGTTCGTTTTCATGCATAATATTTTCTTTTCTACTCAAATTTTCAAAATCCTAAGTTCTAAAATCCACTTGGACCAATTAAGGAGAAATGACTCATTGTAGGGTTCTTCTTCGATACCCCACATTATTCAAACCCAAGTTTTAGTTGAATTACATCCATATTTCGACAAGTTTTCTTGTATTGGTATACTTAAGAACCTTATACTGATTTATTTTCAAAGGTTTAGAAACGTCACTTTTTATACCAGTATTACACTACCCACTCCTTACTTGTTTTAAGGTAGGATAACCATATTCCACATCTTATTTTATATGGGTTATCTATCTTACGAAACTTTGCTTATCATTCCTTTCATCTTTTTGTATAACATCAATCCAGACTTGTGTGTTGAATTAAGGTTATAGAAGTAGAGTAACTAGGGCACTAAACTTTCCTCTCATGAAGTGTTGGTTATGATTCGCTTAGTAGAGGAGGAATCAAATGAAATAATGTATGGTATCATTCCATTCCATCTCCATTCATCATTCATCATGCAAAAAAAGGGAAAAGAAAAAGGAAAAAATGAAATAAAAAGAGAGATTTATATAATAAGAGAAAGCAATTAGTGGATAATGGCATAGATTGGATTCACACTCATCAATAGCCAACAAATAAATATATATCTAATTCATGTCTTTGTCACACACATGAATCATCGATAATTAGGTTCTTAGAAACAAAATAAGTAAATAACGACAAGCATAGCCTATGCAGGAGCTGAGCTCTTAACCAACCATAGACTATCAGGACAGATTCACTAATTAATTTCTAAAACCCTAAAAATTATATCTAAATCTGATAATTGTTAGATCGAACACGAATATACCCTATGAAGAAGCACAGCTCTTAAACGACACAGAATATAAGGGTTCAGATCTAACCCTTGATTCAGATCCAGAACTACATGTATAAAGTGCTCATCTATTAGCTATGTGATTCATGTTGAATCATATCTACTAGCGTCATCACCCCCTAATCAAAGGAGATTAGCTGGACATAGCTAACGAAGAAGAGAAAAAGAAAATAATAGACATAAATAAAATACAACTAAAACTAAATAGAACAGGGAAAGAAGAATGATTTTATTCCAAGAAGAGAATTACAGAATAAAACTAAATGTGTTTTACAATGAATGAGATACAATGTATTTATAGCTGATATGACAAAGACTACTTGGCAAATTCCACAATGTGGGGCAAAACCCCTTTTCCAAAATAGCAATAAATCAAATAGCTCAATGTGAACGCGTGCAGCAGATGAATGAAAAGCCTTGCAAATTACATGACATGGGACAAATAACATAGCCCAATTAGCAACTAGACCAATGTGAATGCATGCAGATGTCATGGAAAAGAGGTTGCGGGCTTCAACTCCAATTGCCTTGAGAATGAATAACAACTCCAAGTGACCATTATGGAAAAGCATTGAATCTTATCTTTAAAATATGCAGCAGAAGGCGATTGAATAGCAACTTTTCTTCAGGTCTTCAAGCTTTAATCCAGCTCTAAAATTCAACACTCTTCTTGCACAAATTCTTCAAGCTTTTCAACAATTAAGTGTGTTAATCCATTCATCAAAAATAATCTGTAAACACAACTATAAATGCACAGTATCAATTATTAAAAAGATAAAATAAGATAAATATGCGGATAAAATATACACATTTACGTGTATATCAATGACTCATGAACCGGAGGGGGTATCCAAACCAAATTGCCTCAGGGAGCACGAATCGAGACGAAGAGAAGTGAAGGGCCGAACCGAACCGGAGAAGACTAAGAACCCGAGATGCATAGGAAGTCCAAATGAGGAGTTGTCACTCAAGATCCAGATGGGAACCAACGAGTTAACTTCTAGAGTTGGGCTTTGCTGCGGGACGTGTGCAAAGGGGTTATCGATACCCATAGTTTTGGTTCACCGCTGAGAGAGTGGGCATGTAGACGAACTAGAGCGAGGGAAGAGTGGACTGGTTAGCTCGTTAGGGTTATTGACTATAGACTAATGCAGTGGGGCCAGAGTAATAGTTGTACGGAGTTGCCATCATGGGCACAATGGGTAAATTGGTCATAACAATAGTTGTATGGAGTTGCCTTCATGGCCCCCAATGGATTTGGTGATCAAAGCGGTGGATATAGTATGCTTTACACTCTGAGTGAGTGATGTGAGGATGATTTCTATGTTTGATGTTTACTATCACCATGATATGCACACTTCCATTTTACACTTTATGTTAGTGTTTACCTTTGAGTACTGTACATTTTGTTGCGCTAACTCTTTGTTTGCAGGTCCAGGCTCAGGTATGATTATTTATACTTGTTATTGCTTTATTTTGTTGCTATCGCTCATACCAGACTTTCGTCTGACCCAGAGTTTTATGTCTCTTCTTATTACTCTGGGTGCTACTAAACGAGCAGACTAGAGGCAGGTTAGGTGGTGATGCACAAGTAGCTATTCGGAGACAAGCAGGAGGCTTCCACGTATTATATACATATATTCTCCCTATATTGTTGATGGTCACTGCTTTGGGCATTAGTAGTGCACCTTCGTTATTTCCTTTTTAGAGACAGTATTTTGAAGTTGTAATAATGATTTGGATCATAAGCTCTATTTTGGATTCCACTACTATGATGGTTATGGTTTAGTTTCAGCTTATGTACTCTCTCGCCTATATTACTATTATGTTTTATTTCATGTGTTGTGATATATACTACAGGTTCTTAGTGATTCATCATTCCAACCCTTTTCTTTTGACGACCGTTCCGCGCTAATCGGGCATTGACAGCGCATTACGAGGGAAATGTCGGCTGGTGCGGGGTGGGCCATCAGTGATCCGCCATTCCTAGAACTAGAATCGATTTATATATTTTTGGTATGTACGGCGCGATAGGTAAGGCTATGCTGGTCCGTACTGTTTTCTAGCCTAGGTCTCAAGGGAAGAAGTAATATGTTATATCATATTCGAGTGGAATCTCATCTATGAATTGATCTGGAGTCAATGTGAGGCTCTTGATATCTAAAGGTGTACTATTGCCGGTGGTAATAGGATGTCCTAGCCATTGATGGAAGTCCAAACTCAAATAATATCTATATGTACTTAGTTGTGCCCAATTATGCTGAATCTTAAGACACAATTGTTTCATTTATATTCTATATTTATTTGTGGAATATATATATAGCGTTATGACTTGATTTTATAATTAAAGGGTTTTGATTTTCATAATGTGAAAACACATCCATGTTTATATAAGGCATGCAAGATACATTTTATTTTAATAAGTCTTATAAGATAGAATAAATCCAAGTTATGTGAATTCTCATGCTGGCATACCAGACAGGTTCGAGGTTTAGTTTTCTTATAATGCTCAAATTAGACAAAGCATATATCCAATTAGGTTTGAATTTTTTCGGAACCTCCGAATAGGAGATGGAGGTCCAAGATGTACTTTCTTATATTTCTTATTTCCATTACGTGTGATTTGTTTATATTTATCAGTAATTGCAAGGATGGGTTATTATAACTATCTAAAAAATATCAGTAAATTTCAGTTTTATTTTATGTAAAGGTATTTTTTAGATTTATATTTTTTTCTCTTATGATGTTAGATTTTTTTTTTCTTTTTTTTTCTTTTCCCCAACTATCTATTTTCCCAACATTAGGTTTCTTAGCATGTAAATACCCAAGATATACTAGTGTCGACATTCTTAGGGTTGGAAAGTTAGGTCGTTACAATTAGCCTTCCCAAAGTAGATTGTTGATAATACATTCCATCGATAAACACATGTTAATATGATCAATAAACGTGATTATCTAATGCTTTTTAGATTGGTTCCCGACAAGAATATGTCGCGTAAATATTTATTGAAGTCAACGTAGTTATGCCTCTGAAATTAATCTTTAGTTCTTTGCGTAATGTTACAAGTATAATCTTTAAAGTAATAAGACATGAATTTTAAATTTGGCATTTCAATACATCGTAAATATACCTTAAAAATCCACAATAATTAACTGTATGATTAAAATAAAAGATTTATTCAACTTTAGTTGTTGAACATTTTAAGTATCGTAATTGAATATGAACTATAAAATATTCATTTTTATTAAATTCTCAATAATGGAAAATTTTACTCATACAATAAAAGTTACCTTACATACATTGTTATTTTACAAAATAAAATATGTAACACCCCGTAGTTTTAAAAACACTAAAAGATGATAAATTAAAGAATAATTAATTTAATGAATTAAGGGAAATGGACCGTGCCATTGCGTTCGTCTTGGAATTTTGGTCAAAATAGACACCTGGTTTGCATAAAACGGACACCGTATGAAGAAGTTATTAAGGTTTGAAGTTTATATAGACATAAAAGAATTATATATATATATACATAATAATCAAAAATCAGTTCAAAACAGTTCAAAATCAAGTTTTTGGGGGGGGGAGCGGGAAATATCCCGCCTAGGGGTATCGACCCCAAATAGGGGGTGTCGTCCCCTGGGTCGACCCCTCAAGGGTAGGTCGACCCCCCTCCCCCCCCCCCCCCCCCACGTCATATCTGGGAAGATTAGGGTATGTGGTTACAGCTATATATATGGCTTCATTTTCTGGTTTCTCCACACCAAAAATAATGGAGAACAAGATGTTGCCTCTACCCAGAATAAATCAAGTTATTTCTACAGCAATCAAGTCAGTCAACTAAAGTTTAGAGATCTGTGATTCAACATCTACAACCTTTCTCTATTTTTCTAGATCCAAACACTGTGATTTTACCTTACTTTTAGATTTAAATATTTAAAAGTAATTCTTGACATGACTATAACTTAGATTTATGCCTGTGACTATTTGAACCATATCAGATCTGCTATAACCTGTTTATCTAAGTTATTTTGACATAACTATGAACTAGATCTAAACCTATACCTATTTATCATGTCAGATCGGCCATTGTTTGTAGATCTAATTCACTGTTTAGATGACATCATGCATGTTCCTATTATGGTTGTGGCTAAATCAGATCTGTTATTAGTTGGATATCTAAGTCATTGTTTAGATCTCATCATGCCTGTTAAAATATCCCTACTATATTAGAATCGGTTCTATTGTAACATGTTAATCAGATCTGTTACTATATGCCTATCTTGTCATTTTGCTACTATATGTTTATGCTTAATTCCGCCATTATGTGTCGATCTTGTTACTATGATTACTTCTATCCTCTTCCCTTCACTTTTCCCTTTTATTTTTATAGCCAGGCTATCTTCGAGCCTAGGCATGCCACTGAAATATGCGAACGCGTTAAATTGGGAACGAGAGGAAAACGGTAAAAATTTGGGGTATAACTTATAATTGGAAATTTGGGGACAACTTGAATGAAATATATGAACATGATTTTGAGGCATAAATCAACTTGTAATTAAAGACCATAATTTGGGATATACGGTTCATTATGAACATAACTTGGAAAAGGGGCATGAAAACCTATAAAGACATAGGAGTAACCGGTTAATAATTTAAATGCCTAGAATTACAGTAATTAGAAACTGTAACCATGCTTAGACACGATGTAAGATTACACTTGTGGTGGAAGTCTGCCTGGAATCACCTGGCATATCCAATGACCACGAGTGGTGAATCTTATGTAAGGGGTCTAAGTGCATAAACACGAGACGTGCTGAGACACGAGGTTAAGTCCGACTTGTGGAAGAAGTCTGCCCAGAACCAACCGGCGTATCCAGCATCTACAAATAGTAGGCTTAATGTGAGAGATCCAACATATTATAACCATAACTGAATATGGTAATGAATTGGAATACTTAACCTAGTTGAATCCATAGAGATTGCATGAATATATAACTTGAGTTGGGATTAAGTAAACTTGTTTGAAACTGTGGGTGGGTTAAGTAAATCTTGGGTGGATAGGTAACATTTATATATTTAGGCTCACAAACTTAACCTGTGGGGGTTATGCAATCTTTTACTCTGGTATGGCATAACATGTGGAAAACCTAGTGGGGATGCAAGCATAGGGGGAAGCTTGTATCATCTTATTTATGAGACCCATTTCAGTCAGCAACCCATATATAGGTAACAAACTAGTACTCCAAACTAGGTTGGAGTCGAGGCACACTTACTGAGCTGATAGTATGAGATCCAAACGTGGAGGATGGTGTAGGCAGCGCATTTCGACGGGGTCATGTGCGTGCATGGGTCCGGCAGAGGAGGTTTAGAAGTCGTGACACCTGTAGATATGGTTGTGCACATCCTGAAAACGAAGGGTTGCAACTTTAGGGAGTGATACGCCCTACTATGGGGTCAACATAGGGTATCTACGGAGTAGAGAGCCGATCGATTAGGGTAGTAATTGGGGTACATTTAGACTCCGGTATGTTGGGGAGCCCGTTAATACACTCAGGGGTCACTCCGGTATGTTGGGTTGTTTGTTGATTGTATAGGGTGAAAACATCTCACTGGAAGTACACCTAAGTCTACCATCTTATGCTTGCAGGGGATCATCTTGTTAATAAGACACTAGTGTTGTAACAGAGCGGAGAAATCATTAGAGAAGAGCAATATACTCTACCATGTTCATTCAGTTTACCTTGTCATACCTGTCTTTTATGATGTTATCTCTCTTATCCACTTTATATGCGTGTCATGATACTTTTACTTATTTATATGCTAAAAGTAACTGGACTCGCCAGACTTTATGTCTAACCCATTTTGTTTTTCTCTTCTTTCTCTTTTGTTTCCCCCCAGGTTCTCAGGGTGGGAATATTCAAGCTTGACCAGGATGCTACTTTCATCTTGCCTGGAGCTGCTTAGATGTATTGCTCGAGCTCTTATCCTTTTCTTCTATGGCTATGCTTTTGTTTGGGGAATTATGCTTCTTTATTTATTGTACTCTGATGTTTTAAGTACAAGACAGAATTTTAATGATGCACTAGGTTTTATGTTTTCAGACATATAATGTAACCATATTTTGAACCTCGATGCTTTATGATTAATAAAGTTTTAAATTCCGCTGCTATATTATACTATCTTGTAATGTCTCTGTCTTTGTTTACCTATAACGCTTCACGAAACTTAATGCATTCTCTTAATGAGTGAAATCAAGGGATGTGGGGTGTCATACTTGGTATGAGAGCTGAAGGTTACCTAATAAGATAAAGTTTTTGAAAACTATTTTCAAAAAGTTTTTAAACTGAAGCATTTTCAAAAGAAAAGTCTGTTTTGGAAAACATATTCCCCAAAGCCATATGTAATATCTTTCGATCCTTTGTCTGAATCACTTTTCTTTTCTTTTCAGCATTTCTGGGGAACCTAATATTCCTGAGGGTGTTACGATACTAGGTTGGTTCCGTAGGTATTTAGAGGCTACGACGTCTGCCGATGGTCAAGCTGATGTTCCTCCCCCAGCTGCACCCATCGTTCCCCATCCTCCTCCTCCGCGTGTAGATAACTTCTCTAAGATCTGCAAAGATTTCTGTGCTATGGGAGGAAAGCCATTCCGTGGCACCGAGACGTTCTTAAAGGCAAGAAATTGGCTAAAAGAAACGGAGGATCTGTTTGGAATTTTCGAAGTGGACGATCATAGGAAGATTCAGTTAGCCGTCTGGCTATTGAAAGATGAATCTTCGTTCTGGTTGGAAGTGACGCAAGCAGAGCGTCCATTGGAGACTTGGGATGATTTTCGGAAAAGGTTTGAAATAAAGTTTTGTTCTTAAGCTGAGAAAATCATGCAAATGGAAAGGTTCTTAGCGCTCAAGCAAGGAGGCATGACTGTTAAAGAATATGTTAACAAATTCAACCAACTAGCGAGGTTTGGGTTAGAGCTAGTAGATACCGCGCATAAGAAAGCTTTGCGTTTTGCTATAGGACTAAATGAACCTCTTCATGGGTTAGCTATGCCTCATATTCCAATGGGAGCAACTTTTGAGAGGCTTGTTGACATGGCCTTGATGCATGAGGAAGATAAAGATGACAAGAAGGAAGGTAAGGTTGATGAAACACAAAACAAGAAAGTATGGCCCAAGTAGGGACAACAACAACAACAACAACAAAAGAAAGACAAAAAGAATGACAAGGCTAAGGATAAAAGGAAGTGCCATAATTGCAGACGTGAGGGTCATTTGATCAAGAACTGCAAAAGAAGGAAGAATGCTTGCTTCAACTGTGAAGAGGTCGGACACTTTTCTAAGGAGTTCCCGAAGAAGCAAGGATAAGGTCAAATGGCAAGAGCTTATAGAGGGTAAGTGCATGCTCTCGCGATCAGTGCTTCATATCAAGGTAGTAAAGTTTCCATGGAAGGTTTGATTTCTCTTTCCAATCATCCTATTTTTTATTCTAGCGCTTCACATTCATTTATATCTGATTCTGTAGTTGAGTCTCTGCACCTTAATACTAGTATGGTAGTGGATCCCATTGTTGTCTCAAACCCCATTGGTGGTTCGTCTCATTTGTCTATGCTTTGTTGGGGTTTGAGAATATCAGTGTTAGGCATCGAGTTTGAGTGCGACGCATATGTGCTCAGTTTTATGGGCTATGGTTTGATTCTAGGTATGGATTGGCTAGCTATGTATGGTGCCATTCTGGATTGTGAGAGGAGGGTCGTTAGACTTTGGACTTGCCATGGGTGGAGCCTCGAGATTTATTATGACCCTAAAGGGGTCTTCCATGCTTAGTTTCCTAGAATCTCTTGACACATCTATTGAGGATCTGCAATCTGTACCAGTAGCCCGTGAATATTTTGATGTATTTGAAGAGGTTCGGGGCTTACCTTCGAGGCGTGAGACCGATTTTCGTATATACTTGGTAGACAATGCAAAGGTAGTTGCATTACCTGTGCGCCGTATGGCTCCAAGGGAAAGGAGGGAGCTTAACAAGCAAGTAGGGGAGCTAATTGAGAAAAGGTTTATTAGGCAAAGCATATCTGAATGGGGTGCTCCACTGGTATTCGCAACTAAGGCTGATGGTTCGATTCACTTATGTGTAGACTATAGAGAGTTGAATAAACTTACAAAGAAGAACAGACACACAACCCGGAGGATAGACAATCTGTTTGACCATCTTGTTAGTGCATCAGTATTCTCTTAGTTAGACTTGGCCACGGGGTTTCATCAGTTGAGGGTGGACGAGGACAGTGTAGACAAGACTTCTTTAGGACTCAAAATGGTTTCTTTGAATGGATTGTTATGGCTTTTGGTTTTGACGAATGCACCTGCCTATTTTGTTGATCTGATAAGTAAAGTGTTTCGGAGTTTCTAAATAAATTTGTCGTGATCTTTGTTGGTGACATCTTAATTTTCTCAAGGAGCGAGGAAGAGCATGTCTTACATATAAGGGAGGTTTTGAAAACTCTCCATGCACACCAACTTAAGGCAAAGTTCTCCAAATGCCATTTTTGACAAAAGAGATGAGATTTTTAGGGCATCTGGTCTCTAAATAAGGGATAGCAGTAGATCCTGCAAAGGTAGATGCAGTTCAAGATTGAAAAATCCTAAAAAATGCAATGGAAGTGAGAAGTCTTCTTGTATTAGCAGGTTATTATAAGAAGTTCATTAAGGACTTTGCAAAGATATCAGCCCCACTCACCAAGCTGACGAAGAAGAATTTGACGTTTTCATGGGATATAGATTGTGATGTTTCTTTCCAACGGTTGAAGAGGGCTCTGACAACAGCCCCAGTCTTGAGCTTGCCCAATGGGAACAAAGTGTTTACAGTATACACTAACGCATGTGGTACAGGGCTTGGTGCAGTTCTGATGCAAGAGGGAAAGGTGGTATGTTACGAGGATAGACAGCTAAGACTTCATGAGAAGGACTGCCCTACTAATGACTTAGAGCTAACTGCCATAGTATTTGCGCTTAAGACGTGGTGTCATTATTTGCTTGGAGAGAAGTTCGAGTTATACACCGATCATAAATCTCTCAAGTATTTGTTCTCATAGAAGAATCTTAATTTGAGGCAGCAAAAGTGGATGGAGTTCCTAGCATCCTATGACTTTGAGATTGCTTATACCCCTAGAAAGGGTAATGTGGTGGCAGACACACTAAGTAGGCAGAGGATAGCCTGAAGTCCTCTGTTTTGAAAAGTAAAAGCTTGGAGTTTACATCGGCTTTTGACTTTAGATCCTCCACCGAGTTTTTTCCCAGCTTATTTGCATCACTAGAGATGCGACCTATTCTTATGGATAAGATAGGAGCTTCGTAGCGAGAGGATCCACATATTTCAGACATCTTGGATAGGCTCAGTAAAGGGGAGACTTCTAGTCACCTCAGTAGATATTCGATAGGCAAGAAAGTGTGGTTGCAACGAGATGGGAGGCTTTATGTTCCCCAAATTGGGAGTTTGTTGAAGACAGTCCTAGAGGAAGACCATCTTCTAAGATGACTATTCATCCAGTAGTGATAAGATGTATAGAGAAATGAAGAAGGTTTTCATTTGGGCTAGGATGAAGAAAGATGTGGTAGAGTTTGGTTCTCAATGTCTGATTTTCCAGCAAGTTAAAGCTGAGCAAAAGAAGCCTAGTGGTTTACTTCATCCTTTGGAGGTTCCACAGTGGAAGTGGGAGAGCGTCTCTATGGATTTCATAGATGGTTTGCCTAGATAAAAGAAAGGCAATACCAGCATTTGGTTGTAGTAGATAGACTTACTAAGAGCGCTCATTTCATTCCGGTTAAGAGTAAGAGGACGGCAGCATGGTTGGTAGCAGTTTACATTCGTGATATAGTCCGTCTTCATGGAGTACCTTCCAGTATCGTAAGTGAACGTGACCCCATTTTCACTAGTGAATTTTGGAGAAGCTTGCAAGAAGCATTAGGTACACAGTTGTGTTTGAGCACTGCTTATCACCCACAGACAGATGGACAGACAGAAAGGGTGAATAGAGTTCTTGAGGATTTTTTAAGGATGTATATCCTAGACTTCGGAGGGACTTGGAAAGAGCACCTTCCTTTAGTGGAGTTCGCCTACAACAAAAATTATCAAGCTAGTATTGGAATGGCACCCTTCGAAGCATTGTATGGACGACCTTGTAGGTCACCAACTTGTTGATGGGAATCTACAGAAAGACTTCTACTTGGACCGGATATGGTTAGGCAAACATCCAAAAAGGTTAACCTTATCCGCAGGCGAATGAAGACAGCTCAGGATAGGAAGAAGTCCTATGCAGATAAGAGAAGGACCGGTATTGAGTTTGAGGTGGGAGATATGGTTTTCATTAAGGTATCACCATTGAGAAATGTGGTTCGCTTTGGATCTGTAGGTAAATTGACACCAAGATTTGTAGGGCCATTTCCCATAATAGAAAGGATTGGCTAAATGGCCTATAGAGTAAAGATACCCGAGAGATTGTCGGTGTTCATGATGTTTTCCACATTTCTCATTTGTGGAAGTGCTTGCACGATACCGCAGAAGTAGTTGAGTCGAGCATATTAGAGGAAGTAGAGGTAGAACAGGAGGCGACAGTTAGGCGAGTTCCTACCTGTATTCTTGGATCAGAAGTTAAGAAGCTACGCAACTGAGAAGTCAAGTTGATGAAGGTTCAGTAGGGAGATAACCCAGAGGATGCAACTTGGGAGACCAAAGATAAGATTCACGCTTCGTACCCTTTTCTTTTCGAGGATATGTTCTTAACTTCCTTTCCAAAGCTTTTACTCATGCTTGTTTCCATCATTTAAGTATATCTTATCAATCGAATCTTCGACCTTTATGTAGGAATCCCATGGATGTAAACATGTGGTTGAAACATGTTATGTTTGATGGATACAAGTGGATGCAAGTGTTTTCTAGTGGTTGCTCGTGGATGCATATACACACACATTAGACACTAGATCGGCTCAATCACTCTCACACTGCATATGGATGTGTGTGCATTTTTCTTCTTTTATTGAATGAAGATGGGTGTATCATCATATGGATGTTGCATTTGGATGAATGATTGTGCACACATATAGAACTTACATGCTATAATAGATTTATTTGCATACATGTTGGATTCATGGCACTAACATACATTGCACTAAGGAGGTCGATAGTATCAGTAGACCGCTTGATCTTTTGAATTAGTATTGGGACATATACACACACCTTTGCATATGTTCATATAAGCATTAGAAAACTTTTAAGGACAATGGATGCCTATGATTGGTGGATGAGTAGATGGGTGATGGATGGTAGGACATACATTCTTCTTAACTTAGAGATTTCGGGGACGAAATCCTTTGAGTAGGGGAGAATGTAACACCCCGTAATTTTAACAACACTAAAAGATGATAAATTAAAGAATAATTAATGTAATATTCATAATTAAGGGAAACAAAATGTGTTATTACGTTCGTCTTGGAATTCTGGTCAAAATAGACAACTGATTTGCGTAAAACAGACAACGTATGAAGAAGTTATTAAGGTTTGAAGTTTATATACGCGCAAGAGAATTATATTTATACATAATAATCAAAAATTAGTTCAAAATTTAGTTTTTGAGGGGAGCGGGAAAATCCATCCCAGGGGTGTCGACCCCTGGGTCGACCCCATAAGGGGGGTGTCGACCCACTCAAGGGGGGTCGACCACCCTGCGTTAGATCTGGGCAGATTAAGGTTTGGGTTACAGCTATATACATGGCTTCATTTTCTAGTTTCTCTACACCAAAAATATTGGAGAACTAGATTTTGCCTATGTCCAGATTAAATCAAGTTATTTCTTCAACAATAAAGTAAACCAACTAAAGTTCAGAGATATGTGATTCAAAATCTGCAACCTTTCTCTATTTTTCTAGATCCAAACACTATGAGTTTACGTTACTTTTAGATCTAAATATTTGAAAGTAAATCTTGACATGACTATAAGTTGGATCTATGCCTGTAACTATTTGAATCATATCAGATCTGCTATAACCTGTTTATCTAAGTTATTCTGACATGACTATGAGTTAGATCTGAACCTATACCTATTTATCATGTCAGATCTGCCATTGTTTGTAGATCTAATTCACTGTTTAGATTACATCATGCTCATTCCTATTATGTTTGTAGCTAAATCAGATCTGTTATTAGTTGGATATCTAAGTAATTGTTTTGATCTCATCATGCCTGTTAAAATATCCCTATTATATTTGAATCAGTTCTATTGTCACATGTTCATCAGATCTATTCCTATATGCCTATCTTGTCATTTTGCGACTATATGTTTATGCCTATTTCTTCCATTATGTGTCGATGTTGTTAGTATGATCATTTTTGTCCTCTTCCCTTCATCTTTTCCCTTTTATTTTTATAGCCAGGCTATCTTCGAGTCTAGGCATGCTGCTGAAATATGCAAACGCGTTAAATTGGGAACGAGGGGAAAACGGTAAAATTTGGGGCATAACTTGTAGTTGGAATTTTGGGCATAACTTGAATGAAATATACGAACATGATTTTGGGGCATAAATCAACTTGTGATTAACAACCTTAATTTGGGATATATGGTCCATTATGAACATAACTTGGGAAAGGGGCATGAAAGCCTATAACGACACAGGAATACCTGGTTAATAATTGAAATGCCTAGAATTACAGTAATTAGAAACTGTAACCGCGCTTAGACACGAGGTTAGATTACACTTGTGGTGGAGGTCTACCTGGAACCGGCCGACATATCCAGCGACCACAAGTGGTGAATCTAATGTGAGGGGTCTAACTGCATAAACATGAGACGTAGTGAGACACGAGGTTAAGTCCGACTTGTGGAAGAAGTCTGCCTGAAATCGATTGGCATATCCAGCATCAATAAGTGGTAGGCTTAATGTGGAAGGTCCAACATATTATAACCATAACTGAATATGGTAATGAATTGCAATACTTAACCTAGTTGAATCCATAGGGATTGTATGAACATATAACTTGAGTAGAGGTTAAGTAAACTTGTTTGAAACAGTGGGCGGGTTGAGTAAATCTTGGGTGGATGGGTAATATTTATATATATAGGCCCCCAAACTTAACCTGTTAGGGTTATACAATCATTTACTCTGGTATGACATAACCTACAGAAAACCTAGTGGGGATGCAAGCGTACGGCGAAGCTTGTATTTGAGTTAGTAACCCATATATAGGTATCAAACGAGTACTCCGAACTAGGTCGGAGTCAGGGCACACTTACTGGGCTGATGGTAAGAGATCCAAACATCGGGGACGGTGTGGGCAACGCATTCCGACGGGGTCATGTGTGTGCATAGGTCCGGCGGATGAGGTTTAGACGCCTTGACGCCTGTAGATACGGTTGTTCACATCCCGAAAATGAAGGGTTGCCACTTTAGGGAGTGATACGCCCTACTGTAGGGTCAGCACAGGGTATCTACGGAGTAGGGAGCCGATCAATTAGGGTAGTAATTAGGGAACATTTAGACTCTGGTATGTTGGGGAGCCCGTTAATGCCCTCGGGGGTAACTCCGGTATGTTGGGTTGTTTGTTGATTGTATGGGGTGAAAACCTCTCACTGGAAGTACAACTAAGTCTACCATCTTATACTTGTTGGAGACCATCTTGTTAAAAAGATACTAGTGTTGGTGCAGAACAGAGAAATCATTAGAGAAGCACAATATACTCTACCATGTTCATCCAGTTTACCTTGTCATACCTGTCTTTTATGATGTTATCTCTCTTATCCACTTTATATGTCTTTCATGATACTTTTACTTATTTATATGCTAAAAATAACTGGACTCGCTAGACTTTATGTTTGGCCCATTTTGTTTCCTCTTCTTTCTCTTCCGTTTCCCCCCGGGTTCTCAAGGTGGGAATATTCAAGCTTGACCATGATTCTGTTTTCATCTTGCCTGGAGCTGCTTAGATGTATTGCTCAAGCTCTTATCCTTTTCTTCTATGGCTATGCTTTTGTTTGGGGAATTATGCTTCTTTATTTATTGTACTCTGATGTTTTAAGTAAAAGACAGAATTTTAATGATGTAATGGGTTTTATGTTTTGCAGACATATGATGTAACCATATTTTGAACCACAATGCTTAATGGTTAATAAAATTTTAAATTCCACTGCTACACTGTTCCAAATCTCGCAAATATCGCCCGAGATCTCCTCCGCGATCTCGTTTTGGGCTCCTTCTGAAACGAAACAGCAAATATCACTCTGTATCTCCTTTCGAATATATTGCCTGAGATATTACAATATCGAATGATATATCAACCGATACGAAATACTGGAATATCGTCCAAGATCCTAGTTTTTTGTTTAAATTTAAATTTGTGTCTGAACTAGAACTATAATTAAAAAACTCAAATCTAGCCATATCAATCTTTTGTTATTTTACATTTTGCATGTTAAATGACTTTATTGTATGTTCATATATGTTTTACAATGTTTATGATTTTCATATTCATCTTTTTATACACATGTTACTTATGAAATTATGTATTTTATGATCTATTTATACTGAATTTTTTAATATTTTGGATCCTTTTAATGTTTCCTGTCTAGCAATATTCCTGTTTTAAGCATATTACGATTTAGAGTATGAATGATCTTTCGCAAAATAAAAAATGATAAAGTTATTTTACATTTTAAGTTTAAGTTACTATGTTTTTGATAGCATTTATAAAAATCATTTTGTTAAAATATCATTTTTAACATGTCATGTACCCCAAGATTGTTCAGATATGAAACTTTAGACCCGAGATGAAAATCTGAGACGCGCTCCCGAGCTAGACTCATCTCATCCGAGATCTCCCCCGATACGAGACCGAGTCTATAAAACCACAAAGACGAAACGCGACCGATATCCGAGATTTAAAACCTTAGCTATTTTATACCTGCCTTATAATGTTTCTGTTTCTGTTTACCTATAACGCTTCACGAAACTTAATGCATTCTCTAAATGAGTGACATTAACGGATGTGGGGTGTCACAAAATCTATGACTACCCTATTCCATAATCGATTCTTTATCGTTTTTCTTTTAACTTATCTAATTAAAACAATAAATACAATAATATTTGATCAAATTTATAAAATTTTATGAAATTAATGAAATCTAATATAAAATAAGACAATTTTCATAACTAACTACTTTGTATTGAAAGAGTTTGAGTTTTTTCTTCCAAAGTTAGAGTTGATTTTGGTGAAATTAAAATTAAAATAATGAAATAATTTATAATATTAGTGTCAAAAATCAAAGTTAATTTCTTAGTTTTAAGAAAATTTGTCCAAGGAATTTCTAATTTTAATTAATATAGTTTTGAGATTTAAATGGAAAGATGAAGAAGAATTTAAAGGAGTATAACTTTGCCAAAATCATGATGTAGGAAAGTAAATTTGGTTATATGCAAGTTTACTATATTTTACAACATTTGTAAAGAAAATACATTTGTATAAACAGTATTAAACATTACTAATCATCTGAGATATATGGAAGTTCCATAAATCGAAACCAATATATACAAATGAGTGGTAAATCTTACTTTTGTGTAGGATTGTCCATGTTGCACATCTGAAATAAATAAAGTAGGTTAGGAAAAAGAAAATGAAAAAAAAAATCAATAAAGCAATGACATATTCCAACCCATTTAATTTAGAAATCCGCCTAATGAATTATTTCAAATTTCGATTGTAAATAATTTTGATCCTAACAATAATCGATATAATATATGGAATAATGAAGTTATGGAAAATAAGTTAGTACACGGATATAACCACATTACTTATATTGTTATGAAATTTAGTTATGTCGGTCTAGATTATAATGGTGATTAAGAAAGAAAATGTGTTGAAGTACAACCAATTAGATATTAATTTCAACATTGTTTATTGTTTTTCTTAGAGCACTCCCAGCAGTGTGAACATGGCGTGAAATGGGAGAGATTGACGTTTTGAATCGCGAATTCACGCTGCAGCAGAGTGAGTTTCAGTGTGGAGAAAGAAAGTAAACGGGGATTGCCACCATTTGCAATTAAGAGTGGGGATCCTTAAACAGTTTTCTGAAAATCATTTAGCGCTTAACGGTTTTAAGAAAACCGTTTAATGTATTTTCAATTAAAAAAAGTACATTTAGCCTTAAATGGTATTCTGAAAACCGTTTAGGTCTTAAATGGTTTTCAGAAAACCGTTTAAGGATTTTAAATTTAAAAAATAAAATGTACAGCGTCCTCTCACCCACTGCTTGAATGGTGGAGAAGTTGTCGCTTTAAACATCGTTTCCCCACTCGATTTACCACCGACTGCTAGAAATGCTCTTAGAGACATTAAAATGGTTTTTAATATTGTTTTGTGTTTTACACAGAGCGTGGGGAGGAGCGTGCAAAAATGTAATTAGTAGCTGGGTTCAAATTTTAACTTTTTCCACATAAAAACATTAAGAAAATTTATTACATATCCCAAAATATATTAATTTGTATAACTAACAATGAAAGATTAACAACTTAACTACCTGACCAATAGTAGTTTTATATTTAATTTAATTGCACCATTCATAAAAATAGACATCATAAAATTCACAGTTTGATACAGATTTTGTAAAGAACATGGTTATAAGTATTTTGACAAAGTTAAATTAATTGTCGCTAAAACATATTGATGGACCATACAGGCAAACTAGTATTTAATGTATTTAAATCCGGACTTCTCTTTACTACAAAATAATTTTCCCTTCATGCTACTAAATTACACACCAATGTACTAGTAAATGAACTAGCTCTGATATAGAATATATGATGCTAAAAGAGAAATTAATTTTCAGAATATCTGTTTGCAAGAAGCAAATGATATACGAATTAATTAACAAATGAATGCCATAATGCATCCATATATTAATCTAAAATTTCCCAACTCGTCATTTATTTGGTACAGATTTATTGGTATATCCGTAATTATACAGAAATGCAAAATTGGCTATTATAAAAGGGGCTTATGATCATAGATTAGACCCACTTTTTGACCACCACCTTTATTGTTTATCAGGCCGAAGATATTGAGGAAAGGTAAATAGTTTCATATGTATTTTTTACTTTTCTTAAGTTTTTTTTCAAAAAAATTCCAATCTGTGCACAACATTCAGATTTCTTCTACCAGTGTGATTAGTGACTAATTTCTTGTCATTCCTTGAATGTTGGTATACACATTTATTTGATTCAACAGCTTGTCAATTGCTTCCAGATTTTTGATTCATTATGTCAAGCATTAACATGCATGATATATTTATCAAATATAAAGTGAATGATAGGTTTCAATTTATTAAAATAGACCATGGCAGTCTTTATATTTTATTTTCCCATTTTATCTGCTTGGATGATAAATTTTACTTACTGTTGATAATTCAGAATCCATTTTGGTGTTGAATATTTTGCAGAATGGATGATATAACTAAGAAATCCAACAATGCAGATGTAAAATCAAACTGTGATGCAAATGGAAGTAAGAAACCATACTCTTGTAAATTTTGTGATTTGCGATTCTCAACTTATCATGCCCTTAGTGGGCACCAAAATGCACATAAGCGCACAGGCCAACTACATGCACTAGAAGCATTGAAATTGCAACGTTACAATCCTTATGTCTTATTGCATTCTAGGCAACATAATATGTATATACCTCAACATAATAATGGTAATCCTATGCACCATGATAATAATAGCTTGAGATCTAGAAATCCTAACCAACAACAATTGGTAAACCCTAATCAAGTGTACAGTCAAAGTATAACTCAACCTATTGTGGAGCATAAACCTGCTAAGCCTGTACTTAGACTATTTGGAGTGTCTATATATCCAATGTTTACTGAAGAAGGCACGAGCCAGAAGGTTTGTTTAGAAAAACAGAAAAGTACAGAAGAAGAAGTTGGTGAAGAAGGTTTGAAGCACCACATATATGGATCTTCTTTGGCTAAAAAACAAAAATGTCAAACTGAAATTCGTCAACATATTAACGACGTTGGAGTTGATAGACTAATGAAACTGAAGAAAGACATTTTTCATCAAAATGATCAAAAGTTCTCTGATTGGAAAAGGAAGTCAGATAACAATGTTGAATCTTCTGTGAATCAAGATGACGAGAACATGCAAGAAAGAGGTAAAAAGGCAGAAGAAAATGAAGGCATTATACTACTTAAGAAGAATACTTATAGCGAGATTGATGGATCACTTTCTAATGTGATTAAGAAGAATGTTTGTGAAAATGGGAAGGATTATTTGTATGATGAAGATGGATATTTGAAGCCAATGGATACATGGACTCTCTTCAGCGACACTGAATCAGAAGGATCCACCTAATGAGAGGATGGAATATGAATCATATTTGAAGTGGAAGAAAACTTACACTTTCAATTGAATGGATCTTCTTCTAGTGAAAGCAGCATAAATTTACAATCGTAATAGAGTCAAGGGAGATAAAGGAGAATTGTTTGATTTGGATGTTGGTTTATGAATGCACTATTTATGATAATGGACCAATGATTTGAGTTTATTATGAATAAAACTTCTGACATACTGTAAAAGAAATATGGCTGGTAACTTACTTTTTTATGAGTACAAAAGCAGGTTGTGAATATTGATTGTCTCTATATGATATAGTATTTACAATTTGGTTTATTTTAATATTTTTTAGAGTATAAATTTAAATAGAACCTTCTCTTCATAATGTAACAAAAGCCTAAAATAATGATGAATAAATATCATAGCTAGAAATCAAAAGGATGGACAGATGTGAATTCAGGGTCTAAATTCACTACTAGGTCGAGGCCTATGCTTCACACACGGGCAGACAATGAACTGTTTAGGTAATGGTTTTCGACAATTGCAAATAGGTTGTAAAGTACAGTGTGCATTGTTTTCGTGTGTTAATTTGTAAATTTGTGCTTTGGGAGATTGAGTCAGACATGCATGTCATGAACAGGGGAATTAAGTACCAAAATTTGACAAATCCCTATCTTGTTTCCATTGCTATTTGATTTTGCCTCTGTATCTGATGTTATGATCGAACACCAACTTCTTTGCAAGGATCTTTACCTTATTAGTTTTTGCTTCCACGCTTTATTTCTTCAAATAAAATTGAAAATAAGCTATTTTGTTAAAAGAGTCCAAATATGTACAGTTGTGGTCAACCAGCTGTGACAGCTGAAAAATCCTTAAACTATCGAAGATGAAATACGAAATAACAGAAGCAGCAGTATTACAGTCAGAAAACCATTGATATTCCTTTCAAAATTATGCATGTTTTTACTGACCAACATAAGGGACTAATAATGCTCAAAGAATTACTTTGATTTATGACCTATAAATGAAAGTATATACAGAGTAATGCTCTTCATATGTTAATAATATCTAAAGGCGTTTCATATGAAATTTAGAATACTAACTAATAACATTTAATGTCAAATAAAGCCAAAGTTCCAAATAATATTTAGTGAAGATGCTATAGTGCAAGCTTCTAGAGCCGAGTTTGCTGATCTAATAAATACAATCCTTTTACTGGGGAAAACTATTTCTTGGAATGGACTCGATTGTGGAAGTGCAAGATTGGTTGATTTCTGCAAGAGGTTCTTTGAGGATACCAAAATTTTATTATATGATATATCAACTAAAATAGCTTTTTGGTTACTTTTTTCTTGCGTTATTTTCAGAAGGAACTTTTTTACAAAAGTAAATAAATGAATAATTAAAATGGTTAGTTTGCAAAATTTGTGAAAAAATTGCAGTTAAATATATTCATGTTTAACAAATAGCACATGAACAAAAAGCAAGTTTTCATTCTTTGGGGAAAAAAGAAACCTTTGATTTTGTAAATGTAAAAATGAAGATGACATGTGTAGCAATGTGAATTAAAGATCAAATTGCTGCAAAATGAAGATGAGAAAACCTTTTTTTAGGACTGACAGACTATGTCAAACTGAATTGACAAATAATTTTATAGAGAGGAAAAACAGGGATAGTACATTTTTTGTGGGAGTAGACGTTGAGAGAGCGCATTTTTTTTACAGGTTGCAAGAAAGAGAGGATAGAGGAGGAAAATTGACACAGAGAGATGTTGGCAGTTGTGGAGAGAAAATGGGTTATGATAAGATGAGAACGTGTGCCATGAGAAAGTCAAATATGCCCAAAGAGTCTTGCTACTGTACCCGAAATGGTTTTTGTTAGAAAATACGAATTAGACAAAATAGTGTAATTCACGGAGGGTACTGTTGTAATTTTCCAGCAAAACATGGACACAAGTCAGCAAATCAAGCGGCTAATATTCTTTCGCACAATCTGACAAACACTATTTCGGGTATATTAGCAATTTCGATGCCCAAAACGTTTCACCGAGGAAAATAAGAACAATGCTTCAAAACCCGAAATTTATTTTGTCAAAAAATGCGAAATAGAGAAAAAAAGATGGGTTCCACCTGTTGGACTGATTTCGGCTTTGATTTTTCTAATTTACAAATCTCCGAGGCACAATGTGTTGATCGTTATCCTAAAACAATATTTACTCTCTTATCTTGTGTGCACGAGTAATGACAAATCTGTTTGAAGATACAACGGAGCAGATATATTAAATATCTTTAATTGGCGTGTTCGCACAAGCACAACGATTCACTAGCGTAGAATAGATCGCTGCAGTGACAAGATGATAGGATTATAGCTTGCAAAACTATAACTCAATTGCTATGTATATTAGAAAAGTGGCAATGAATTATAAAAAGAAGAAGATGTAGTGAGGAATTGAAGTGAATAAAAACTGGAGTTTAATCCGGCTTTTATAGAGCTGAGGAGATACGGGTGCTTCTGTTCGAAGAAATGGTTGCAATTCTTCGAACAGTAGCAACTATTTCTTTTCAGAAAAGTCACACATGTTTGGACCAGTCGACTGGTAAGTACGTATACCAGACAATTGTTCTTGAACACTCGTGTCTGTCTGAATCCAAACATACACTGTCGGTTCATACCTGACCAGTTGACTGGTAAGGTTAAAATTGTGCATCTGTTGACTGATGCAATTCCTGCGAGCAAAACAAAAATGATTTGCTGCACAGTAAGCTCATTGAAATTCCAAGGCCTATCTGATTATGAGACCCCAGAAGCCCCAAGACTCAAGACCCATCATTTGACCTTTTAATATTAATAATCAGGCCAATGTCATGTTCTTGCCTTATCTCTTCCTTCCTCTTTCTTTTGATATAGAATATCATGCCTTTATATATATATGTATATATATATATATATATATATATATATATATATATATATAGTGGCATACCTTCATATATTCCATGATGTGGGACAAATGATATTTTCCCTTTTGTTTCTTCCTTCTTCTATTTATTTCAAATTTCCTCTAACAATCCTCCACCAAATTTTAAATAAATTCGTCTTGTCATTTAATGCAGGAAAATTTGTGCATACGTATAGATGTCTTACAGACTTGAATCTACACGTAGTGAATGTTGGGAATGGGCCCCTTCCGATGTGGAAAAACTCATATTTATTTAATTGGAGCAATAAATGTTGCTATGGTATTTTGCGCCTTTATTTGAATATGTGACTATTTGACTTTGGTGTGCTTTGGTAATTGCACATTTATGGAAATTGTAATCTTATTAATTATGGTAGTTGAATGGAGACTTCAAGGTGCCTCTTTGGTGGCTATATATACATCCATTCTTGGGTAGCAAATTGACACACAAGATACAAGACAACAACATCAAAACTTTGTCAGTTTCTCCAAGACTTTGTGGGCTGCTCCTACTATTTTGAGATTGCCCTTTGCTGGAGTGTTTGTGCGAGATCTCTCAGCTTTTCTAAGCTCTGTTTCTCGGTGATATTTTTTACTTTTCTCGCCTTTGTTTTTTATGTTGTTTTTGCTAGCTACTGTTGGATGATCTGTGTATCCACTTTGTAACTTGGATTTGATTTGTGTACCACTCCATTATCATAGTAAGAGAAGTTTGGGAGGACCCCTGCCATTGGTCCCGTGGTTTTTACTCTTCACATCGAAGAGGTTTTCCACGTTAAAAATTCCACTAGTACAAATCAGGTATGTTGCTTCGCCTCATTTGCTTCAGTTGTCCCTAGAATAGAAGCAAATAACTCTATTTACTTCGGTTATCTGTATAACCGAAGCAAATGCATCGAAGCAAATAGCACTATTAGCTTCGGTTGTTCTTATAACAGAAGCAAATGGGTTATTTGCTTCAGTTGTCATTAAAACCGAAGCAAATAACATAATTTGCTCCGATCACCCAACAACTGAAGCAACTAGCGTTATTTGCTTCATGTGCACTACAACCAAAGCAAATGCATCAAAGCAAATAATATTATTTCTATTTGTTAACTTATAGTTGGCAATAGTTGCTATGCCAAAAAAAACATGTAATTGGCAATAGTGCGAATAATCGATAATTTAACAATTAATAACAAATAATAAATATTTGCTAATTAATTTATAAATGATAAATTGTAATTAATAATTATCACTGATGCTTTGTACAGGTCACTACTAATTTTATGTAATTCAGATTATAAGTTTATTTATACTTCTAATTATTAGTTATAATCAATAACTGCATTCATACATAATAATTTATTATTGTTGATTATTAATAACAAGTAAGACTTAGATAATATTTAGCAGTTAGTAAATATAATTAGTATTGAACTTTACAATAAAATAATTATTAATTGATATATATACACATGTTGATTACTATTTATAATATATTTAATATTTATTGGTTATCAACTAATAGTTACTATTAAATAAATTAATAATTAATAGTCGGTAACTAAAGTTAATAACTAATGATTAATACTAAATAAAAATAATAATATTTAATATATTACTATTTTAGCAATTAATATCAAATGGTTAATGAGTAAAATAAAAATAATTTACTAGTACCAATAAATAACGATTTTTTTAATGAATAGTAGTGATCATTTTATAATTAGGAATTAACATTTTCTTTTGAATAATTAATAAGTAATATTAAAAGTAATTGATTAATAATTGATTACCGAGACTAATATTTAATATTTAATGGCAAATATGCAATTTATAATAAACAATAAGTATATAATGTTAAATATAAAGAAACTAATTAATAATAAATAAAAAATAACGACCATTAGTAATTAATAACTATTAACTAATATTGGTTACTTATTAATTAATAATTACTTTTACTAAATAATAATTTCTGATATTTTATATTGGTTAGTTAATAATGATAATAATTTTTTGTTAAAATTTAACTTTTAATAATTAATAATTGATATTTAAAAATAGTATAACAACCATGAAGATATCACAATTGAACTACCCAGGCCCAAACGAAGCAGCCCAAACTCAAATGAACCCGCCCCGAAGTAGTTTACCGTAAATACCCAACCGCCACTGTATTCGTTTTCTTAACCCTAGTTCTGAAGAAATCATGGCAACTTAAATTTATCATTGATCCTCTCTTCTCCGACCTTGCTTTAGCTTGGTGATCGGCTCCTAACCCGTGAACTCCAATACGTCTGATTTGGAGACCAAATCCATCGTTTGCTGTTCCAAAAAAAATTCGGATCCCTTTGCTTTTGCTGGCAACTACGAACGACGGTCAGATATATTCCAAGTTAGCTCAATACTGCTGATAACAGTCACATGCAGGTGCCATTTTTTTCTTTCCACATGTAGTTCTTTGGTTTTCTAAGTTGAATCCAGGCAAGCCCATATGTGTTTGTGGAATGCAATGGTTATGGACTGAATTCAAACGTTAAACTACATGAACACTAGTTTAGTTGATAGTGATCCATTTGTTCCCATTCATTTATCTTTTGTTTTGGGCTCAGTGGGTTTTACCAAATTCATTATGGGTAATAAACAAGTCGACCCATTTAATTCACTGAGCGCATGACATTCCCATTGTTCCAGCAATTGGTGAATGCATTCTAAAGTGAGTTGATTTTGCTATCTGAGAAATCGATTATTGATGTGATATTTGTTTTTATTCTTTAACCTATTTAGTATATACAAAGGACTTTGATTTTCCTTGAGTACGGAGGTAGCATATACATAAACGAGAGTAATGGTACGCGTTCCGCACGTGATCGTTGCACGCGCTCCGTGCGTGGTTTGTTATATTGACCCATTATTCAAGGGCCAACGCATACATAAATGAAGTTTTGAAAAAAAAATCAACCACATAGATCCTTTTTTATGAGATAATTTTTTAATTTAAATAAAGAACAATTTTGGCACTTCGCGGTCGGACCAAAAACGTGTTTTCAACACAATTATTAATAAAGATATTTACTCTATACTTATGATGTTATTGTCCTTCTAAATGCTATTCAAACTAATACATATACTATGAATCCTATTTTCATCATATTAGCTAGAACAGTGTGCACTTCAACTGGATAAAATCCAAGATTTATTTTAGTTCGGGTGCTACGATCAAATCCTGTCAATGATGTGTATTTTAGGAGGTGAGCTACATGCCTACAAAGTATATATAGGTGCACCTTTATCCACTAATTATATCAACGCATGTCACAGTGCAACATTACTTAATATAGTGTTTATAAAATTTGAAGGGTGGGATAGTGAATTATTATTATCTACTACTGGAAGAGCCAAGTTGATTTGAAGCACCATCACACCAATTGTATTATACTGGATACTTATATACCAATATTGTAACAACCCGTATTTTCAATAACCTGTTATAACATAAATCGAGGCAGAATTTAATTCTAAAATCTGAATCAAGGGAAACGGGCTATGCCATTGCGTTCGTCTCGGAAAAATACGCGAAATAGAGTCTGAGTTTTCGAAAATCGGAGTCCGTATGACCCTATTAAGACCCAACGAAGTTTTCAGAAAATTCCAAAGCAAAAACAGATTTCAAATTCA
Source organism: Allium sativum (assembly GCA_030737875.1). Taxonomy (NCBI): domain Eukaryota; kingdom Viridiplantae; phylum Streptophyta; class Magnoliopsida; order Asparagales; family Amaryllidaceae; genus Allium; species Allium sativum. Next base: position 124,193,709 of record CM060926.1, on the reverse strand, counting down.
AGTTTGAATTTGAAAATTTGGGCCAGTTTGGGCCAGGCGGGAGAATTCCCGCCAGAACACCCAAGTCGACAGCCCTGTCGACTTGGGAGTTGACTTGGTTGGACCCAAGTCGATAGCCCTGTCGACTTGGCTGTCGACTTGGTCCAGCCGGGCTATTTAGCCTGGTGCACCATTTTGAGATTGTGTTGAGCTTGGGGGCCAGATTCGGTTTTAAGGGCTGAGATTGCAACTAGGGTTTAATCCTATGACCTAAAACACTTGCCTAATCTATAAATAAGGCCCTAACCTAGCCCTAAATCATCATTAATCTATCCTACAACTAAACTATGGCAAAATCAATCCTCTCATGGCCTCCACTCTCTTCATAAAATTCCTAAATAAATTTCTAAGTGATTTTCCATGCATACAAGTGTTTTCAAACTTGTATGAAAATCATTAGCTTGCATTCAAGTCAAGTTTCTATATTTGCATCATAAAGAAAGAGTTTTGATCATTTTGGCTCAAGGGTTTTTATGTTAGAGCTTGCATTTTGGGTTTGATTGATTTCATAAGGGCTTTGTCATATTTTTGTGACTTCTTAAGCATTGTAAGCCCTATTCTACTTTCATACTTAAACTCTAAAGTTAAATGTATGATATGCAAGTTTATATGCAAGTTTATATGCAAGTTTACTATGCTATGATATGCAAGTTTATCATGTTGTAACATGCAAGTTTATATGCAAGTAAGCCATGCTATGATATGCAAGTTCATCATGTCATGTGATGCAAGTTTGATATGCAAGTTTGTCATATGATATGCAAGTATGTTATGCAAGTTTGATATGCAAGTTTGTCATATGATATGCAAGTTATGTTATGCAAGTTTGGGTTGATCCTTTTGTTCATGTTATCATGTTATGCAAGCTTATCTTGGGTTTATGAGCATAAAGCTTCAAGCTTTATGCTAAAGGTTGCATTTTGGCAACATGTAAGTTATCATATCTCTTATGATAACTTGCATGTGAGGCTAAATGCGAACTTATGGCCATGTCTACATGTCATTTAGCACCATGTATCACCAATATGCCAAGTTTGGTTTTATGCATGTTTTTGGGGCCTAAAAATGTATTATGCAAGGGTATGAACACATGAACATTTCATATGCCACCATATTAAACTTGTGGCTTCAATACATTTATGTCATGATTATGCCAAGTTTCCTCTTTCTATCCTTTATGCGCTATTGCGATATGTAAGTGATGGGATTGCGTTTGGGGTTGGGTAAACTTAAAAAGACATAAAAACATAAGCTTGGGAATTTACCTATTAAGTTAGGTCTACCCATTGGGAATTTACCTATTAAGTTAGGTCTACCCAATTGCTTGAAAACTTGTAACATGTTTTGGAAACATGATGGACATGACACTTAGAAAAGATAAGTGTGACCAACTCGAGGTTGGGTTGAGTTTGTAGCGTAAACCTACCCGGAACCGACCGGCTTAACTAGTTGCTACAAACAATAGGACCCAATGTGAGAAGTTGGCCATGTTGTACCTCGAACCCGAGGTTAGACCAAGTTGTGGTGTAAAGCTACCCGGAACCGACCGGCTTAACTAGTAACCGCAACAAAGTCTAATGTGAGAGGTTAAGGCACATTAATTAATTAATGCCTCATGATTAGGGTTAAGTCATGGTCCACTTAATACTTAACCAATGTGGGCTTGGTAGATTAATCGGGGTTAAGTCATGAACTCATTGTTACACTTAACCAAGTTAATCCATGATTAGCAAGAGGGTTAAACCGTACTTAACCCACTAGAAAATCCTAGCAATGGGGGCCCACTCCAGCAGTAATCCCAAGTTGTATCATTAAGACCCTAGGGTCTAGGCTAGGGAGGGGGCACGATTACTGGGCTGGAGGTAAGCGACCAAAAGCGACGGCAGGGTGGTACGCCGGTGTAGTTCCGGGCGGACTCTGGTCGTGCACATAGTCCGTAGCCGGAGAAAACATGCAAGGGTACCAGTAGATCGGGACTGTGCACTCATGTTCATGGTGTCCAGGGGTTGACACCCTAGGGCTTGATACACCCGAAGGGTGGACCCGGCACAGTTCGACTACAATTATGTTTGGGCCGTATTGACACCAACACGTGACGAGTTAGGCTTAGGGAGCCGATCGACTAGACCGTTTGGTTGGACCTTGTATTAGGGTCATTTCATGTTATTGGGCCAAAGCTTGGGCCAAGGGATCAATACTTGTTTATTCAAGTCATGTTAGTTTGCTAGTACACCTGTGGTGCAAAACCTAAATCCTGATTATGCGATGACACCTTTATCTACCTTGTTAGTTAATCATCATGCTAGTATGTAGTTATCCTTATGTTCATCTCAGCTTTCATCGTGCCAGTTAACTTTATCAGTTTACATTGATTGTAGTAGGTCTTACTCCGTCTTTTTGACTGACCTGTTTTCTTTCGCCTCTTTTCTTCCGTTCCCCCCCAGGTTCTCAGGGAGGGAATATTGGAGCTTAGCTGGATTTCTGACCACTTGCTTGAGGGATTTAGCTCATGTACGGTTTGACATGAAGCTAGCTATGGCTATCATTTCTTTTGGGGATTAGTACTTATGTATTTCATTTTTTCAGTTGATGTTGTTTTTATCTAGACTTGTTTATTTGGAAAGCTATGTTGTACCAGACTTGTTTTGAAATGGTTTAAAATCTTCCGCTGTTTTATCTATGTTATTTACTCTGTTTACGCATATACATATGTTCTTGTTCTGCCTTGATATATCATTATGCATGTTTACCTGATTCAAACGCCCCTCCAAAGTCAGAGTGCTTGCAAGAGTCACCCTGGCGGAGGTGGGGTGTTACAATTTGGTATCAGAGCATATGGTTTACGAGAAGGAACAAAAAGGTTTTTAGAAAACTTTTGGAAAACTATTTTCAAAACCAAGTATAAAGTATTTTCCAGAGAAAAGTCTAGTTTATTTTAAAGGCTATTCCCCAAAAAGCCATTAGCAAAATTCCTTCGTTTTTCTCCATTCTGAATCTGTCTTTTTCTTCGTTTCAGTATGGCCGATAACTTTGCTATTCCGGAGGGAGTACACGTACCTGTTTGGTATAGGAGACTTTTGGAGGCTAGGGCGACCGAAGCCAGCCCCGCAGATGTCCCTCCTCCTCCTCCTCCAGTAGTTAATGTCCCTCCTCCTCCTCCAGTAGTTAATGTCCCTCCTCCTCCTCCTCCAGTAGTTAATGTTCCTCCTCCTCCTCCTCCAGTAGTTAATGTTCCTCCTCCTCCTCCTCCTCCGGTAGTTAATGTTCCTCCTCCTCCTGTCGCTGAGGTTCCTCTTCCTCCTCCCCCTCAGCATCCTCAAGCTGACTTCGCAAAGACTTGCAAAGATTTCAATGCAATGGGTGGCAATAACTTTCAAGGCACTGAGACTTTTGTAGAGGCCAGAAATTGGTTGAAAGAGACCGAGGATTTATTTGCTATCTTTGGGATAGACGATCAGAGGAAGATCTTGTTGGCGGTTTGGCTTATGAAGGATGAAGCCGCTTATTGGTGGGAAGTCACCAATGGTACTAGGCCTGTTGAGACTTGGGCCGATTTCAGGGCAAGGTTCATGCTTAAGTTTTTATCTTCTGCCGAGGAGAATCTGCAAATGGAGAGGTTCATAACTCTGAGACAAGGAGATATGTCTGTCAAAGAATATGTGAACAAGTTCAATCAGTTAGCTCGTTTTGGCTTGGATATGGTGAATACTCCTCAGAAGAAGGCTCTACGTTTTGCTAGAGGATTGAATGAGCCGTTGTAGGGATTGGCTATGTCACATATTCCCCATGGGACCATGTTTGAAAGCTTGGTTGATATGGCGTTACTTCAGGGAGATGTCAAGAAAGAGACCAAGATGAATGATACTCAGGCCAAGAAGACTGATTCCCAGTGAAAAGGAAATCAGGGTAATCCAAGTGGTCAGAGCAGTCAAGGCAATCAGAACAAGAACAAGAGTCAAGGCAACAAGGGGAACAACAACAAGGGCAATAACAACAAGGGCAAGAACAACAAGGGGAAGTGCCATTATTTTGGTTCAGTTGGGAATCTTATTAAGGATTGTAAGAAGAGGAAAAGGAAGAATGGTGAATGCTTTTTCTGCGGTGAGACTGGACATTTCAGTAAGGATTGCCCGAGGAAGCAAGGGCAAGGCCAGGGTCAGACTCAGTGTGCTGGACCTTCAGGAGGGCAAGTTCATGCTCTCAATGTCGCTCCAGTTCCCGATCGAGGTAGTATTTTTGTTGAGAGCCTTGTATATATTTCTGATTTTCCAGTTCGTACCTTGTTTGATTTTGGTGCATCGCATAGCTTTATCTCATCTGATCTTGTTGATAGTTTGCACCTTAGTACTAGCTTGGTAGATGATCCCGTCTATGTCTCAAATCCTATTGAGGGTTCCGCCCATTTGTCTATGATATGTGGGGATTTAAGGATCTCTATACTGAGTGTAGAGTTCTTGTGCAGTGCTTATGTTCTTGGTTTCAGGGGATACGGATTGATATTGGGCATGGATTGGCTGTCCAGATATGGAGCCATTCTTGATTGTGAGCATAGGGTTGTGAGGCTCGTGACTCGCCTCGGAAACACCCTAGAGATTTCTTATGATCCGAGAGGTCCCGTCATGTTGTGCTATCTTGAATCACTCGACTCGTCAATGGAAACTCTTCAGTCTGTGAGAGTGGTTCGAGAGTATCCGGATGTTTTCGATGAAGTTAGGGGGTTGCCCCCTAAGCGAGAGATTGATTTCCGCATTTATCTAGTGGATAATGCAAAGCCGGTTTCTTTGCCCGTTCGGCACATGGCTCCGCATGAAAGGCGGGAGCTAAGTAAGCAAGTAAAAGAGTTGCTTGAGAAGAACTTCATTAGACGAAGTATATCTGAATGGGGAGCGCTTGTGGTATTTGCTACCAAGGCAGATGGTTCTCTCCGACTTTGTGTTGACTATCGAGAGTTGAATAAGCTGACTAAGAAGAACAGACACCCGTTACCGAGGATTGATGATCTCTTTGACCAGCTTGTCGGTGCTTCTGTTTTCTCTCAGCTTGAGCTTGCTACGGGATTCCATCAGCTCAGGGGAGCTGAAGATAATATAGACAAGACTGCGTTCAGAACTCCAGATGGACTCTTCGAATGGCTTGTCATGCCATTCGGCTTGACTAATGCACCCGCATATTTCGTGGACTTGATGAGTAGGATGTTCAGGGAGTTCTTGAACAAGTTTGTCGTGGTCTTCGTAGATGATATTATGATCTTCTCTAAGGATGAGGAAGAACACGCAAGGCATCTCGTGGAGGTGATGGATACGCTTAGAGCGCATCAGTTGAAGGCCAAGTTCTCCAAGTGTCACTTTTGGAGAAGGGAAGTTAGATTCCTTGGGCATATAGTATCTAAGCAAGGCTTAGCGGTGGATCCTGCTAAGGTAGTTGCAGTTCAGGATTGGAAGACTCCAAGGAATGCAATAGAAGTGAGAAGTTTTCTAGGTCTTGCGGGTTTTTACCGGAAGTTCATCAAGGACTTCGCGAAGATTTCCGCTCCTCTCACTAAATTGACGAAGAAGAATTTAGTTTTTGCTTGGAGCATAGAATGCGAGCTTGCTTTTCAGAAGCTCAAGAGAGCTCTTACATCAGCACCTGTTCTAGCTTTGCCCAATGGAGGGAAGTTATTTACAGTATACACCGATGCATGTGGCACGGGGTTAGGAGCTGTTCTGATGCAAGAAGGAAGAGTGATATGCTTTGGCGGTAGACAACTCAAAGTGCATGAGAAGAATTATCCCACTCATGACTTAGAGTTGGCAGCAATAGTATATGCACTCAAGGCTTGGCGCCATTATCTTCTGGGAGAAAGATTTGAGCTTTATACCGATCACAAGTCATTGAAGTATCTCTTTTCTCAGAAGGATCTGAATCTGAGGCAACAAAGATGGATGGAATTCTTGGCGTCCTATGATTTTGAGATAGCCTATACCCCTGGCAAGGGGAATGTGGTAGCAGATGCATTGAGTAGAAGAAGGTTGACTCTGAGTCCTCTATTCGTTGAGATGAAGAATTTAGAGTATGCGGCAACCTTTGATTTCTCTTTGGCGGTTGAGTCGATGACCGGTTCTTTAGCATCTCTGGAACTCAGACCTACCCTTCTTGATCAAGTTGGGGCTTCACAGAGAGAAGACCCTCAGATAGTTGAGATTATGGATAAGCTGATTCGAGGAGAGACGTCTAGTCATCTCGCTCGATATTCTATTGATGACAAGGGTTGGCTGAGGAGAAATGGAAGGTTATGTGTTCCAATGGTGGAAGATTTAGTAAGAAGAGTTCTTGAGGAAGCGCATCGCTCTAAGTTGACTATACATCCGGGCGGAGATAAGATGTATAAAGATATGAAGCGCATTTTCTTTTGGCCTGGGATGAAGAAGGATGTGGCAGAGTTTGTCTCTAGATGTATCATTTGCGAGCCAGTTAAGGCCGAGTCAAAGAAGCCCGGTGGGCTATTGCATCCTCTCGGCGTTCCACTATGGAAGTGGGAGAGTATTTCCATGGATTTTATCGATGGGCTACCAAGGTCAAGGAAAGGGAATACGAGCATTTGGGTTATTGTGGATAGACTTACGAAGAGTGCTCATTTCATTCCGGTGAAGAGCAAGAGGACCGCATCTTGGCTAGCGTCTGTATATCTTCGTGAGATTGTGAGACTTCATGGAGTCCCTTCTAGTATAGTCAGTGACCGTGACCCAATCTTTACAAGTCAATTCTGGAATAGCTTGCAAGAAGCTATGGGCACGAGGTTGAATCTAAGTACGGCTTATCACCCACAGACGGACGGTCAAACCGAAAGGGTGAATAGGGTACTCGAGGATCTGTTGAGGCTTTGTATTCTGGATTTTTGTGGTACTTGGGAAGACCATCTTCCTCTTGTTGAATTTGCATATAATAACAGTTATCAGGCAAGCATAGGGATGGCACCATTTGAAGCTTTATATGGGAGGCCGTGCAAGTCGCCTACATGTTGGTGGGAGACTACAGATAAGCTTATACTTGGGCCTGATCAGATCAGAGATACATCCGAGAAGATCGAGTTGATTCGGAGACGGACGAAAGCGGCCCAAGACCGACAGAAGTCCTATGCTGATAAGCGAAGAACTGATTTGGAGTTTGATGTTGGGGATATGGTTTTCGTGAAGGTTTCTCCTTTGCGGAATGTGGTCCGATTTGGAGCCGTTGGGAAGTTAGCACCGAGGTTTGTTGGACCATTCCCTATTATAGAGAGGATCGGGCATATGGCTTATAGAGTGAAGTTGCCCGTGAAGCTTGCCGGAGTACACGATGTTTTTCATGTCTCGCATCTCCGGAAGTGTTTACATGAATCAGCAGAGGTTGTTGAGCCGAGTGTTCTGAAAGATGTGGAAGTGGAGAAAGAGGCTACCTTGAGGAGAGCTCCGATTCGTATCTTGGGACGGAGACCAAGAAGCTAAGGAATCGAGAGGTCAAGTTGGTGAAGGTTCAATGGGGTGAAGCCGAAGAAGACGCAACTTGGGAAACCGAGGAGAAGATGCGTGGGCTTTATCCATTCCTTTTTGAGGGTACACTCTCAATCTCTTTTCTTTGATTAGCATATCTTTCTCTTTGCTATCCATGTTTATCTAGTTTATCGTGTTAATCTTGTCATGAGAACCTTAGGTAGAAACCCTTTGGACGAAACATGTGTTTGAAACATGTTATGCTTGATGGTTGCAAATGGTTGCAAGTGTTTGTAAGTGGTTACTCGTAGATGCATTATACACGTTAGGCACTAGATCGGCTCACACACTCCTCATATTGCATATGCATGAGTGGTTATGCTTATTCATGGATGAAAATTTTTGTGTTATCACATGGATGTTGCATATGGATGTATGTGATGTGCACACATATAGATGTTATACATTATGTTAGGGATTGCATACATATGGATTCATTTCACTAACATAATTTGCATTGATGACATTTGCATTAGATAAGTACATATACACACACCTTTGCATATGCTCATACAACATTTAGAATCTTGTAAGGACAATGATTGCTCGTGGATGATGTTTTGAGTAGATGGATGTTGGATGGTAGGATACGTTCTTCCTAACTTGAAGATTTCGGGGACGAAATCCTTTAAGGAGGGGAGAATGTAACAACCCGTATTTTCAATAACCTGTTATAACATAAATCGAGGCAGAATTTAATTCTAAAATCTGAATCAAGGGAAACGGGCTATGCCATTGCGTTCGTCTCGGAAAAATACGCGAAATAGAGTCCGAGTTTTCGAAAATCGGAGTCCGTATGACCCGATTAAGGCCCAACGAAGTTTTCAGAAAATTCCAAAGCAAAAACAGATTTCAAATTCAAGTTTGAATTTGAAAATTTGGGCCAGTTTGGGCCAGGCGGGAGAATTCCCGCCAGAACACCCAAGTCGACAGCCCTGTCGACTTGGGAGTCGACTTGGTTGGACCCAAGTCGACAGCCCTGTCGACTTGGCTGTCGACTTGGTCCAGCCGGGCTGTTTAGCCTAGTGCACCATTTTGAGATTGTGTTGAGCTTGGGGGCCAGATTCGGTTTTAAGGGCTGAGATTGCAACTAGGGTTTAATCCTATGGCCTAAAACACTTGCCTAATCTATAAATAAGGCCCTAACCTAGCCCTAAAGCATCATTAATCTATCCTACAACTAAACTATGGCAAAATCAATCCTCTCATGGCCTCCACTCTCTTCATAAAATTCCTAAATAAATTTCTAAGTGATTTTCCATGCATACAAGTGTTTTCAAACTTGTATGAGCATCATTAGCTTGCATTCAAGTCAAGTTTCTATATTTGCATCATAAAGAAAGAGTTTTGATCATTTTGGCTCAAGGGTTTTTATGTTAGAGCTTGCATTTTGGGTTTGATTGATTTCATAAGGGCTTTGTCATATTTTTGTGACTTCTTAAGCATTGTAAGCCCTATTTTACTTTCATACTTAAACTCTAAAGTTAAATGTATGATATGCAAGTTTATATGCAAGTTTATATGCAAGTTTACTATGCTATGATATGCAAGTTTATCATGTTGTAACATGCAAGTTTATATGCAAGTATGCCATGCTATGATATGCAAGTTCATCATGTCATGTGATGCAAGTTTGATATGCAAGTTTGTCATATGATATGCAAGTATGTTATGCAAGTTTGATATGCAAGTTTGTCATATGATATGCAAGTTATGTTATGCAAGTTTGGGTTGTTCCTTTTGTTCATGTTATCATGTTATGCAAGATTATCTTGGGTTTATGAGCATAAAGCTTCAAGCTTTATGCTAAAGGTTGCATTTTGGCAACATGTAAGTTATCATATCTCTTATGATAACTTGCATGTGAGGCTAAATGCGAACTTATGGCCATGTCTACATGTCATTTAGCACCATGTATCACCAATATGCCAAGTTTGGTTTTATGCATGTTTTTGAGGCCTAAAAATGTATTATGCAAGGGTATGAACACATGAACATTTCATATGCCACCATGTTAAACTTGTGGCTTCAATACATTTATGTCATGATTATGCCAAGTTCCCTCTTTCTATCCTTTATGCGCTATTGCGATATGTAAGCGATGGGATTGCGTTTGCGTTTGGGTAAACTTAAAAAGACATAAAAACATAAGCTTGGGAATTTACCTATTAAGTTAGGTCTACCCATTGGGAATTTACCTATTAAGTTAGGTCTACCCAATTGCTTGAAAACTTGTAACATGTTTTGGAAACATGATGGACATGACACTTAGAAAAGATAAGTGTGACCAACTCGAGGTTGGGTTGAGTTTGTAGCGTAAACCTACCCGGAACCGACCGGCTTAACTAGTTGCTACAAATAATAGGACCCAATGTGAGAAGTTGGCCATGTTGTACCTTGAACCCGAGGTTAGACCAAGTTGTGGTGTAAAGCTACCCGGAACCGACCGGCTTAACTAGTAACCGCAACAAAGTCTAATGTGAGAGGTTAATGCACATTAATTAATTAATGCCTCATGATTAGGGTTAAATCATGGTCCACTTAATACTTAACCAATGTGGGCTTGGTAGATTAATCGGGGTTAAGTCGTGAACTCATTGTTACACTTAACCAAGTTAATCCATGATTAGCAAGAGGGTTAAACCGTACTTAACCCACTAGAAAATCCTAGCAATGGGGGCCCACTCCAGCAGTAATCCCAAGTTGTATCATTAAGACCCTAGGGACTAGACTAGGGAGGGGGCACGATTACTGGGCTGGAGGTAAGCGACCAAAAGCGACGGCAGGGTGGTACGCCGGCGTAGTTCCGGGCGGACTCTGGTCGTGCACATAGTCCGTAGCTGGAGAAAACATGCACGGATACCAGTAGATCGGGACTGTGCACTCATGTTCATGGTGTCCAGGGGTTGACACCCTAGGGCTTGATACACCCGAAGGGTGGACCCGGCACAGTTCGACTACAATTATGTTTGGGCCGTATTGACACCAACACGTGACGAGTTAGGCTTAGGGAGCCGATCGACTAGACCGTTTGGTTGGACCTTGTATTAGGGTCATTTCATGTTATTGGGCCAAAGCTTGGGCCAAGGGATCAATACTTGTTTATTCAAGTCATGTTAGTTTGCTAGTACACCTGTGGTGCAAAACCTAAATCCTGATTATGCGATGACACCTTTATCTACCTTGTTAGTTAATCATCATGCTAGTATGTAGTTATCCTTATGTTCATCTCAGCTTTCATCATGTCAGTTAACTTTATCAGTTTACATTGATTGTAGTAGGGCTTACTCAGTCTTTTTGACTGACCTGTTTTCTTTCGCCTCTTTTCTTCCGTTCCCCCCCCCCCCCCTCCCCAGGTTCTCATGGAGGGAATATTGGAGCTTAGTTGGATTTCTGACCGCTTGCTTGAGGGATTTAGCTCATGTACGGTTTGACATGAAGCTAGCTATGGCTATCATTTCTTTTGGGGATTAGTACTTATGTATTTCAGTTTTTCAGTTGATGTTGTTTTTATCTAGACTTGTTTATTTGGAAAGCTATGTTGTACCAGACTTGTTTTGAAATGGTTTAAAATCTTCCGCTGTTTTATCTATGTTATTTACTCTGTTTACGCATATACATATGTTCTTGTTCTGCCTTGATATATCATTATGCATGTTTACCTGATTCAAACGCCCCTCCAAAGTCAGAGTGCTTGCAAGAGTCACCCTGGCGGAGGTGGGGTGTTACAAATATCTACCAAGTTCAGTCTTGCATAAAATAGTAGGAATGTGTGCAGATTTATTTTAGTGCTTCAGTCCTCAAAGAATTGCATGGGACCAATTGTGTAGGCCTAAATCAAAAGGGGGATAGGCCTCACATTGTTCAAAGACTTGAAGCAGACTATATTATCTAAGTTACCATTTTAATCCTTTTTTGGATCTTCTCATTTTGTGGTTGCTTAGCTTAATCATATCCACATATCTTTGGTAATTAAAGAAAAACGTGTATTCCATTTTTGCAAATGCGATAAACGACTAACTAATATGATTCAACGAACATCAATGAAAGAATTAAAGTTGGCAGCATCCACTTAAATCATGAATTCACAACATCTCTCCTTAAATATACAAATTAAAAAGAAAAGAAAAAACTGAAATAACACAACAAAATTCCTCGGTTTTAATTATGTTCAAACTTAGAAGCAACATACAACAAAGAAAACTTACTAAGGATGAACTTTCATATTTGATCAGATTTCGAGATATATACAATTGTGCCAAACATTTACAAAAGGTATATTTCTGCAACATACAAATTAAAAAACAAAATATCTTATGCAATTAACATAAGTAATGATAATTGGTAGCTTCTACTTCATCATGGGTCTAACGGTTAATAACTTTATCCATGAATGATGATTGCAAGAATTGAAATTTTGACCATCTGCAATTTACATTACTAAACAATATATAAATGTGAATCACTTGTGATGAACAATTCATGTAGCAACTCTATTGAAAGCTACATTAAGCATATATATATATATATATATATATATATCCAGTTACCAAACACTACGTATTTGTAGCAAAGTAAAATGGTCATCTTATACACAATAATGGCAACAAAAGCGAAATAGCTAAAGTGCCAATTCTATGAACTTCTATGTTCAAAGTGCAGAAATAGTCAATCAAATTATAAGATGGAATAATAATCTCCAGTGTTATTAAGAATTGAATGACAGAAAAATATCAAAAGAACTTACATCAATCATTTTGCACATGAAAGTTACAGAGTTAGCAATTATTCCATTTAATTCACTTTCGCGCATATGCAAAAATATTCGCTAATCAGTTTTCTAGTATTTTGTTGCTAATTAATTATTGGATTATAAGCAAATGAACCTGTACCATATTTAGATGGACCTAATAAGGAATTTGTTAACATTCTGCAAAAAAAATTGAGGTATGGAATCCATGCCTCCACTGAACGATAAAGTATTGTTGTTATGAATACAATATGTGTATCAACTGCACATCATTTGTTGAAACTTGTTTTCTAGTTGAAAATATTTTTCACACATGCCTACATTATTATTAATGCAAACAATTTGCAGGCTTTAATAAAGATAATGGGGTCACCGGGTAAAAGCAAGGTAACATCTCCATAACACAGATTTTTTTTCAGTAACGCAAAGTTCACGCAACTGTACTTAGCTTGTTCCAGCTTTTTTTTCTTGTACAAATCAAAAAAAGAGTTATCTACAAAATTATCAGATAGAACTAAAATCTTCCACAAATAGAATAGGAGAAGGAAAACTGCTCACACAAATTTATGGAAAGCCAAACCTAGACTTATTTCGAATATAATAATAAATATAAAAATGGACTTGAATATTCAAACGTAAAAGATTAAGCCAAGAGATAGATCTTTGGTACTTTAAAAATCTATGTGAAGGATCGGTAAATTTTTATTACGATGAGTCAAGTAATAAATCTTTTTAAAGTAAACCATGAAATCAATAATTGAAGTAAGCTACAACACCTTACTATAATAAGTGATATAACAATTCAATGTTAACTTTTTAACTAACGGGAAAAAGGGAAATAAAGCAGGCATGAGGCATCAAGAAGCAAACCCCGGTTCTACTGCTTTTAGCGTAGTAATTAGCCGATTGAAAAATGTCTACAACAAAACAAACATAAATAGTGTGTATTGATCCATTTTGATATATAGTACGTTAATCTATAAATGAATAGATGATAGATTGATAAAAAAAACTAATGCAAGCAATGGTTGTAATAATTTTCTACCTGAAGCAAGCAGTGGATATAATAGTTGAAGCAACCATGGCATGGTAATTATGTTACTTTATATTTATAAGTGTGGATAATTTGCCATTTGACAACTACACTACGATAAATCAGTTTACAGGGGTAACTTCATGCAATTAATATTAAAATAATAGACGAAAAACGTTTCAGACTAGGAGAAGTAGAAAGATAAAGCGAGTAGGTATATTATAATGAAGCAAAATCTAATTCAACTATTATCATCATATATACTACCCAGTATAGATTTTGTAATCGTCCTTATGTTCTTAATGTTTTTTTATGCATGTCCTTATGATATATGTGTTTCAAAGGAGGATACATATTCTTGATTTAGCAAAAATTAGACTGACATATATTAAAAGTAGAGTGACACACACACAAAACAAAATATCTGGTAATGAAGAGAATACAATGTAAATTAGACTATGGGCATGGTAAATTATCATGCACTTTTATATTATTATTTATTTATTTATCAATATTCAAAAAAGTGTCCTAAGATATCTTAACAATAATTGGTATAGTTCTACCAAGTCCATGTGACATACACAATTAGGTTGAGTTTCATAGGGTGTTTAACATGTAGTGGCAGCACAGACGTTGTGGCTAGCTGCAGCTGCAGCACAACCGCTGTGGCTAGGTGTAACTGCACCACAGCCGCTGCAGCTGTGCCGCAGCTGCAGCAGCTATGCCGCGGGCAGCAGCTGTGCCGCGGGCAGCAGCTGTGCCGCCGCAGCAGCAGCTGTGCCGCCGCTGCAGCAGCTATGCCGCCGCTGCAGCAACTGTGCCGCGGGAAGCAACTGCTGCATCTAGCGGCAGCAGCATAGCTGCTGCTACTAACGCCTGCAGCATAGCCGTTGCGCTTTGTGCATGGGTGTGTGTCATGCGTAAATTGTAAATTTTAATTATGTATGCTACTTTCAACTATCTTGTTTTCAATGATACATGTGATTTCGTCTACACATTGTTTTATTGAGTAACTGAATGCTGCAGCACACTGATGTGAGTTAGGTGGATGTTATTTCTCTTTACATAATGTTGCAGCATTTGTTTAAATGCATGGATGTGAGTTAGGTGGATGTTATGTCTATTTACATAATGCTACAACATATGCATAGTTCGTTATTTCTTTGTTTATTGAAGTTTTACCATTATTGAGAGAATTGCATTTTGTTTGTTTTTGAAATTTTGCAGGTAGATATATACTGCGCAGAAGCTATTCAATAAGGCGATCGGTTTGTTTTTGAAAGTTTGTCTTTAGTGAGAAAATTGCAATATCGCATTATTGGATCTTTTTGAAGTTGGGATTTAGTAAGTTAAAATTCTTAGTTTGCATTTTGTTCACTCTTGCAGTACGGCCAGATTATATTGTATTTGGTTCTTTCTTGTAGTAAGACCGGATTATTGACACTATCTATGTATTATATTGTTTTCTTATTCATATGTCGTTGATATTAAATGTATGTATTATTAACATTATTAATGAAATTATTACATTTATGTATTGTTTTATAGTCCGAATATCAATAACTATTTGTTTTGATATATTGAGAATGATGGTGATTTATATGGGTGGGAGCAAGTTTTATCAAAGAGGATTTTTTGTTTCGGTTGTATCTACAACCGAAGCAAGAAGAAAGTTCATTTATGCTCCCTGCTCTTTTTACGTTGGTTGTTGGAAACCGGAGCAACAAATTATTATTTTCTTCGGTTGTTTATCCTTAGCTACAAACTTTGCTTTGTTGCGTCTTCTACATTTGCTTCAGATGTTAAACCGAAGCAAAAACATATTATTTGCTTCGGTTCTTTGTCCGAAGCAACAAATTTTGGTCTGTTGCGTCGTCTGCAGTTGCTTCGGTTCCAGAACCGAAGAAACAGGGGGTAAATAACCGAAGCAACTGCCCTGTTTTGTAGTAGTGTTCATGTGTTCTTACTTTATTATTATCTCTTGTTCTGTTGATTATTTTCATTAATCATTGGTGATTGCGGTGCTTTGGCTGGGTTTGTCTGTGTCATTCATAGCAAACTGGTATCTGAGCAAAGTTGGTTAATTTGTAGTATCTCCTGATGGATTCTAGTAATATCAATACTAGTAGAATGATTAGTTTGAATGGAGCTAACTATCATATTTGGAAGAGAAAAATGAGAGACTTGTTGTATGTCAAAAGTTAGCATTTACCTGTGTTTAGTGATGAAAAACCAAAAGGTAAAACTGATGAAACAAGTGTGTGGATTTATTCGTCAGTGGGTTGATGATAATGTTTTGAATCATATAAATGGTGATGTTCATGCTAGATCACTATGGCAAAAACTTGAATCTCTTTATGCTAATAAGTCTGGAAATAATAAATTGTACCTTATCAAGCAATTGATGGGCTTGAAGTACAATTCAAGCAAGTCACTTTCTGATCACCTGAATGATTTTCATGGCATTATTCAGTAATTATCAGCTATGGATATCAATTTTGATGATGAAATTCAGGGACTTTTGTTACTTGGCACTCTTCCTGATTCATGGGACACTTTCAGAATGACACTTTGCAACTCAGCTCCACATGGCAAAGTTACCCTGGATATTGCCCAAGTTGGTATTTTGAATGAGGAGACGAGGAAGAAATCTCATGGTGTGTCTTCTTCATCCGAGGAAGCATATGTTGCTGAAAACAGAGGAAGAAGCAAGAGTAAAGGTCCAGTTTCCAAAGACAAAAGAAGAAGCAAATCTCGTGGAAGATACGCAAATATGAAGTGCCATTATTGTGATAAATTCGGTCACATAAAGAAACATTGCTACAAGTGGAAAAGAGACAACAATGGTGGTAAAGGCATGGAAGATAAGAAGCAAGATCAAAAGGATTGCAGTAATGATGATTGAGCTGCTATTGACCCTAGCGGTGATCTTATCATTGTACATGATGAGAGCTATGTGAACCTTGCTAAATATGAGTCGAGTTGGGTCATTGACAGTGGTGCATCACTACATGTGACATCGCGGAAGGAATTCTTCACATCTTATACACCTGATGACTTTGGGGTGTTGAAGATGGGTAATGATGGTGTGGCTCAGGTTGTGGGCATTGGAGATGTATGCTTGGTGACCAACATTGGAGCAAATTTAATGCTTAAAAATGTAAGACATATTCCAGAAATCTGATTAAACTTGATCTCTACTGGAAAACTCGATGATGATGATGGCTACTGCAACACTTTTCATAGAGGTCAATGGAAGCTTACTAAAGGGAACATGGTGCTAGCTCATGGGAAGAAGCATACAAGCATGTACTTGCTGCAAGCCTCAATTCCCACTGATTCTGTAAATGTGGAAAATGACGATCTTGCAAAATTATGGCATATAAGACTTGGTCATATAAGTGAAAAGGGGCTAAGTTGTTTGATGAAGAAAAATGCACTACTTGATTTGAAGTATGTACATTTGGACAAATGTTCTCATTGTTTTGCAGGAAAGCGGAATCGGGTCTCCTTTAAGAGATATCCTCCTTCAAGAAAATCAGGTTTGCTTGATCTTGTTCATTCTGATGTTTGTGGTCCGTTAAAAGTTAAGACCTTTAGTGGTGCACTTTACTTTGTTACTTTTATTGATGATTGTTCAAAGAAATTGTGGACATATGCTTTAAAAACAAAAGATCAGGTATTTGATGTTTTTAAGCAGTTTCAAGCCTTGGCTAAAAGGCAATCTGGTAAAAAGCTAAAGTATTTATGTTCTGACAATGGTGGTGAGTACATTGGTCCACTTGATGAATATTGTAAGGCTCAAGGTATTCGGCATCAAAGAAGACTCCACAACTGAATGGTGTAACAGAGAGAATGAATAGGACTTTGTTAGAGAGAATGAGGTGCATGCTTTTAGAGGCTAAGTTGCCAAAACACTTTTGGGGTGAAGCTTTATTTACAGCTACACGTGTGATTAATTTTTCACCTTTTTTTCTTTGAATGGTGATGTTCGAGATAAGGTTTGGCTTGGCAAGGAGGTTTCTTACAGTCATTTACGTGTCTTTGGGTGTAAGGCGTTTGTATATGTGCCTAATGATGAAAGATCGAAGCTGGATTCCAAGACTCGCCAATGCATCTTTATGGGCTATGGTCTTGACAAGTTTGGCTATAGGTTTTATGATCCTACAGAGAAGAAATTGATTCGTAGCAAGGATGCACACTTTGTTGAAGACCAAACAATTGAAGATATTAAGAAACCACAAGAATCTGCATCTCATAGTGGTTATGATCTGGTTGATTTAGATCTACCTCCTTTGACTCCTGCACCAGCTCTAAATGAACAAGTATAAGAAAATGATAATGAAGGTCATGTACCTGAGGAAGATGATCCCCATAATGAAGATGCTGAAATTGATCATCATGCTTCTCCTGAAACTCAAACAACCTTTGTAAGGCGATCTACCAAGGAACGACGTCCTTCCACTAGGTATCCTTCTTCCGAGTATGTTCTTTTAACCGACGGAGGAGAACCTGAGACCTTTAAGGAAGCTATAGACAGCGATGATAAGCAACTTTGGTTGGATGCAATGAAAGAAGAGATGAAGTCATTGCATGATAACAAAACTTTTGTTCTAGTGAAACTACCGAAGGAAAAGAAGAAGGCTTTGAAGAATCGCTGGGTTTACAAGCTGAAACAAGATGAAAATGCAAAGAAGCTTCGCTACAAAGAAAGGCTTGTTGTAAAAGGATGCAACAAAGAAAGGGAATTGACTTTGAAGAGATATTTGCACCGGTTATCAAGATGTCTTCCATCAGAGTTGTTTTGGGTCTTGCTGCTAGTTTAAATTTAGAAGTTAAGCAGTTGGATGTGAAGACCGCCTTCCTTCATGGTGAGCTTGAAGAAGACATTTACATGGAACAACCAGAAGGCTTTAAAGTCAAAGGGAAGGAAGAATACGTGTGCAAATTAAAGAAGAGTTTATATGGTCTAAAACAAGCTCCAAGATAATGGTATCACAAATTTGATTCTTTTATAGGGGAGCAAGGCTACAAAAAGACATATAATGATCATTGTGTTTTCTTGAAGAAATTTGCTAACGATGATTTTATCATTTTGCTACTTTATGTTGATGACATGCTTATTATAGGGCAAAATGTAGATCGGATTGCTTGTTTGAAGCAACAGTTGAGCAAGACATTCTCCATGAAGGAACTTGGTCCGACAAAGGACATTTTAGGAATGAAAATTAATCGTGATCGCAAGGCTCGAAAGTTATGGCTATCACAAGAAGCATATATTCAGAGAGTGCTTAAAAGGTTCAACATGGAGAAAGCAACGCCTGTGAGTACTCCACTTGCTATGCATTTTAAGTTGAGTTCTTAACATTGTCCTTCCACAACTGAAGAGAAGGAGGAGATAACGCATGTTCCTTATGCTTCACCGTGGGTAATTTGATGTATGCAATGGTTTGCACTCGGCTTGATATAACTCTTGCTGTAGGTTTGGTTAGTAGATTTCTTTCTAATCCAGGAAAAGAGCATTGGAATGTTGCGAAGTGGATTATGAGATACTTACAGGGTACTGTTGATATGAAGCTTTGTTTTGGGAGTGACAAGCATTGTCTTGTTGGTTATTCAGATTCTGATATGGCAGGTGATATTGACTTGAGAAAATCTACTTTGGGTTATTTGATCATTTTTGCGGGGGGAGCAGTGTCTTGGCAATCTAGGCTACAAAAATGTGTGGCTTTGTCTACTACTGAGTCAGAGTTTATTGCAGCAGCAAAGGCATGTAAGGAGATATTGTGGATGAAGCAGTTTGTTCGTCATCTTGGATTTACACAAGAGAGGTATGTGTTGTATTGTGATAATCAAAGTGCAGTCCATCTTGCTAAGAATTCCACTTTTCATGCAAAGTCGAAGCATATTGATGTGAGATATCATTGGATACGTGATGTTCTTGATGAGAAGTTAATTGAGCTTGAGAAAATTCATACCGATGACATTGGTTCTGACATGATGACTAAAGCTTTGGTAAAAGACAAATTTGAGACTTGCCGTTCGATTGCCGGAATAGCAACCACCTCCACATAGTAGGGAGGGGGAGGTTTATTGGAAATTGGTCCCTTCCTATGTGGAAAAACTCATATTTATTTAATTGGAGCAATAAATGTTACTACGGTATTTTGCGCCTTTATTTGAATAGGTGACTATTTGACTTTGGTGTGCTTTGGTAATTGCACATTTATGGGAATTGTAATCTTACTAATTATGGTAGTTGAATGGAGACTTCAAGGTGCCTCTTTGGTGGCTATATATACATCCATTCTTGGGTAGCAAATTGACACACAAGATACAAGACAACAACATCAAAACTTTGTCGGTTTCTCCAAGATTTTGTGGGTTGCTTCTACTACTTTAAGATTGCCCTTTGCTGGAGTGTTTGTGCGAGATCTCTCAGCTTTTCTAAGCTCTGTTTCCCGGTGATATTTTTCACTTTTCTCGCCTTTGTTTTTGATGCTGTTTTTGCTAGCTATTGTTGGATGATCTGTGTATCCAATTTGTAACTTGGATTTGATTTGTGTACCACTCCATTATCATAGTAAGAGATGTTTGGGAGGACCCCCGCAATTGGTCCCGTGTTTTTTACTCTTCACATCGAAGAGGTTTTCCATGTTAAAAATTCATGTGTTCTTACTTTATTATTATCTCTTGTTCTGTTGATTATTTGCATTAATCATTGGTGATTGTGGTGCACTTGGCTGGGTTTGTCTGTGTCATTCATAACAGTGAAAACCCATCAAAGTATATCAGGATGGAGTGGTTGACTAAGCATTGAACCATCGATCCTATATGATCTACCGAACGTGATTATCACACACTTATTTTCATATTTTCCAAATAGTAAGTATGCTCGACCCGTGGATTGGCCTTGGGTCAATATCTTCTTTCATGAAATGACCTTAGAGATCTAGGCAAAATCTCGCAAAAGGCAGCACCACCTTCGTTGCATTCATATAGGTAGGTTTATCAGAAGTGCCTTATAACACACACCTCAACGATATATCTGTTATAAACCTATTAAGTTCTAAGCAGAGCATCCTCTCTTTGTCATTATAAGTACCAAGCACTTTTCTTTGGAATGTATGATAATACTTAGTTTTTCAGACTAAATATTATAGTGCATCCAACCGCAAACATATGAAGTACTTTTGCTCTTTGAACTCAAGGTAACAAATTTCTTTATTATGTTGAGTTGATTTTGTTCCATTGGCGATTGTATTGTATAGGCTTATTAAATCCAATCCCTGTGATGTTTTTATCACTAAGTTTCTTGCAAGCCCTTTAATAAATGGATCTGCCAAATTCTGGTTAGATATCACCAAATCTATGGTAATTACCCCTTCAGTTAGCATTTGCCTAACCAAACTGTGCCTTAGACCGATATGTCTAGATTTACCATTATAAACTTGGTTGTAAGCTTGTGACAACGTGATTGACTATCACAATGCACAGATATTGGTGGCATAGGTTTTGGCCACACAGGAATTTCTAATAATAAATTCTTTAACCATTCCACTTCTTTACTATCAGAAGCCAGTGCTATAAACTTAGCAGCCATGGTTGAATCAGCAATACATGTTTGTTTCTTTGAGGCCCTGGATATTGCTTCTCCACCAAGAGTGAATATCCATCCACCAGTTGATTTATTATCTTTACTTCCAGTGTTCCGACTAACATCTGTGTATCCTTCTATTACACTCGGATAACCGTTGTAATGTATACCATAATTTATGGTACCTTTTTAAATACTTTAAAATTATATGTATTGCATTCCAGTGGATATTACTAGGGTTACTAGTATATCTACTCATTTTGCCAATAGCATATGCAATATCTGGTCGTGTGCATGTCATTGCATACATCAAACTTCCAATAACTCTATCATATTCCAATTGTTATATAGCTCTTCCAGTTTTAGTGTATAACTGCATATTTGGATCAAACGGAGTAGACATAGGTTTACAATCGAATAAATTGAACCTTCTCAAAATTTTCTCAATGTAATGAGACTGGATAATTGATAATCCATCTTTTGTTTTCATGATTCTTATTCCAAGAATCATTTCAGCTACTCCCATATCTTTCATGTCAAAGCATGAAGATAAATATTTTTTAGTTTCTTCAATACTTGAAGTATCTATTCCAAATATAAGCATATCATCCACGTAAAGGCATATAATTACAAGTTTACCTGAATAAAACTTGCTATAGACACATTTGTCAGATTCAAAGATCCTAAAACCATTAGATATAATAGTTTTATCAAACTTTTCATGCCATTGCTTTGGTGCTTGTTTAAGACCATAAAGTGATTTGACAAGTTTACATACTTTATGCTCTTGTCCAGGCATTACAAAACCTTCTAGTTAAGACATATATATCTCCTCATCAAGTTCTCCATTTAGAAATGCAGTCTTGACGTCCATTTGATGAATTTCAAAATTATATATAGAAGCTAATGCAATTAAAGTCCTAATAGGTGAAATTCTTGCTACTGGGGCATATGTATGAAAATAATCTATTCTTTCTTTCTGTGTGAATCCTTTGGCAACTAATCTTGCTTTAAATTTTTCGAGTGTGCCATCTGCTTTTAACTTTTTCTTAAATATCCATTTACCCCTATTGGTTTAGAAACAGGAGTTAAATCTACTAGTTTCCAAGTTTTATTTCCCATAATAAAATCCATTTCATCATTTATGTCTTCTTGCCAAAATGATGAATCTTGAAATTTCATTTCCTCATTACATGTTAAAGGATCAAATTCTTTGTTTGTAGATATCATTATTTGATGCTCTACATTATTTCTATATCCTTCAGCCAAATATACGATGAAGTCTGGTCCAAAAGATTTTTCTATCCTTCTTTGTTTACTTCTCCTAAAAAAATCATCAATTTCGTTGATATTTCCATTAGTGTTTTCTACAGGTTCAATAGTTGGTTCATTAACCTTCACCATTTCATTAATAGGTGTATTGACCTCCACCGTTTCATGAACCGGTTTATTTTGAATAGATGTAAATCTATTCTCATAAAACACTACATCCCTTGATTCTATTATTGTATTTACTTCAATAGAGCTATTAGGTTCTATTACTAGAAACCTGTATCCTTTGTTATGTTGAGCATATCCTAAGAATATGCACTTGATAGCCTTTTGTGCTAATTTCCTTATTTTTGGTTTAGGTAATCGGACAATTCCTCTACATCCCCAAACTCTATAATAATCAAGATTTGGTTTTCATCTCATCCAAAGTTCATAAGGAGTATTATTGCTTTTCTTACGAGGTATTCTATTCAGAATATAACATGCCATAAGTAAAGCTTCTCCCAAGAAACTAGTATAAAGTCTTGAATTATACAACATTACATTAACCATTTTGGTAAGGGTTCTATTTTTCCTTTCAGCCACTCCATTTTGTTGTGGAGTATAAGCAATAGATGTTTCATGTATAATTCCTGCTGATTCAAGATATTCAAGAAATTGATATTCGCCTCCCCTATCAGATCTAAGTGTTTTCATTTTAGCATCACACTGGTTTTCTACTTCAGTTTTATATGTCATAAATGAATTTAACACTTCACTTTTAGCATGCATAAGATGAACATAACAATATTTTAAGTAATCATCTATAAATGTGACAAAATATTTCTTTCCACCTCTAATAGGAGTACTATGCATATCACATGCATACTATGAATAAGTTATAACAATTTTGTTGCACTCTCCGCTTTAATAGGAAATGATTTTCTAATGATCTTAGTTAATGAACATATCCTACACTTATCTAGCATATCATTTTGGTGTTTGGGAATCCGATTCAATGGTATCATATCAAGCATGCATTTATGATTAACAAGTCCTAATCTATTGTGCCATAATGAAAATGAGTCAACAATATAAGCAGAATTCATACTTTTATTAATATCAACATTCAGTTTAAACAGACCATCACACATGTACCATTTTCCTACAAACACGCCGCCATTGATCAACACATATTTGTCTGACTCAAAGACTTGTTTGAAACCATAATTATTAAGAAGACTTCCCCAAACAAGATTCTTCCTAATTTCGGTACATAATATATATCATTCAATGTCAGAACTTTTTCAGATGTGAATTCCAAATCCATTATCCCCTTCCCTTTGACCTCTACCTTTGCTGAATATCTCATGTAATGGTAATCTTCATCTTTGGTCAGTTCCCGTTTTTGAATATATCCTTGTCCATGCAGACATGCTTAGTAGCGCCAGAATCGACCCACCAAGAATTGTCTTGTTCAATCATATTCACTTCTGATATGATTGCTGCAATTTTTTCCTTTTTAGATTGCTGCTTCTTTTTCCATAAGCGACAATCCCTTATGAAATGTACTGGTTTACCACAAAAGCAGCAACCATTTTTGCTTTTCTTGTTCTGGGATTTATTATTGTTCTGCCCTTTCCTCTTCTTATTAGAAGAGTTATTCGAAGCATTGTTTGCTTTCTTTTCTTCCACCATATGGACTTTTGATGTATCAACAACTGTTTCATCTTGAGCATCTTTCTGCCTCAGTTGTTGTTCAACCTGCAAATACTGTGCAAGGTTGTCTAGACTCATATCCTCCTTCTTATATTTCAGTAGTTTCCTCTGATATTTCCAAGAAGGGGGTAATTTGTCTATTATCGAGGAAACCTTAATTTCCTCATCCATATTTAACATATGTTGACTGAATTGGTCAAGTATATGTATGATATCATTAAATTGCTCCACTGCTGAACGATCATCAGTCATTTTGTATTTAAAAAATTTGGTGGTTAGAAATTTCTTACTAGTTGCGTCTTCCATCAGATATTTCGCCTCTAACGCATCACAAACATCCTATGCAGTTGCCTTATTGTAGTACATATCAAAAAGTGTGCCCATCATCGCATTACAGATATGGATTTTGCAAATATAATCATCATGTTCCCATTTGATCCGATCTCATGTCTATGCAATGGTTTCGTCTTCTGTCTCTAGTGGTTTTGGTGTAGTCAAAACATAAACAACTTTCATACCAGCCAATAAGAAATGCATTTTCTTCTGCCAGCGTAGGAAATTGAAACCATCAAAGCGCTCTATCAGCGGCGAATTCCTTAAGATTGTGAGGAGCCATTGCCAAAATACTGTTTTAGATTGTTGGACTATTTTTTGCACTGATTCTTCTTGTTTACAAATCTCCGAGGCACGATGTGTTGATCGCTATCCTAAAACAGTATTTGCCCTCTTACCTTGTGTGCACGAGTAATGGCAAATCTGTTCGAAGAAACAACAGATCAGATATATTGAATATCTTTAATCAGCATGTTTGCATAAGTAAGACAATTCACTATCGTAGGATAGATCGCTGTAGTGAAAAGATGACAAATCTGTTTGAAGATACAAAAGAGTTTAGTCGGGCTTTGTACATGAGACCCCAATAGCCCCAAGGCCCAAGGCCATCTTTTGACCATTAAATATTAATGTTCATGCCAATGGCATGTTCTTGCCTTATCTCTTCCCTCCTCTTTCTTTTGATATAGTATATCATGCCTTTATATATATATATATATATATATATATATATATATGTATGTATGTATATGTATATGTATATATAGTGGCATACCTTCTTATATTGCATGATGTGGGTCAAATGATATTTTCCCTTTTGTTCCTTCCTTCTTCTATTTATTTCAAATTTCCTCTAACAATCCTCCACTAAATTTTAAATAAATCCCTCTTGTCATTTTATACAGGAAAATTTGTGCATAAGTATAGATATCATACAGACTTGAATCTACACGTAGTGAAAACCCATTAAAGTATATCAGGATGGAGCGGTTGACTGAGCATTGAACCATTGATCCTATATGATCTATCAGACGTGATTATCACACAATCATTTTCATATTTTCCAGATAGTAAGTATGCTCGACCCGTGGATTAGCCTTGGGTCGATATCTTCTTTCATGAAATGCCCTTAGAGATCAAGCCAAAATCTCGTAGAAGGCGGCACCACATTTGTTGCATTCATATAGGTAGGTTTATCAGAAGTGCCTTATAACACACACCTCAATAGTATATCTGTTATAAACCTATTAAGTTCTAAGCAGAACATCCACTCTTTATTATTAAAAGTACCAAGCACTTTTCTTTGGAATGTATGTTAATACTTAGTTTTTCAAACTAAATATTATAGTGCTTCCAACCACAAACATATGAAGTACTTTTGCTCTTTGAACTCAAGATAACAAATTTATTTATTATGTTGAGTTGAGTTTCTTTCATTGATGATTGTATTGTATAGGCTTTAAACCCATTCCCTGTGATGTTTTTATCACTAAGTTCCTTGCAAGTCCTTTAGTAAATAGATATGCCAAATTCTGGCTAGATCTCACAAAATCTATGGTAATTACCCTTCAGTGAGCAATTGCCTAACCAAACTGTGCCTTAGACCAATATGTCCTGATTTACCATTATAAACTTGGTTGTAAGCTTGTGACAATGTAGATTGACTATCACAATGCACATATATTGGTGGCATAGGTTTTGGCCACATAGGAATTTCTTATAATAAATTCCTTAACCATTATGCTTCTTTACTACCATAAGCTAGTGCTATAAACTCAGCAACCATGGTTGAATCAACAATACATGTTTGTTTCTTTGTGGCCCAAGATATTAATCTCCCACCAAGAGTGAATATCCATCCACTAGCTGGTTTATTATCTTCATTTCCAGTGTTCCAACTAGCATCTGTGTATCCTTCTATTACACTCGGATAACCGTTGTAATGTATACCATAATTTATGGTACCTTTTAAATAATTCAAAATTCTATGTATTGCATTCAAGTTGATATTACTAGGGTTACTAGTATGTCTACTCATTTTGCCAATAGCATAGGAAATATCTGGTCGTGTGCATGTCATTGCATACGCCAAACTTCCAATAACTCTAGCGTATTCCAATTGTTCTATAGCTCTTCCAGTTTTAGTGTATAACTGAATATTTGGATCAAAAGGGGTAGACATAGGTTTATAATCAAATAGGTTGAAGCTTTTCAAAATTTTATCAAAGTAATAAGACTGGATAATTGATAATCCATCTTTTATTTTCATGATTCTTATTCTAAGAATCATTTCAGCTACTCCCATATCTTTCATGTCGAAGCTTGAAGATAAATATCTTTTAGTTTCTTCTATACTCAAATTATCGATTCCAAATATAAGCATATCATCCACGTAAAGGCATATAATTACA
The DNA here is from genome assembly GCA_030737875.1 of Allium sativum. Taxonomy (NCBI): domain Eukaryota; kingdom Viridiplantae; phylum Streptophyta; class Magnoliopsida; order Asparagales; family Amaryllidaceae; genus Allium; species Allium sativum. The sequence goes on along the minus strand of CM060926.1, from coordinate 124,167,065 downwards.
CCTTTACTTGAATGAAACTTGTTATAGACACATTTATCAGATTCAAAGATCCTAAAACCAGACGATATAATAGTTTTATCAAACTTTTCATGCCATTGCTTTGGTGCTTGTTTAAGATCATAAAGTGATTTGACAAGTTTACATACTTTATGCTCTTGTCCAGGAATTACAAAACCTTCTGGTTGAGACATATATATCTTCATCAAGTTCTCCATTTAGAAATGCAGTCTTGATGTCCATTTGATGGATTTCAAAATTATATATAGAAGCTGATGTAATTAAAGTCCTAATAGTCAAAATTCTTGCTACTGGGGCATATGTATGAAAGTAATCTATTCCTTCTTTCTATGTGAATCCTTTGGCAACTAATCTTGTTTTAAATTTTCGATGGCGCAACCTGCTTTTAAATTTTTCTTAAATATCCATTAACATCCTATTGGTTTAGAACCAGAAGGTAAATCTACTAGTATCCGTGTTTTATTTCCCACAATAGAATCCATTTCATCATTTATGGCTTCTTGCCAAAATGTTGAATCTTGAGATTTCATTGCCTCGTTATATGTTAAAGGATCAGATTCTTGTTTGTAGATATCATTAATTGATGCTCTACATTATTTCTAGATCCTTCAACCAAATATACGATGAAGTCTGGTTCGAAAGATTTTTCTATCCTTTTTCGTTTACTTCTCCTAAGAGAATCACCATTTTCATTGATATTTCCATCAGTGTTTTCTACAGGTTCATTAGTTGGTTCATTAACCTCCACCATTTCATTAATAGGTGTATCGACCTCCAACGTTTCATAAATCAGTTTATTTTGAATAGATGTAAATCTATTCTTATAAAACACTGCATCCCTTGATTCTGTTACTGTATTCACTTCAATAAAGCTATTAGGTTCTATTATTATAAACCTGTATCCTTTGCTATGTTGAGCATATCCAAAGAATATGCACTCGATATCCTTTTGTCCTAATTTCCTTATTTTCGGTTCAGGTAATCAGACAATTAATCTACATCCCCAAACTCGGTAATAATCAAGATTTGGTTTTCTTCTCTTCCAAAGTTCATAAGGAGTAATTTTGCTTTTCTTATGAGGTATTCTATTCAGAATATAACATGCAGTAAAGCTTCTCCCCAGAAACTAGTATTAAGTCCTGAATTACACAACATTGCATTTACCATTTCGGTGAGGGTTCTATTTTTCTTTTCAGCCACTCCATTTTGTTGCGGAATATAAGCAATATATGTTAAATGTATAATTCCTATTGATTCACAACATTTAGGAAATTGATATTCGCATCCCTATTAGATCTAAGTGTTTTTATTTTAGCATCACACTGATTTTCTACTTCAGTTTTATATGTCATAAATGAATTTAACACTTCACTTTTAGCATGCATACAATGAGCATAACAATATTTCGAGTAATCATCTATAAATGTGACAAAATATTTCTTTCCACCTCTAGTAGGAGTACTATGCATATCGCATACATCACTATGAATAACAATTTTGTTGCACTCTCTGCTTTAATAGGAAATGGTTTTCTAGTGATCTTAGTTAATGAAAATATCGTACACTTATCTAGCATATACTTTTGCTGTTTGGGAATCAGATTCAATGATATCATATCAAGCATGCGTTTATGATTAACATGTCCTAATCTATTGTGACATAATGAAGATGAGTCAAAAATATATGCAGAATTCATACTTTTTTTTAATATCAACATCCTGTTTAAATAGAACGTCACACATGTACCCTTTTCCTACAAACACACCGCCTTTGGTCAACACATATTTGTCTGACTCAAAGACTTGTTTGGAACCATACTTATTAAGAAAACTTCCCGAAACAAGATTCTTCCTAATTTCGGGTATATAATATACATCATTTAATGTCAGAAATTTTTCGTATGTGAATTCCAAATCCACGATTCCCTTCCCTTTGACCTCCTCCTTTGCTGAATTTCCCATGTATAGGTAATCTTGATCTTTGGTCGGTTCCAGATTCTTGAATTGATTCTTGTCCATGCAGACATGCTTAGTAGAGCCAGAATCGATCCACTAAAAATTGTCTTTTTCAATCATATTCACTTCTGATATGAGTAATGCGAATTTTTATTTTTTGGATTATTTCTTCTTTTTCCAGAAGTGATAATCCCTTTTGAAATGCCCTAGTTTACCACAAAAGTAGCAACCATTTTTTATTTTCTTGTTCTGGGAATCATTGTTGTCATGCCCTTTCCTCTTGTTATTAAAAGAGTTATTCGAAGCATTGTTTGCTTTCTTTTCTTCCACAATATGGACTTTTGATGTATCAACAACTGTTTCATCTTGAGCATCTTTCTACCTCAGTTGTTGTTCAACCTGCAAATACTGTGCAAGGCTATCTAGACTCAAATCCTCCTTCTTATGTTTCAGTAGTTTTCTCTAATCTTTCCAAGAAGGGGGTAATTTGTCTATTATCGAGGAAACCTTATTTTCCTCATCCATATTTAACTTATGTTAACTGAATTGATATCATTGAATTGCTCTACTACTGAAGATCATCAGTCATTTTGTAATTAAAAAATTTGGTGGCTATAAATTTCTTACTAGTTGCGTCTTCCATCAGATATTTGCCTCTAATGCATCACAAACATCCTTTGCAGTTGCCTTATTGTAGTACATATCAAAAGTTTGTCTGTCGTCGCATTACAGATATGGCCTTTGTAAATAAAATCATCATGTTCCTATTTGATCCAATCTCGTGTCTGTGCAATGGTTTCATCTTCTGTCTCTACCGGTTTTTGCGTAGTCAAAACATAAAAAACTTTCATACCAGCCAATAAGAAATGCATTTTCTTCTGCCAATGTAGGAAATTGAGACAATCAAAGCGCGCTATCAGTGGCGAGTTCCTTAAGACTGTGAGGAGCAATTGCCAAAATACTATTTTAGATTGTCGGACTAATTTCTATGCTGATTCTGCTTGTTTACAAATCTCCGAGGTACGATGTGTTGATCGCTATCCTAAAACAGTATTTGCCCTCTTATCTTGTGTGCACGGGTAATGGCAAATTTGTTCGAAGATACAACAGCGTAGATATATTGAATATCTTTAATCAGTGTGCTTGCACAAGCACAATGATTCACTATCCTAGTATAGATCGCGGTAGCGACAAGATGGAAAATCTATTTGAAGATACAACAGAGTTTACTCAGGATTTGTTCATGAGACCCCAGGAGCCCCAAGGCCCATCTTTTGAACTTTAAATATTAATGTTCATGCCAATGTCATTTTCTTGCCTTATCTCTTCCTTCCGCTTTCTTTTGGTATAGTATATCATGCCTTTATATATATAGTGGCATACCTTTATATATTCCATGATGTGGGACAAATGATATTTTCCCTTTTGTTCCTTCTTCTATTTATTTCAAATTTCCTCTAACAATCCTTTACCAAATTTTAAATAAATTCCTCTTGTCATTATATGTAGGAAAATTTGTGCATAAGTATAGATGTCTTACAGACTTGAATCTACACGTAGCGAAAACCCATCAAAGTATGTCAGGATGGAGTGGTTTACTAAGCATTGAACCATCGATCCTATATGATCTACCAGACGTGATTACCACACATATATTTTCATATTTTCTAGATAGTATGTATGCTCGACCCGTGGATTGGCCTTGGGTCAATATCTTCTTTAATGAAATGCCCTTGAAGATCAAGCCAAAATCTCGCAGAAGGCGGCACCACCTTCGTTGCATTCATGTAGGTAGGTTTATCAGAAGTGCCTTATAACACACACCTCAACAGTCTCTTATAAACCTATTAAGTTCTAAGCAGAACGTCCTCTCTTTTTCATTATAAGTACCAAGCAATTTTTTTTGGAATGTACGATAATACTTAGTTTTTCTGACTAAATATTATCGTGCTTCCAACCGCAAATATATGAAGTACTTTTGCTCTTTGAACTAAAGATAACAAATTTCTTTATTATGTTGAGTTGAGTTTCTTTCATTGGCGATGGTATTGTATAGGCTTTAAACTCATTCCCTGTGATGTTTTTATCACTAAGTTTCTTGCAAGTCCTTTAGTAAATTGTCTGCCAAATTCTGGCTAGATCTCACGAAATCTATGGTAATTACCCCTTCAATGACGATTTGCCTAACCAAACCGTGCCTTAGACCAATATGCCTAGATTTACCATTATAAACTTGGTTGTAAGCATGTGACAATGTAGATTGACTATCACAATGCACAAATATTGGTGGCATAGGTTTTGGCCACACATGAATTTCTAATAATAAATTCCTTAACCACTCTGCTTCTTTACTACCAGAAGTCAGTGTTATAAACTTGCCAGCTATGGTTCAATCATCAATATATGTTTGTTTCTTTGAGGCCCAGGATATTGCTCCTCCACCAAGAGTTAATATCCATCCACTAGTTGGTTTATTATCTTCACTTCTAGTGTTCCAACTAGCATCTGTGTATCCTTCTATTACACTTGGATAATCGTTGCAATGTATACCATAATTTATGGTACCTTTTAAATACTTTAAAATTCTATGTATTGCATTCTAGTGGATATTTCTAGAGTTACTTGTATATCTACTCATTTTGCTAATAGCATAGGCAATATCTGGTCGTGCACATGTCATTGCATACATCAAACTTCCAATAACTCTAGCATATTCCAATTGTTCTATAGCTCTTCCTGTTTTATTGTACAACTGCACATTTGGATCAAACGGAGTAGACATAGATTTACAATCGAATAGATTGAACCTTTTCAAAATTTTCTTGATGTAATGAGACTGGGTAATTGATAATCCATCTTTTGTTTTCATGATTCTTATTCCAAGAATCATTTCAGCTACTCCCATATCTTTCATGTCGAAGAATGAAGATAATATCTTTTATTTTCTTCAATACTCGAAGTATCCGTTCCAAATATAAGCAACTAACTTGCTTTATATTTTTCGATTGTGCCATCTTCTTTTAATTTTTTCTTAAATATCCTTACATCCTATTGGTTTAGAACCAAGAGGTAAATGTACTAATTTCCATGTTTTATTTCCTATAGTAGAATCCATTTCATCATTTATGGCTTCTTGCCAAAATGATGAATCTTGAGATTTCATTGCCTCACTATATGTTAAAGGATCAGATTCTATGTTTGTAGATATCATTAATTGATGCTCTACATTATTTCTAGATCCTTCAACTAAATATACGACGATGTCTGGTACAAAAGATTTTTCTATCCTTCTTCGTTCACTTCCTTTAAGAGAATCACCATTTTCTTTGATATTTCCATCAGTGTTTTCTACATGTTCAATAGTTGGTTCATTTACCTCCACCATTTCTATTGACATGCTTTTTAGTCAAAGCAGTCACACATGGAATTTCTGGTTAGCAATACACTCAAACGTTGAGAACATCGTCAGAAGACAGGAAGCGATTTGGTTGAAGTCGCATCACAAACAAAGAATGGCCTGAAACTCCTAGAAAATGACATCTTCTAAGCCTAAAAACATCAATTACAGAGCTTAGCTCTGTATCTCTTGTAGCCCTCTGAATTAGCTTGAAGTAGGACTTTCGTTTGGGTAAAACGGACTTACGGTTTGAAAGTTACGCCCATTTCCGTGAATGCACGCAAAACTATAAACTTGGATTTTGGAACTGACAGGGTCGGATCGGAAAGTACGGTTTGGATCGGAGGAAGTGAACTCGATCCCATCATGGAAAACCACCTCGCATGACCTTGGTTTCTAGCTCAAACACAGGCACCTCGGTTCGGATCGGAGAGAGGATCCCCGACCGGACCCGCCTTTCACCAGAAGTACATCAATACGTCTCGTCCTCGGTTGGAACACTCCGGATCGGTTCAGAAGGAAGAGGACCCGAACTGAACCGTCGGGACCTGCTGATCCACTAAAGTTTTGACCGATTCTCGAGGAACATCTTCCTCCTAATAACCCGGGTCAAATGCTACATGGCAGAGCACGAATTGGAGAGGCCTTATCCACATTTTCAACTACTTTTCGAGATTTCCTCTGGGTGTGCCACGTCGCACCCGAACCGAACCCAAAAATCAGCTATAAATACACCACTCGAAGGAAAATGAAGGTATCTTTTGGCTCTAATCCTTCACAGCTTCCACCATTGTTCTCCACAAGGATACTGCGCAACATAGAAGCCAATTTCCACATAAAAACACAAGGATTTCGTGTATAATCTTCCCTTTTCTCACTTCTTATCATTGTAAATACGAGGGTTTCGTGTATAAACCGACAGAATTGTACTTGTAACTTCTTAGAATTTAACAAGAGATAATTTGGATGTAGGCTTGGTTTGAGCCGAATCACTATAAAAACTTCGTGTGTCCCCTATTATTTACTGCTTATTATCTATGATCTGTGATCTATGAGGTCTTCACACTGAATTTGAGTGTTAGTACCAGATTTTGGTCTAACATTTTGGCACGCCATGAAGGGGGCACACAACATAACTTTAATTTCTAGTCGGAAAGGAAGTGGATTATTTGGCTATTGGATCAATGGTCAAGCGAAAGATATCTCGTGTTGATGACGTAGGCACGAGAAACGAGGTTAGCCAGGAAGCTCCCTCTCACGGAGATCCATCAGCATACCTGACTAGAGACGAAATGGACGGCGTTCTCGCTGAACTGAGAACCCAGATAGCAAGGCAAGACAATCTCCTCTGGAAGCAGCAAGAGAGGATGGACGAATTCTTCGCTCGGATGAATGGAAACCCGAGCAACAACACTAATGCAATGAACTCGACACCTGCAGGTGCACCGAACAGGATCAGATCGAACCCATTCCGAACCGCAGGAGCTGGGGACGATCTGCCTCCCATTGGAAATGCGCAGCAAGCATCGCTCAATGTTTTGGATGAGAACGCTAGAATCGTGAGGCACTCAGGACAGGTTCGACCAAACTCTGCTCTGGCTCAGATAGACACCCAGCCGTCAACTTCAGCTTAACGGCAACAGGAAGCAGCTCGGAGCAAAGAGCTAGGACCGGTTTGGTTCGAAACCTCCGACCCGATGACCACCAATCCGAACCAGATCACACTCCAAGCGCCCCCATGCATTTCCAAACTCTTGTGGAATCAACGCTGGGGGGCACCAGCTCTGACCTAGGCAACTTGCAACAGCTCTTTGAAGTTGACCGACTCGCCAATTTGATTGAACGCCTCTCCAGAGGCCGCGCCTATCAAAATGACGTGGATGACGTCAGTCACAATCCATTCACTGAATAAATTAGGAATTCCCGTAATCCCCCAGATTTCAAAATTCCAGTTCTACAACCTTACAACGATAGGACAGGTCCCACCATGCATCTAATGTGATACAAGCGGCATATGGAAGTTCAATCGGCGTCGGAAAACGTCATGGCTAAGTGCTTCCCCATTTTTTTGACTGATATTGCTGCTATGTGGATCCGGCAGTTGGAATCTGAATCGATCAACAACTGGAACATGTTGGTCGCTCGTTTTGTCGAACAATTTCGGGTTCACAACGCTCGACCCGTAATGTCCCTCACTACAATCAAGCAAAGGTCTAGAGAAACTCTGCGTTCATTTCTGGAAAGATTCAATGTTGCAGCAGCATCGGTTGATCAACCTGAACCCTCTATGGTGTTGATGGCGGCAGTATCCGACATTCTAGATAACTCAGAATTCAAAAAATCTTTGTACCGAGACCCACTCCGAAACCTTGGCGAATTCTACCTTGAAGCAGATAGATTTCTGCGTGAAGAAGATGCAATTTCCAAGAAAATCACTATCGAGGTTAACATGCTTAAAGACGGAGGACCATCTGATTCTGGAAAAGGCAAGGGAAAAAATGCTGTCAAGAATGACCGCAACACTCAGCCCCGGAGAGGGCCCAGATATGAAAAGTACACTGAACTCAATTCAACTTTGACTGACATCTACATGGACACAAACGGTGTTGTCTCCTACCCAAAGCCTCCCGGAAGGGTGCCATCGCAAAGAGAACGTGATTCGGGAAAACATTGCATATTTCATGATATGGACGGTCATGACACAAATGACTGCAGGCATCAGCGCGATTTGATTGAGTAACGGGTTAGACGTGGAGAGCTACCCGAGTATGTGAAACAATCAATAGCTCATGCACCTGCGCTACCACCACCTGCTCCCCGAAGAGGGAATGAACCTGGATCGAACTCTCGTGGGCTCATTATCAACTGATCTGGATGAGAACATCCTGGATTTCCTGCATTTCTTAGGATTTGAGTTTTGTTTTTGCTTTCTTTAGGTTTTCCGATTGGCTAAATCGGAGTACATACGTATGGGGTTAGGATTTAGCCCTAAAGCGTGCTTTGGACTCGATGACAAACCAACCAGGATTTGCTTTGGTTTTGAACTTTGGATTGAATAAGGAAGGACTTTTCAAGCATGGATTATGTTTGGCAAATTTAAGTATCTTGTGAGGTTGTGGCAGGATTCTCAATCTCAATTAAAGTATGGCTTATACTTATCTCGAAACCCTAGGTACAGATTGTGCCTAGGGACAGTCTGTCTTGTTAGGTTTTGGCAAATATAACTCTATCTCGGTATGAGTATGGATTGTACTCCAAAGAATTTCTAAGTATGGATTATGCTCAGGAACGACGAATGGTCTCGTTAAGATGTGGCAAAGGAACTCAATAAAACTCGAGTATGGTTTATGCCCAGTTTGAACTTCCTGGTATGGCTTATTCCTGGAAGGTTAAGTCCTTCGCCAGATCTTGGCAGGATAATTTGAACGTCCCTCAAGTATGGTTTATGCTCAATCGGGAGCCCAAGCATGGTTCATGCTCGAAAGTGTAATCAGTTTTGCCAGGATTTGACATATTTATTCGTCTTTCCTTATTTGCTGGTGTGGATTATACTTGCAGTTAGCAGGCCCGACATGGCCCTGGATATCTTGGATTATCCAAAACACATCTTCCTTCAATCAGCGAGATATGTTCTGGGGGGCAAAAATATTAACATGATTTTTAGTCAAAGCAGTCACACATGGAATTTCTGGTTAGCAATACACTCAAGAGTTGAGAACATCGTCAGAAGATAGGAAGCGATTTGGTTGAAGTCGCATCATAAACGAAGAATGGCCCGAAACTCCTAGCAGACGACCTCTTCTGGGTCCACAAACATCAATTACGAAGCTAAGCTCAGTAAAACTTGTAGCCCTCTGAATTAGCTTGGAGTATAGCTTTCGTTTGGCTAAAACGGACTTACGGTTTGAAAGTTACGCCAATTTCCGTGAACGCGTGCAAAATTAGAAACTTGGATTTTGGAACTAACAGGGTCAGATTGGAAAGTACGGTTCAGATCGGAGGAAGCGAACCTGATCCCATGATGGAAAACTACCTCGCATGACCTCGGTTTCTGGCTTGCACGCATGCACCTCGGTTCGGATCGGAGAGAGGATCCCCGACCCAACCCGGCTTTCACCAAAAGTACATCAATATGTCTCGTCCTCGGTTGGAACACTCTGGATCGATTCGGAAGGAAGGGGACCCGAACCGAACCGCCGGGACCTGCTGCTCCACTACAGTTTTGACCGATTATCGAAGAGCAACTTCCTCCTATTAACCTGGGTCAAATGCCACATGGAACAGCACGAAATGGAGAGGCCTTCCCCACATTTTCAACTACTTTTCGAGATTTCCTCTAGGCGTGCCACGTGGCACCCGAACCGAACCCAGAAATCAGTTATAAATGCACCACTTGAAGGCAAATGAAGGGATCTTTTGGCTCTAATCCTTTACGGCTTCCACCATTGTTCTCCACAAGGCTATTGCGCAACATAGAAGCCAATTTCTACATCAAAACGCGAGGATTTCGTTTATAATCTTCCCTTTTCTCACTTCTTATCATTGTAAATACGAGGATTTTGTATATAAACCGACAGAATTGTACTTGTAACTTCATAGGATTTAAGAAGAGATAATGTGGACGTAGGCTTGGTTTGAGCCGAGCCACTATAAAAACTTCGTGTGTCCCCTGTTATTTACTGCTTATTATCAATGATCTGTGAGGTCTTCACATGGAATTTGGTGTTAAAACCAGATTTTGGACTAACACTTTCATTAATAAGCGTATTGACCTCCACCGTTTCATGAATCGGTTTATTTTGAATAGATATAAATCTATTCTCATAAAACACAGCATCCCTTGATTCTATTACTGTATTCACTGCAATAGAGCTATTAGGTATTATTACTAGAAACCTGTATCCTTTGCTATGTTGAGCATACCCTAAGAATATGCACTCGATATCCTTTTGTCCTAATTTCCTTATTTTTGGTTTAGGTAATCAGACAATTTCTCTACATCCCTAAACTCGATAATAAATAAGATTTGGTTTTCTTCTCTTCCAAAGTTCATAAGGAGTATTATTGCTTTTCTTACGAGGTATTCTATTCAGAATATAACATGCCATAAGTAAAGCTTCTCCCGAGAAACTAGTACAAAGTCTTGAATTATACAACATTACATTAACCATTTTGGTAAGGGTTCTATTTTTCCTTTCAGCCACTCCATTTTGTTGTGGAGTATAAGCAATAGATGTTTCATGTATAATTCCTGCTGATTCAAGATATTCAAGAAATTGATATTCGCCTCCCCTATCAGATCTAAGTGTTTTCATTTTAGCATCACACTGGTTTTCTACTTCAGTTTTATATGTCATAAATGAATTTAACACTTCACTTTTAGCATGCATACAATGAACATAACAATATTTCGAGTAATCATCTATAAATGTGACAAAGTATTTCTTTCCATGTAACGACGCAGAAAATCTGAACCAATTTTAAAATTTTAAATTGGCTAAAATAATGGATTTTAAATATTTAAAATAAATATTTTAGATAATGGCGATGAAAACTGAGTTAAAATCGACATTTGAAAACCAATATAATTAATTATAATTATATATAGAATTGAAAAGGGCGCGGTAGTTCGATAATTCGATTTCAAACTTCAATTGAATATACCGGGTGCAAAACAATCCGGATTTTAGTGAAACCAAAAACATTAGGATCTAATTGATGATATCTTTCTAACGAATCCGACCAATCGAAATTTGATAGCGGGAATCAAAAGATATGTCCAGATGAAAATTCTGAATAGTCGCTATGGAATTCAGGCCCTTAAAAATGGACATCTTGCAAACGACCTCGGATTTGGATGAAACCACTTTTGTTAGATCCGCAGTGTCAAGTTATTGTTAGATTCCAAATTTCATAATTTTTTCGAATCAATATGTGAGCGTGGCAAAAGAAAACGCGTTTGACCAGTTTCTGTTGAATTTAATCGACTGGAAATTGGCCGTTTTTCAAACGGTCTCAGAATTCGACGAAACTAGTTTTGTTAGGACCGTATCGTCAATACGAAGCTAGAAAATATTTTTCTGGAATTTTTCTAGTTAGTATGTGACCCCGGTAATTTGAAATGTGCGTTTAAAATTCAATATAATGATTTAAATGAAAATTCAAAAGGAAACTGATTGTAACGATCAAATCAGCTTACGATACATATCCCATTGTGTTCGGAATGGGGGTAAAACGCTATGAACGACAGGCGGTGGGCCTCGTTTCGAGGTCGTATGTAAAAGTCAACCTTTTTAAATAATTAAATAAAATATATATATATATATATTCTTCCCTCCTTTTATTCTGCTTGCCCCCCCCCCCCCGATTCATTTACCAGAAACGAAAAAAAAAAAAAAAAACCTAAATCAATCAAGCCGCCGCCCTCCAGACATCGACGCCGACGAACATCATCGCGCCGCCCCCCTCCGTCCGACCTCCTCCTTCCAGCGAAGCCCTCGAACCCCTCGCGACGTCGAATCGAAGCAGCCCCCCCTTACCTCGACGCGACACCACCGAGCACCACCACAACCTGCCGCCGACGCCGCCTTCTTCTTCCCTCCACTTCGCAAGCTATCGGTGAGCATTTAGTTTGTTTTATTTTTATTTTTATTTTTGTTTTGCAGAAAAAAAACTGATTTTTAAAGAAACTAAAAACTGATTTTTTAAAAGAGATTTAAAAACTGATTTTTAAAGAAACTAAAAACTGATTTTTTAAAGAGATTTAAAAACTGATTTTTAAAGAAACTAAAAACTGATTTTTTAAAGAGATTTAAAAACTGATTTGTAAAGGAAATAAAAACTGATTTTATTTTAAAAAGAAAAAAGAAAAAAAAGGGTTTAAACTTTGAAATAGAAAAAGGTTTAATCTTTTAAAGGAAAAAGATTTGAACTTGCAAAAATAAAGATCATATTTTTAAAAAAAGAGAAAAGACGGAATTTTTGTTAAGTAGAAGAAGTAAGATATGATTCTTATATTTTTAAAGCAATAAAAATATAATTTTTACATCATAGGAATTTTAAAAATATAATCTTTGTTTTTAGAATATGATCTTTATATATTGAATAGCATAGTAAAAATTCGATTTTTACCTATGTAGAGAATACGGGCAACGAAAGCGACAAGAAGACGAAATAGACAAAGATTTCCATAAAGGAAGTGTCATGAAGTTGGATAGCTATTGGTGAGATTTCTGATTTAAAAATATTTTATATGTGTGAAATGAAAGTGAATTGCTATCTATAAATATATATCTATATATATATATACGCCCCCTCGTCCACAAACCATGGACGATATTTATTGATTGAAATTGGTGTGAAAATTGATTGATAGCGAATGGTTGTTTGGGATTGTTTGTGATTGATATTGGTTGATTGTGGTTGAAAAATACCCGCTTGTAATTAAGAAATATTTGGTTGAAACCACATAGGATTAGTTTGTGGAAATGAAATAAATATATACATGCCGCCTGCGTGCGAACTAGATGCATGATCCCCATTATCAAAAACCGCGAGGTTTTAAGGTAGAGCGAGGAGCCGTACTAGGGACGGTCCCGGTGTAACTACCCTGCCGTTATGCTGCCGAAATTTTGAATAATATTCTTGTGTTTGAATTATTTTCATATGCTTAAACTATATTTATTCATTGTATAGAAAACATTCATGTGTTGAATTGATATTCATTCGTTGATTAGAAATTCATGTGTTGAATTGTATTCATATTTTGAAATAAATCGTTTGATAATAAAAATCACATTTTTATCTACACATAGAAACTATAGAAAACATTCATGTGTTGAATTGATATTCATTCGTTGATTAGAAATTCATGTGTTGAATGGTATTCATATTTTGAAATAAATTGTTTGATAATAAAAATCACATTTTTATCTATATATAGAAACTATAGAAAACATTCATGTGTTGAATTGATATTCATTCGTTGATTAGAAATTCATGTGTTGAATGGTATTCATATTTTGAAATAAATTGTTTGATAATAAAAATCACATTTTTATCTATATATAGAAACTATAGAAAACATTCATGTGTTGAATTGATATTCATTCGTTGATTATAAATTCATGTGTTGAATGGTATTCATATTTTGAAATAAATCGTTTGATAATAAAAATCACATTTTTATCTACACATAGAAACTATAGAAAACATTCATGTGTTGAATTGATATTCATTCGTTGATTAGAAATTCATGTGTTGAATGGTATTCATATTTTGAAATAAATTGTTTGATAATAAAAATCACCTTTTATCGACTATATGAACTGTGTAAAATAATCTCGTTTTAAAAAGAAATTGTTTTAGGATAAAAATCCTATTTTTATCACCTATATGAACTATATAGAAAAATAGTGTTTTGAAATGAATTGTTTTACAATAAAAATCACATTTTTATTGTATGCATAAATCGTTGAAATGTGAAGTGTTAAAAATAGCCACTTGTTCAAAATAAACATATATGAGTTGAAATATTCATTAATTAGCTAATGAAATGATTTGCACCTATTTATGTAACATTAGAATGAATGGTGTTTTCAAACCAAATAGAAATCAAATACGAAGTTGAATAGAAAATGATAAATGATAAGAACTGTATATATATGTACATGCGTATTCATTGAACAGGTTATAGCAAAGGGGCTAGAGAAGAGGAATAAAATTTTGTGCCCGACAAATAGGTACACATTTACTGTTTTGTTTGGGTGATGATTTTATGAGCCTATTGGCTAGCCGCTTGGCTTTTTCTTTTTCTTTTTTGAGATTAGAAGGACCGGGAAAGCTATTTGCGATTTCCCGATGCTCCCGGTGCAAGGGAGGTTATGGCGAAATTTTCCAAAATTTTAAGGTGTTAGAAATTTTTTTGAAGTGAAAACGATATGGAAATCATTGAATGAACTATATTTATATAATTATATAAATATAAATAAAATTAAAACGAAACGAGGCAGTGCAGTTCGTATTTTGAAACCGTGATTTCAAACGACTAGTGCGGGAAATCCGACCATTGGATTTTCCCGAAACCTCAACCGTCGGGTTCGCCTTGGAATGATCTTTCCAACGGCACCAACTTTGTAAAAATCCAACGGTTGGATTGTTTGGAATGTTTAAATCAAATTTGATGAAAAACAGCGCCAGAAGCGATTATATTTATATATATATAAATATAATTATATATTTAATCGAATAACGACGCTGCAGTTCGTATTTTGAAATCGAAACTTCAAACGATTGTACCGGGAGATCCGACCGTCGGATTTTCCCGAAACTGGAACCGTTGGGTTCGTTTTGAAAAGGCCTTTCTAATGATGTAAATTTTATGAAGATCCAACGGTTAGATTTTCAGATATTTGTAAATCAAATCTGAAGAAAAACAGCGCCACGGCCACGTTATGGCCCGAAGCGTCGTTTTGAATAAATTGGCTATTTTAAAATAAATAAAAATAGCGATAAATAGTTATAAAATACCATAAACGATATGGAATGGAAATAAACTGAATTTGCTTGATTTGTGTGGCTTTTGATGGTTGAATGTGTTTGGTGTGAAAATTACATTAAAGAACACAATTGGTGTTGTCGAATAATTTAACCATTGAAATAAATCGATTTGAAATTCTAAATATACGTGAATTATTTGGAAAGGCCGAGTTAATTCTCATTTCGAATAATCGACCGACGATTGAAAGTCGAAGATGAAGACGGTGGTCGAAGACCGGAGATCTTCACCTCGTTTGGATGGTAACCGAGGTCCTGATTGGGAGGCATCCCGAAATATGGATAATGAGTGGTGATCGTCCAGACGTACGTGGTGATCGATGGGTTTGCGAGGTATTTAGTGCCTCCGATTTCGTTCAGACCCAGAACGGACTTGTAAATGGACTGTGTGTCTGACATTGGAGTTTATTCTGTGTTGATTGATTTCTGTTAAATATACATCTGTTTGGCGGCGGAGAATTTATTCTTTTGCTTAACGCCCTTCTCTGAGACGCACGAGCTCAGAGGTTGTATATCGATGGACATCAGTCGCATGGCATGAATTGCCTGTGTGGCATGCTAAGATGCAGTGATCAGGGCTTCTGTTGAAAAGCAAAGTCTTGTGGTGATAATCAAAGCACCGCCTGTGTGGCGTAGCTTTGTGTATAACGTGAATTCGCGAACCTCACACCCCGGTTTGAGCCTAAAACGGGAGGAAGGACCTCAGGGAGGACATGCGTTTCTTTCTAGCTAGGGTGGTGTCAGTGACCTACCAGCCCTGACATTTATATACTTTTCACCTATGTGGTTGTTGCTGTTGCGAGGCACCTCGGTTTGATCGGACGATCCGGGTCCGATGGAGTCTTTCGTTGGCTCGTTTACGCCCCAAAGGGCGGGGAAACGCAGTGTTCAGGAATTTTAATCCACATCGGTGGACCGGCCCTGACGATCCAAGGGTCACTCAAGCTCTGATCCTGAGGGGCGGGCTAGAGCGTCTCGAATTCGGTAAGGACTATCTTTTGCCTTGGTTCATGACGGAAATCCAATTTCCAAATACGTGACGATGCGATTTTGATTGTATACCTATATATGGCGACATAGTGGTATGGGGCATTAATGCCGTCTATGATTGATAGTTATGATTTGAAATTGTTTTTCAAACATATGAACACTAGCAATAATATCAAATGCCTTTGTTTTATTCGTATCAATCATATTTTGGCCATTATAAGGTAAAACTCTATCCTCTGGTTTGCGTTGCATTGTGTGATGGGAACTGAGTCTTATAATGGCTTCATTTTTATAAAAAGCATAGCGATGTTTAAAAGAAAGATTTGTTTTAAAGCACTGGCAATCCAATGGAGTAAACCCATTCCACGAAAGTGGCGTGGTCCTGTGATTAGCCAATTATATATGTGTTGAGTGGATTTCTCATACCAGTCCCATGACTGACTCGTAGTTTGTTTCACTTTCAAACTCGGGTGCCCCTTTTTCTACACGGGCAGCCTTGTATTCAGGTTTAGCTGGTTCTTTCTGGATAGCTTGAGCTGAAGATGGATTCTATCATTTATTTCTTTTTATGCTGTTCAGCTCCTATTGTACATATTTTGTTTATTTCCGCTGTAGACATTTATGTATAGCTGAACTGTATTTGTACTAAGTAAGATCCTGTATACTGTGTAACTCTGATGATACTGTTATCCAGTATATTTTATTGTTCATTATCTGGTGTATTTATTTAATTCTGTTCTGCTATTATATGTTTCTGTGTTATATTCCAAAGATAACCTTGTTTCCGTGAGAACGGGAAATCGGGTCGTCTCATCGTGGTATCAGAGCTTTGGTTAAGCTTAGTCCTGGAATATAACATTTGAACGAACTCGTCAGAAATAGAACCAGTAGTGTTCTAGGACGGGTAACTCTGTACAGATAGGATCAGCAATATCCTAGTATGAGTATAGCAAAATCAGAACAACTCGTTAGAGATGAGGTCAGAAGTGCCTCAGAACGAGTCGAGAGTAAAATGTTTTTAAATAACGTATTTGTGATTATATATATAGTCTGGTTTTAGAAATATAATTTTTGAATATATAAAAGATATATATTTGAAAAGTTAAAAAGGTTAAAAACAATTGGATTGGCTGTTGTGTTGTATGATTGTAGATTTATCAAACCACTTCTCGACTTTATTCCTTTTCGGGGATGAAAAGTTTTAAGTGGGGGAGATTGTAACGACCCAGAAAATCTGAACCAATTTAAAAATTTTAAATTGGCTAAAATAATGGATTTTAAATATTTAAAATAAATATTTTAGATAATGGCGATGAAAACTGAGTTAAAATCGACATTTGAAAACCAATATAATTAATTATAATTATATATAGAATTGAAAAGGGCGCGGTAGTTCGGTAATTCGATTTCAAACTTCAATTGAATATACCGGGTGCAAAACAATCCGGATTTTAGTGAAACCAAAAACATTAGGATCTAATTGATGATATCTTTCTAACGAATCCGACCAATCGAAATTTGATAGCGGAAATCAAAAGATATGTCCAGTTGAAAATTCTGAATAGTCGCTATGGAATTCAGGCCCTTAAAAATGGACATCTTGCAAACGACCTCGGATTTGGATGAAACCACTTTTGTTAGATCCGCAGTGTCAAGTTATTGTTAGATTCCAAATTTCATAATTTTTCGAATCAATATGTGAGCGTGGCAAAAGAAAACGCGTTTGACCAGTTTCTGTTGAATTTAATCGACTGGAAATTGGCCGTTTTTCAAACGGTCTCAGAATTCGACGAAACTAGTTTTGTTAGGACCGTATCGTCAATACGAAGCTAGAAAATATTTTTCTGGAATTTTTCTAGTTAGTATGTGACCCCGGTAATTTGAAATGTGCGTTTAAAATTCAATATAATGATTTAAATGAAAATTCAAAAGGAAACTGATTGTAACGATCAAATCAGCTTACGATACATATCCCATTGTGTTCGGAATGGAGGTAAAACGCTATGGACGACAGGCGGTGGGCCTCGTTTCGAGGTCGTATGTAAAAGTCAACCTTTTTAAATAATTAAATAAAAAAAATAAAAAATATATATATATATATTCTTCCCTCCTTTTATTCTGCTTGCCCCCCCCCCCCCGATTCATTTACCAGAAAAGAAATAAAAAAAAACCTAAATCAATCGAGCCGCCGCCCTCCAGACATCGACGCCGACGAACATCATCGCGCCGCCCCCCTCCGTCCGACCTCCTCCTTCAAGCGAAGACCTCGAACCCCTCGCGACGTCGAATCGAAGCAGCCCCCCTTACCTCGACGCGACACCACCGAGCACCACCACAACCTGCCGCCGACGCCGCCTTCTTCTTCCCTCCACTTCGCAAGCTATCGGTGAGCATTTAGTTTGTTTTATTTTTGTTTTGCAGAAAAAAAAACTGATTTTTAAAGAAACTAAAAACTGATTTTTTAAAAGAGATTTAAAAACTGATTTTTAAAGAAACTAAAAACTGATTTTTTAAAGAGATTAAAAAACTGATTTTTAAAGAAACTAAAAACTGATTTTTTAAAGAGATTTAAAAACTGATTTGTAAAGGAAATAAAAACTGATTTTATTTTAAAAATAAAAAAGAAAAAAAAGGGTTTAAACTTTGAAATAGAAAAAGGTTTAATCTTTTAAAGGAAAAAGATTTGAACTTGCAAAAATAAAGATCATATTTTTAAAAAAAGAGAAAAGACGGAATTTTTGTTAAGTAGAAGAAGTAAGATATGATTCTTATATTTTTAAAGCAATAAAAAAATAATTTTTACATCATAGGAATTTTAAAAATATAATCTTTGTTTTTAGAATATGATCTTTATATATTGAATAACATAGTAAAAATTCGATTTTTACCTATGTAGAGAATACGGGCAACGAAAGCGACAAGAAGACGAAATAGACAAAGATTTCCATAAAGGAAGTGTCGTGAAGTTGGATAGCTATTGGTGAGATTTCTGATTTAAAAATATTTTATATGTGTGAAATGAAAGTGAATTGCTATCTATAAATATATATATATATATATATATATATATATATATATATATATATATATATACGCCCCCTCGTCCACAAACCATGGACGATATTTATTGATTGAAATTGGTGTGAAAATTGATTGATAGCGAATGGTTGTTTGGGATTGTTTGTGATTGATATTGGTTGATTGTGGTTGAAAAATACCCGCTTGTGATTAAGAAATATTTGGTTGAAACCACATAGGATTAGTTTGTGGAAATGAAATAAATATATACATGCCGCCTGCGTGCGAACTAGATGCATGATACCCATTGTCAAAAACCGCGAGGTTTTAAGGTAGAGCGAGGAGCCGTACTAGGGACGGTCCCGGTGTAACTACCCTGCCGTTATGCTGCCAAAATTTTGAATAATATTCTTGTGTTTGAATTATTTTCATATGCTTAAACTATATTTATTCATTGTATAGAAAACATTCATGTGTTGAATTGATATTCATTCGTTGATTAGAAATTCATGTGTTGAATGGTATTCATATTTTGAAATAAATCGTTTGATAATAAAAATCACATTTTTATCTACACATAGAAACTATAGAAAACATTCATGTGTTGAATTGATATTCATTCGTTGATTAGAAATTCATGTGTTGAATGGTATTCATATTTTGAAATAAATTGTTTGATAATAAAAATCACATTTTTATCTATATATAGAAACTATAGAAAACATTCATGTGTTGAATTGATATTCATTCATTGATTAGAAATTCATGTGTTGAATGGTATTCATATTTTGAAATAAATTGTTTGATAATAAAAATCACATTTTTATCTATATATAGAAACTATAGAAAACATTCATGTGTTGAATTGATATTCATTCGTTGATTAGAAATTCATGTGTTGAATGGTATTCATATTTTGAAATAAATCGTTTGATAATAAAAATCACATTTTTATCTACACATAGAAACTATAGAAAACATTCATGTGTTGAATTGATATTCATTCGTTGATTAGAAATTCATGTGTTGAATGGTATTCATATTTTGAAATAAATTGTTTGATAATAAAAATCACCTTTTATCGACTATATGAACTGTGTAAAATAATCTCGTTTTAAAAAGAAATTGTTTTAGGATAAAAATCCTATTTTTATCACCTATATGAACTATATAGAAAAATAGTGTTTTGAAATGAATTGTTTTACAATAAAAATCACATTTTTATTGTATGCATAAATCGTTGAAATGTGAAGTGTTAAAAATAGCCACTTGTTCAAAATAAACATATATGAGTTGAAATATTCATTAATTAGCTAATGAAATGATTTGCACCTATTTATGTAACATTAGAATGAATGGTGTTTTTAAACGAAATAGAAATCAAATACGAAGTTGAATAGAAAATGATAAATGATAAGAACTGTATATATATGTACATGCGTATTCATTGAACAGGTTATAGCAAAGGGGCTAGAGAAGAGGAATAAAATTTTGTGCCCGACAAATAGGTACACATTTACTGTTTTGTTTGGGTGATGATTTTATGAGCCTATTGGCTAGCCGCTTGGCTTTTTCTTTTTCTTTTTTGAGATTAGAAGGACCGGGAAAGCTATTTGCGATTTCCCGATGCTCCCAGTGCAGGGGAGGCTATGGCGAAATTTTCCAAAATTTTAAGGTGTTAGAAAAAATTTTGAAGTGAAAACGATATGGAAATCATTGAATGAACTATATTTATATAAATATATAAATATAAATAAAATTAAAACGAAACGAGGCCGTGCAGTTCGTATTTTGAAACCGTGATTTCAAACGACTAGTGCGGGAAATCCGACCATTGGATTTTCCCGAAACCTCAACCGTCGGGTTCGCCTTGGAATGATCTTTCCAACGGCACCAACTTTGTAAAAATCCAACGGTTGGATTGTCTGGAATGTTTAAATCAAATTTGATGAAAAACAGCGCCAGAAGCGATTATATTTATATATATATATAAATATAATTATATATTTAATCGAATAACGACGCTGCAGTTCGTATTTTGAAATCGAAACTTCAAACGATTGTACCGGGAGATCCGACCGTCGGATTTTCCCGAAACTGGAACCGTTGGGTTCGTTTTGAAAAGACCTTTCTAATGATGTAAATTTTATGAAGATCCAACGGTTAGATTTTCAAATATGTGTAAATCAAATCTGAAGAAAAACAGCGCCACGGCCGCGTTATGGCCCGAAGCGTCGTTTTGAATAAATTGGCTATTTTAAAATAAATAAAAATAGCGATAAATAGTTATAAAATACCATAAACGATATGGAATGGAAATAAACTGAATTTGCTTGATTTGTGTGGCTTTTGATGGTTGAATGTGTTTGGTGTGAAAATTACATTAAAGAACACAATTGGTGTTGTCGAATAATTTAACCATTGAAATAAATCGATTTGAAATTCTAAACATATGTGAATTATTTGGAAAGGCCGAGTTAATTCTCATTTCGAATAATCGATCGACGATTGAAAGTCGAAGAT
Organism: Allium sativum; assembly: GCA_030737875.1. Lineage (NCBI taxonomy): Eukaryota > Viridiplantae > Streptophyta > Magnoliopsida > Asparagales > Amaryllidaceae > Allium > Allium sativum. The sequence continues at coordinate 124,145,609 of CM060926.1, read as the reverse complement.
GAAGACGGTGGTCGAAGACCGGAGATCTTCACCTCGTTTGGATGGTAACCGAGGTCCTGATTCGGAGGCATCCCGAAATATGGATAATGAGTGGTGATCGTCCAGACGTACGTGGTGATCGATGGGTTTGCGAGGTATTTAGTGCCTCCGGTTTCGTTCAGACCCAGAACGGACTTGTAAATGGACTGTGTGTCTGACATTGGAGTTTATTCTGTGTTGATTGATTTCTGTTAAATATACATCTGTTTGGCGGCGGAGAATTTATTCTTTTGCTTAACGCCCTTCTCTGAGACGCACGAGCTCAGAGGTTGTATATCGATGGACATCAGTCGCATGGCATGAATTGCCTGTGTGGCATGCAAAGATGCAGTGATCAGGGCTTCTGTTGAAAAGCAAAGTCTTGTGGTGATGATCAAAGCACCGCCTGTGTGGCGTAGCTTTGTGTATAACGTGAATTCGCGAGCCTCACACCCCGGTTTGAGCCTAAAACGGGAGGAAGGACCTCAGGGAGGACATGCGTTTCTTTCTAGCTAGGGTGGTGTCAGTGACCTACCAGCCCTGACATTTATATACTTTTCACCTATGTGGTTGTTGCTGTTGCGAGGCGCCTCGGTTTGATCGGACGATCCGGGTCCGATGGAGTCATTCGTTGGCTCGTTTACGCCCCAAAGGCCTGGGAAACGCAGTGTTCAGGAATTTTAATCCACATCGGTGGACCGGCCCTGACGATCCAAGGGTCACTCGAGCTCTGATCCTGAGGGGCGGGCTAGAGCGTCTCGAATTCGGTAAGGACTATCTTTTGCCTTGGTTCATGACGGAAATCCAATTTCCAAATACGTGACGATGCGATTTTGATTGTATACCTATATATGGCGACATAGTGGTATGGGGCATTAATGCCGTCTATGATTGATAGTTATGATTTAAAATTGTTTTTCAAACATATAAACACTAGCAATAATATCAAATGTCTTTGTTTTATTCGTATCAATCATATTTTGGCCATTATAAGGTAAAACTCTATCCTCCGGTTTGCGTTGCATTGTGTGATGGGAACTGAGTCTTATAATGGCTTCATTTTTATAAAAAGCATAGCGATGTTTAAAAGAAAGATTTGTTTTAAAGCACTGGCAATCCAATGGAGTAAACCCGTTCCACGAAAGTGGCGTGGTCCTGTGATTAGCCAATTATATATGTGTTGAGTGGATTTCTCATACCAGTCCCATGACTGACTCGTAGTTTGTTTCACTTTCAAACTCGGGTGCCCCTTTTTCTACACGGGCAGCCTTGTATTCAGGTTTAGCTGGTTCTTTCTGGATAGCTGGAGCTGAAGATGGATTCTATCATTTATTTCTTTTTATGCTGTTCAGCTCCTATTGTACATATTTTGTTTATTTCCGCTGTAGACATTTATGTATAGCTGAACTGTATTTGTACTAAGTAAGATCATGTATACTGTGTAACTCTGATGATACTATTATCCAGTAAATTTTATTGTTCATTATCTGGTGTATTTATTTAATTCTGTTCTGCTATTATATGTTTCTGTGTTATATTCCAAAGATAACCTTGTTTCCGTGAGAACGGGAAATCGGGTCGTCTCATTCCACCTCTAGTAGGAGTACTATGCATATCGCATACATCACTATGAATAAGTTGAAACAATTTTGTTGCACTCTCCGCTTTAGTAGGAGTACTATGCATATCGCATACCCCTTCAGTTAGCATTTGCCTAACCAAACTGTGCCTTAGACCGATATGTCAAGATTTACCATTATAAACTTGGTTGTAAGCTTGTGACAACGTGATTGACTATCACAATGCACAGATATTGGTGGCATAGGTTTTGGCCACACAGGAATTTCTAATAATAAATTCTTTAACCATTCCACTTCTTTACTATCAGAAGCCAGTGCTATAAACTTAGCAGCCATGGTTGAATCAGCAATACATTTTTGTTTCTTTGAGGCCCAGGATATTGCTTCTCCACCAAGAGTGAATATCCATCCACTAGTTGATTTATTATCTTTACTTCCAGTGTTCTGACTAACATATGTGTATCCTTCTATTACACTCGGATAACCGTTGTAATGTATACCATAATTTATGGTACCTTTTTAAATACTTTAAAATTATATGTATTGCATTCCAGTGGATATTACTAGGGTTACTAGTATATCTACTCATTTTGCCAATAGCATATGCAATATCTGGTCGTGTGCATGTCATTGCATACATCAAACTTCCAATAACTCTATCATATTCCAATTGTTATATAGCTCTTCCAGTTTTAGTGTATAACTGCATATTTGGATTAAACGGAGTAGACATAGGTTTACAATCGAATAGATTGAACCTTCTCAAAATTTTCTCAATGTAATGAGACTAGATAATTGATAATCCATCTTTTGTTTTCATGATTCTTATTCCAAGAATCATTTCAGCTACTCCCATATCTTTCATGTCAAAGCATGAAGATAAATATTTTTTAGTTTCTTCAATACTTGAAGTATCTATTCCAAATATAAGCATATCATCCACGTAAAGGCATATAATTACAAGTTTACCAGAATAAAACTTGCTATAGACACATTTGTCAGATTCAAAGATCCTAAAACCATTAGATATAATAGTTTTATCAAACTTTTCATGCCATTGCATTGGTGCTTGTTTAAGACCATAAAGTGATTTGACAAGTTTACATACTTTATGCTCTTGTCCAGGCATTACAAAACCTTCTAGTTAAGACATATATATCTCCTCATCAAGTTCTCCATTTAGAAATGCACTCTTGACGTCCATTTGATGAATTTCAAAATTATATATAGAAGCTAATGCAATTAAAGTCCTAATAGTTGAAATTCTTGCTACTGGGGCATATGTATGAAAATAATCTATTCTTTCTTCCTGTGTGAATCCTTTGGCAACTAATCTTGCTTTAAATTTTTCGAGTGTGCCATCTGCTTTTAACTTTTTCTTAAATATCCATTTACCCCTATTGGTTTAGAAACAGGAGTTAAATCTACTAGTTTCCATGTTTTATTTCCCATAATAAAATCCATTTCATCATTTATGGCTTCTTGCCAAAATGATGAATCTTGAGATTTCATTTCCTCATTACATGTTAAAGGATCAAATTCTTTGTTTGTAGATATCATTATTTGATGCTCTACATTATTTCTATATCCTTCAGCCAAATATACGATGAAGTCTGGTCCAAAAGATTTTTCTATCCTTCTTCGTTTACTTCTCCTAAAAAAATCATCAATTTCGTTGATATTTCCATTAGTGTTTTCTACAGGTTCAATAGTTGGTTCATTAACCTTCACCATTTCATTAATAGGTGTATTGACCTCCACCGTTTCATGAACCGGTTTATTTTGAATAGATGTAAATCTATTCTCATAAAACACAACATCCTTTGATTCTATTATTGTATTTACTTCAATAGAGCTATTAGGTTCTATTACTAGAAACCTATATCCTTTGCTATGTTGAGCATATCCTAAGAATATGCACTTGATAGCCTTTTGTGCTAATTTCCTTATTTTTGGTTTAGGTAATCGGACAATTCCTCTACATCCCCAAACTCTATAATAATCAAGATTTGGTTTTCATCTCATCCAAAGTTCATAAGGAGTATTATTGCTTTTCTTACGAGGTATTCTATTCAGAATATAACATGCCATAAGTAAAGCTTCTCCCGAGAAACTAGTATAAAGTCTTGAATTATACAACATTGCATTAACCATTTTGGTAAGGGTTCTATTTTTCCTTTCAGCCACTCCATTTTGTTGTGGAGTATAAGCAATAGATGTTTCATGTATAATTCCTGCTGATTCAAGATATTCAAGAAATTGATATTCGCCTCCCCTATCAGATCTAAGTGTTTTCATTTTAGCATCACACTGGTTTTCTACTTCAGTTTTATATGTCATAAATGAATTTAACACTTCACTTTTAGCATGCATAAGATGAACATAACAATATTTTAAGTAATCATCTATAAATGTGACAAAATATTTCTTTCCACCTCTAATAGGAGTACTATGCATATCACATGCATACTATGAATAAGTTATAACAATTTTGTTGCACTCTCCGCTTTAATAGGAAATGATTTTCTAATGATCTTAGTTAATGAACATATCATACACTTATCTGGCATATCATTTTGGTGTTTTGGAATCAGATTCAATGATATCATATCAAGCATGCGTTTATGATTAACATGTCTTAATCTACTGTGCCATAATGAAAATTAGTCAACAATATAAGCAGAATTCATAATTTTATTAATATCAACATTCAGTTTAAACAGACCATCACACATGTACCATTTTCCTACAAACACACCGCCTTTTGTCAACACATATTTGTCTGACTCAAAGACTTGTTTGAAACCATACTTATTAAGAAGACTTCCCGAAACAAGATTCTTCCTAATTTCGGGTACATAATATACTTCATTCAATGTCAGAACCTTTCCGAATGCGAATTCCAAATCGACGATCCCCTTCCTTTTGGCCTCCGCCTTTGCTGAATTTCCCTTGTATAGGTAATCTTCATCTTTGGTCGGTTCCAATTTCTTGAATTGATTCTTGTCCATGCAGACATGCTTAGTAGCGCCAGAATCGATCCACCAAGAATTGTCATGTTCAATCATATTCACTTCTGATAAGACTGCAACAAATTTTTCTTTTTCAGATTGCTGCTTCTTTTTCTAGAAGTGACAATCCCTTTTGAAATGTCCTGGTTTACCACAAAAGTAGCAACCATTTTTTGCTTTTCTTGTTCTGGGAATTATTGTCGTTCTGCCCTTTCCTCTTCTTATTAAAAGAGTTATTTAAAGCATTGTTTGTTTTCTTTTCTTCCACCATATGGACTTTTGATGTATCAACAACTGTTTCATCTTGAGCATCTTTCTGCCTCAGTTGTTGTTCAACCTATAAATACTGTGCAAGACTGTCTAGACTCATGTCCTACTTCTTATGTTTCAGTAGTTTACTCTGATCTTTCCAAGAAGGGGTAATGTCTATTATCAAGGAAACCTTAATTTCCTCATCCATGTTTTACTTATGTTGACTGAATTGGTTAAGTATATGTATGATATCATTGAATTGCTCTACTACTGAACGATCATCAGTCATTTTGTAATTAAAAAATTTGGTGGCTAGAAATTTCTTACTAGTTGCATTTTATCAGATATTTCGCCTATAATGCAACCCATACATCCTTTGCAGCTACTTTATTGTAGTACATATCAAAAAGTTTGTTTGTCATCGCATTACCGATATGGCATTTGCAAATATAATCATCGTGTTCCCATTTGATCCAATCTCGTGTCTTTGCAATGGTTTCATCTTCTGTCTCTACTAGTTTTGGTGTAGTTAAATCATTAACAAATTTCATACCAGCCAATAAGAAATGCATTTTCTTATGCCAGCGTAGGAAATTGACACCATCAAAGTGCTCTATCAGCGGCGAATTCCTTAAGACTGTGAGGAGCCATTGCCAAAATACTGTTTTAGATTATTACACTAATTTCTGCGCTGATTCTTCTTGTTTACAAATCTACGAGGCACGATGTGTTGATTGTTATCCTAAAACAGTATTTTCCCTATTATCTTATATGCATGAGTAATGGAAAATCTATTACAAGATACAATAGAGCAGATATATTGAATATCTTTAATCGGCGTGTTTGCACGAGCACGACAATTCACTATCGTAGAATAGATCACTGCAGTGACAAGATGACAAATCTGTTTGAAGATACAACAGAGTTTAGTCAGGCTTTGTTCATGAGACCCTATGGCCCATCTTTTGACCTTTAAATATAAATGTTCGTGGCAATGTCATGTTCTTGCCTTATCTCTTCCTTCCTCTTTCTTTTGATATAGTATATCATGCCTTTATATATATAGTGGCATACCTTCCTATATTACACGATGTGATACAAATGATATTTTCCCTTTTGTTCCCTCCTTCTTATATTTATTTCAAATTTCGTTTAACAATCCTCCACCAAATTTTAAATAAATTCCTTTTGTCATTTTATGTTGGAAAATTTGTGCATAAGTATAGATGTCTTACAAACTTGAATATGCACGTAGTCAAAACCATCAAAGTATATCAAGATGAAGTGGTTGACTAAGCATTGAACCATCGATCCTATATGATCGTCCGGACGTGATTATCACACACTCATTTTCATATTTTCCAAGTAGTAAGTATGCTCGACCCATGGATTGGCCTTGGGTCAATATCTTCTTTCACGAAATGCCCTTTGGGAACAAGCCAAAATCTCGCAGAAGGCGGCACCACCTTCATTGCATTCATATAGGTAGGTTTATTAGAAGTGCCTTATTATACATACCTCAACAGTATATCTATTATAAACCTGTTAAGTTCTAAGCTCTATGTCACTATAAGTACCAAACACTTTTCATTGGAATGTATGATAATACTTAGTTTTTCAGACTAAATATTATAGTGCTTCCAACGGAAACATATAAAGTACTTTTGCTCTTTGAACTCAAGATAACAAATTTCTTTATTATGTGAGTTGTGTTTCTTTCATTGGCAATTGTATTGTATAGGCTTTAAACCCATTCCCTGTGATGTTATTATAACTAAGTTCCTTGCAAGTCCTTTACTAAATGGATCTGCCAAATTCTGGCTAGACGTCAAAAAATCTATGGTAATTACCCCTTTAGTGAGCATTTGACTAACCAAGTTGTGCCCTAGACCAATATGTCTATATTTACCATTATAAACTTGGTTGTAAGCTTGTAACAATGTAGATTGACTATCACAATGCAAAAATATTGGTGGTATAGGTTTTGGCCATATAGGAATTTCTAATAATAAATTCCTTAACTATTCCACTTCTCTACTACTAGAAGCGAGTGCTATAAACTCAGCAACCACGATTGAATCATCAATACATGTTTGTTTCTTTGAGGCCCAGGATATTTCTCCTCCACCAAGAGTGAATATCCATCCACTAGTTGATTTATTATCTTCACTTCCAATGTTCCAACTAACATCTGTGTATCCCTCTGTTACACTAGAATTACCATTGCTATGGGTTGATTCTAGGCATTGATTGGTTAGCTAGTAATTATGAAACAAGGGTAGTTAGACCTTCGTCTTGCCTTGAGAATACCCTTGAGATTTTGTATGATCCTAAGGGATCAGTTTGTCTTAGCTACCTAAAATCACTTTACTTCTCTATCGACGATTTTCGATCTGTTGGGGTAGTCCATGAGTACGCAAGATGTTTTGACTAGGGTAGCGGTTTTACCCCTAAGAACTCGAGACAGACTTCCGCATGTATCCAGATGACACTACAAAGCCAGTTATGCGATCAACGATAATTCTGGACCAAGATTGGCAAGGATAGCCGGAGTCGGTAAAATGCTCAATTGTTTGGTTGTTTTGTTAGTATCATCTCACATAGATCGTCCAAATTCGAAGAAGGTATTCCTTGGGTGCTTGTCTGATATTGGTTTAGGCCTTTGGGGCTTGTACTTGAGGGATGTCGAGTTCGACTAGGATGGTTTGCGTGAGAAATAAATGGTTGTAGCAGACGCCCTAAGTAGAAAAAGGACTGACCTTAAGAGAGGTAATAAGCACATAATAACCATTAGCTTTAGACCCTTAGATTTGCAGCATGATGGATAAGCTAAGTAGAGGAGAAACCTCTAATCATCTTAGGTATATACACTTGGTATCATGATTAACATATGTTTTTCTCGGGAGGATAGTTCAACTACATTGGATACCCTCTAGCATAGTAAGTGAGCGAGGTCCTATCTTTACTAGTGGGTTTTGGAAATGGAGGCCAAGAAGCTTCGCGATCGTGAAGTTAAATTAGTTAAGGTACAGCGGAGTGAAGCTCAAGAAAATGCGACTTAGAAGACTGAAGACTAGATACGCGCATATTACCCCTTTTGAGGGTATATCCTTGATTCCTCTTTTTCTGTAAAATCTATTTGCATGTTAGTCTTTAGCTTTTAAGTATATCCTCTTGGTCCTATCCTCAATCCTTAGGTAGAAGCCAATGGATTTAAACATGTGTTTGAGACATGTTATGTTTGGTGGATGCAAGTGGTTGCAAGTGTTTGCTAATGGTTGCTCGTGGATGCATATACACGCATTAGGCACTAGACCGGCTCAGTCACTTTCATGTTTGCATATGCATATATGTATTTGTATATGGATTAAAACTTGATGTGTTATCATATGGATGTTGCGTATGGATGAATGAATATGCACGCATATAGTACTTACATGACTAGGGATAATTGCATACATAATGGACTCATGGCACTGACATAATTCGCATTAAGGAGGTCAACTGAATCAGTAGACCGCCTGATTTCACATTAGATAAGGACATATACACACACTATGCATGGAATCATGAAAGTATTAGAAATCCTTTTTAGGGACAATGGATGCCTGTGATTGAATGGTTGAGTAGATGGATGCTGGATGTTAGAATACATTCTTCTTAACTTGAAGATTTCGGGGACGAAATCCTTTAAGAAGGGGAGAATGTAACACCCCGTATTTTCTGTAAACGTTAATGTAACAAATCAAAGTATACTTAATTTTTAAGAGAAGAATTAAGGGAAACGGGTTATGCCATTGCATTCGTCTTGGAAGTCTGCTTGAGGTAGAGTCCGAGTTTGCGTGAATCGGACTTCGTATAAAGAAGTTATGGCCTTCGGAAGTTTCAGCTCAAATTTAAAAACAGCTCGAAACTGAATTCAAAATTCAAAACAGAACCCAGAAGCGGGCTGGGCGGGAAATTTCCCGCCCAGGACCCAGGTCGACCAGGGGGTCGACCTCCCCCTATAGGTCGACCTGGGGGTCGACCTGCCCTGTTTTTCTAGATCCGAGGCAGAATGCATTTTTATGTATCTTGGCTGATTTTTGGACCAAATTCATGAGTTCTACGCTATATAAACGCCCCCAAACTTCACTTTCTCCACACAACTCCATTACGCCTATACTCTGCCTCAATCCTAATTAAAATAAATCTTATTCTCCATTAAAACAAGTTATAGTTCTTCCTCAAATTGGAGATTCAAATTAAGATAAAGCTTCAAGTTGGATCATAGGCATTCCGCTTCAAGCAACGTCACTCGAATCATAGCAAATCGCCTTTTCTAAACCAATCACTGTAAGTTCGGTTATTCCTTAGATTTGAACGTGTAATTGGAATTGTGAATGTAATGAATCAAAATATAGACCTATAACAATTTGCAAGTTAATTATCTTTGATTCGTGCTTATGTCAAATCTAACGTTATCTATGCCTTTGGATCTGATTCTCGATTGTGGCCTAGAACTTATTGTGACTAATTGCCATTGACTATGATTATGGGACTTTTGCCTAAGGATATGACTATAAGACTGTTGCCTATGACTATGACTATGATTCCTAATTTTGAGACTATTGCATATGATTTATGACTATGAGACTATTGCCTATGACATTGATTAAGAAACTATTGTGATTAGTCGCCCATGACTGTTGTGGTTAATTGCCTACAACTATTGTAGTCAGTGACTTATGCCTATTCCCATTAACCTATTAGGTTGTACTTCGAACTAGCATTATGTTGGACCAAATCACCTATGCCTATTCCCTTAATTATGTTGGATCCCATTTTTTTGGGATGCAACTTGTCTAGTTTATTCCTATTCACGTTATGTACATCAAACCCATTGGAACCATTATTTTTGTATTTGGTTCATTCTTGCATGGCTATTCTTTTATGTCAATTCTCGTGCTTATCCCCTATTCCTTGCTTTGATACTATTAGTATCATTTCATGAGTACATAGAAAACTTGTGAAATCATGTTATACGTACGATTATGATGCGGGGATTGGGCGTAGCTTAATTAAGTTAGTTTGTTATAATAAATATGTTGGCATAGTCTAAATTGGCTATAATAGTGAATGATTTACATGCATATTAGACTTGGGCATAAGTTGACGAATTTAGTTAGCCGCAAAAGTGTGTAATTGGCGTGTAAACCAAGTTTTGGACATAAACGGTAAACTAGAATATTAAATCCAGTTTTGACATGAACCGAAAATTGGAATATTAATCTAGATTGGGCATGAATTGTAAAAGGGGAATATTAAATCTAAATTGGTTTAAACTGTAAGTTGGGCTGACTGATAGGTAAATCAAGTTTTGGGCATAGAATATAAATATGCTAATTTGCATGACAAATGAATATGATCTAGGCTAAATTGATTTACGGAAAATTTACATAGATAGTAAATATGTAAATTTAGTAAAAGACGAATATGCTTAACCCGAGGTTAGACTGAGTTGTGGTGTAAAACTGCCCGAAACCGACCGGCACATCCAATGACCACAAAAATACCTGTCTAATGTGGGTGGTTAGTGCATCAAGCTCAGAAAGACCCGAGGTTAGACTGAGTTGTGGTGTAAACCTGCCCAGAACCGACCGGCACATCCAGTAACCACAACAATATATGTCTAATGTGAGTGGTTGGTGCTTTAATTAATTAATTAATTAATTAAGGCTTATGAATAAATCAAGCTAGAAATGGTGAGGTTAAGTAAATTTAGAACACTTAACCATAATAACATGTTAACTATGCAAGTGGGTGAGGTTAAGTAAAATTAGAACACTTAACTGTTACAACATGTTAATTAGACAAGTGGGTGAGGTTAAGAAAATTTAGAACACTTTACCAATTATATAACATGATGTATGGGAAGGGTTAAGTTAACACGAGAACAACACTTAACCAATATAACATGATTTGAGGTAGGGTCTAGTCAACACCAGAAGGAAACACTTAGCCAACATGACGTGATGGGTGGATGGGTTAAGTTAACTTGAATTGATTAATGACACTTGACCAATATACTTGATGAGAGAATGGGGTTAAGTTAAATGGGAAATACTTAACCAATATTACCTGATGAATGAACAGGGTTAAGTTAATAAATCACACTTAACCAATCCAACATGATAAGCAAGAAATGTTAAGCTAATAAGAACCACTTAACCAACACGACTTGACTAGTAGGAGGTTAAGTACACGTCGGGTAGGTGGATAATATTAGTAAATATAGGCTCACAAAACTTAACCATTAAATAAACATGCTTGAATCTGTGGGAAGGGTAAGTGCACGTCGGGTTGGTATGTAATATTAGTAAATATAGGCCCATAAAACTTAACCATTATATAAACATGCTTGGATTGATGGGAGGGTTAAGTACATCTCGTAGGTGGGTAATATTAGTAAATATAGGCCCACAAATTTAATCAGCAGGAAACCCTAGTAACGGGGACCCGTTTCAGCAGTAACCCACATAGATGTATCATAGTACCCTGAAACTAGGCAGGGTGGGGCACGATTACTGGGCTGATTATAAGCGGTCAAAAATAGCGGCAGTGGGTACGTCAGTGTAGATTCCGACGGTTTATGGGCGTGCACGTACTCTGGAGTGGAAAAAGCAGGCACTGGGTACCAGTAGTTATACACTGTGCATCTTGAATCGTGTCGGGTCGCTATCATAAGGCTTGATACACCTTATGGTGGGGCAGCACAAAGTATCTACATGCAAGAGAGGGATGACTGACATGTACACATGGAAAATTAATACAAAGTAGGTAGCATAATCCCTAGTTGGACCTAGGTCGCGTAAACCCTGAATCCGAGAAGCGTTCAATAGGTAGCATAAACCCCAGTGGCCCTGGGTAGCGTAAAACCTAGTTGAATCTAGTAAGCGCTCGATAGTAAACCCTATATTAGATCTAGGTAATAAATGGAATCCCCATAATAGATGTACACCTTAAGGCAACCACAAATACGGGGATGGGGATCACGTTATCATATGATCATAGATTACTAGTTTGGACACCAGTTTGGTAGTGCAGAGATATAGAAATCAGTATAAATAGGGTAGTTGCAAAGCAGAGAAGGAGTAGAAGCGCATTCAGTTTATCGGTACACTCAGTTTATCTTGCTATATCCCATGCTTATCCTGTATTATCTTATTACTATGGTTTAGTCTTATATTTAGTTTATTCATGTCATGACCCTTTTCCTCGTTTAAATACTAAGAATCACTGGGCTTACCAGACTTTATGTCTGACCTAGTTTGCTTTCGCCTCTTTTCTTCCATTTTCCCCACCCCCCAAGGTAGCCAGGGAGGGAATAGCTCAGGTTTGTTTGGACCGTTACTCTTTCCAAGCTTGAAGACTCTTTGACATGTTGCCTTGGACTCTCTCTTCTACTGCTATGGCTGGCTCATGCTTTGTTTGGGGAAAACATTTTATGCTTCTTTATTTTTGTAAGCAAGACATGATACTTTGGTATTGCAAAACAATCTTTGTACAAATAAAGTTTTATTTATTTGCAAGCTGCTTTAAATTGTCTATCTTGTAATTTATCTGCATCTTTTACCTATAATGCTCCACTGAAATTAAGGCATTCCCTTTGTAAGTGACCTTAACGAAGGTGGGGTGTTTCAATGAAGGTAAATATCTTTTAGTTTCTTTAATACTCGAAGTATCCATTCCAAATATAAGCATATCATCTACTTAAAGGCATATAATTGCACCTTTACCTGAACGAAACTTGCTATAGACACATTTGTCAGATTCAAAGATCCTAAAACCATTAGATATAATAGTTTTATCAAACTTTTCATGCCATTGCTTTGGTGCTTGTTTAAGACCATAAAGTGATTTGATAAGTTTACATACTTTTTGCTCTTGTCTAGGCATTACAAAACCTTCTGATTGAGATATATATATATATATATATCTCTTCATCAAGTTCTCCATTTATAAATGTAGTCTTGACATACATTTGATGAATTTCAAAATTATATATAGAAGTTAATGCAATTAAAGTCCTAATAGTTGAAATTCTTGCTACTCAGGCATATGTATGGAAATAATCTATTCCTTCTTTCTGTATGAATCCTTTGGCAACTAATCTTGTTTTAAAATTTTCGAATGTGCCATCTGCTTTTAACTTTTTCTTAAATATCCATTTACATCCAATTGGTTTAGAACTAGGAGGTAAATCTACTAGTTTTCATGTTTTATTTCCCGTAATAGAATCCATTTCATCATTTATTGCTTCTTGCCAAAATGATGAATCTTGATATTTCATTGCCTCATTACACGTTAAAGGATCAGATTCTATATTTGTAGAAATCATTAATTGATGCTCTACATTATTTCTAGATCTTTCAACCAAATATACGACGAAGTCTGTTCCAAAAGATTTTTCTATCCTTCTTCATTTACTTCTCCTAAGAGAATCACTGTTTTCGTTGATATTTCCATTAGTGTTTTCTACAGCTTTAATAGTTGGTTCATTAACAACCACCATTTCATTAATAGGTGTATTGACCTCCATCGTTTCATGAATCGGTTTATTTTGAATAGATGTAAATCTATTCTCATAAAACACTGCATCCCTTGATTCTATTACTATATTCACTTCAGTAGAGCTATTAGGTTCTATTACAAGAAACCTATATCCTTTGCTATGTTGAGTATATCCTAAGTATATGCACTCGATAGCCTTTTGTCATAATTTCCTTATTTTTGGTTTAGGTAATCGAACAATTGATCTACATCCCCAAACTCTATAATAATCAAGTTTTGTTTTTTACTCTTGCAAAGTTCATAAGGAGTAATTTTTCTTTTCTTGTGAGGTATTCTATTCAGAATATAACATGCGGTAAGTAAAGCTTCTCCCCGGAAACTAGTATTAAGTCTAGAATTACACAACATTGCATTTACCATTTCGGTAAGGGTTCTATTTTTCCTTTCAGCCACTCCATTTTTTTGTGGAGTATAAGCAATAGATATTTCATGTATAATTCCTACTGATTCACAATATTCAGGAAATTGATATTCACCTCCCCTATTAGACTTAAGTGTTTTTATTTTGGAACCATACTGGTTTTCTACTTCAGCTTTATATGTCATAATTGAATTTAACACTTTATTTTTAACATGCGTAAGATGAACATAACAAAAATTTTGAGTAATCGTCTATAAATGTGACAAAATATTTCTTTCCACGTCTAGTAGGAGTACTATGCCTACCACATACATGACTATGAATAAGTTTTAACAATTTTGTTGCACTCTTTGCTTTAATAGGAAATGGTTTTCTAGTGATCTTAGTTAATGAACATATCCTACACTTGTTTAGCATATCATTTTGGTATTTGGGAATCAGATTCAATGATATCATATCAAGCATGTGTTTATGATTAAAATGTCCTAATCTATTGTGCCATGATGAAAACGAGTCAAGAATATAAGCAAAATTCATACTTTTATTAATATCAACATTCAGTTTAAACAGACCATCACACATGTACCCTTTTGATACAAACACACCGCCTTTGGTCAACACATATTTGTTTGACTCAAAAACTTGTTTGAAAACATATTCATTGAAAAGACTTCCCGAAACAAGATTCTTCCTAATTTCGGGTACATAATATACATCATTCAATGTCAGAACTTTTTCGGATGTAAATTCCAAATCCACGATCCCCTTCCCTTTGACCTCCGCCTTTGCTGAATTTCCCATGTATGGGTAATCTTCATGTTTGGTCGGTTCTAGTTTCTTGAATTGAGTCTTGTCCATGCAGACATGCTTAATAGCGACAGAATCGATCCACCAAGAATTGTCTTGTTCAATCATATTCACTTCTGATATGATTGCTGAATTTTTTTCTTTTTCAGATTGCTGCTTCTTTTTCCAGAAGTGACAATCCCTATTGAAATGTCCTGGTTTACCACAAAAGTAGCAACCATTTTTGCTTTTCTTGTTCAGGCAATTATTTTTGTTTTGCCCTTTCCTCTTCTTATTAGAAGAGTTATTAGAAGCATTGTTTGCTTTCTTTTCTTCCACTTATGGACTTTTTATGTATCAACAACTGTTTCATCTTGAGCATCTTTCTGCCTCGGTTGTTGTTCAACCTGCAAATACTGTGCAAGGCTATCTAGACTCATATCCTCCTTCTTATGTTTCAGTAGTTTCCTCTGATATTTCCAAGAAGGGGGGTAATTTGTCTATTATCGACGAAACCTTAATTTCCTCATCCATATTTAACTTATGTTGACTAAATTGGTTAAGTATGTGTATGATATCATTCAATTGCTCTACTACTAAATGATCATCAGTCATTTTGTAATTAAAAAATTAGGTGGCTAGAAATTTCTTACTAGTTGCGTCTTCCATCAGATATTTCACTTCTAATGCATCCCAAATATCCTTTGCAGTTTCCTTATTGTAGTACATATCAAAAAATGTGTCCCTCATCGTATTATAGATATGACCATTGCAAATATAATCATCTTGTTCCCATCTGATCCATTCTCGCGTCTGTGCAATGGATTCTTCTTTTGTCTCTACTGGTTTTGACGTAGCCAAAACATAAACAAATTTCATATCAGCCAATAAGAAATGCATTTTCTTCTGCCAGCGTAGTAAATTGACATCATTAAAGCGCTCTATCAGCGACGAATTCCTTAAGAATGTGAGGAGCCATTGCCAGAATGCTATTTTAGTTTGTTGGACTATTTCGGTGCTGGTTCTTCTAGTTTACAAATCTTCGAGGCACGATGTGTTGATCGCTATCCTAAAACAATATTTGCCCTCTTATCTTGTGTGCACAAGTAATGGAAAATCTGTTCGAAGATACAACAGAGCACATATATTGGATATCTTTAATCGGCATGTTTGCACCAGCACGACAATCCACTATCGTAGAGTAGATCGCTGCAGTGACAAGATGGCAAATCTATTCGAAGGTACAACAGAGTCTAGTCCAGCTTTGTTTAATAACCCCAAAGATTCCCAAGGCCCAAGGCCCATCTTTTGACTTTTAAATATTAATGTTCATGCCAGTGTCATGTTCTTGCCTTATCTCTTCCTTCCTCTTTCTTTTGATATAGTATATCATGCCTTTATATATATAGTGGCATACCTTCCTATATTCCATGATGTGGGAAAAATGATATTTCCCTTTTGTTCCTTCCTTCTCTTATTTATTTCAAATTTCTTCTAACAACACCTCCTACTTTTGAGGCGCAATTTATGGAGTACCTACTCATTTATCTCATAGCCACATCATTTGACAAAAAAAGTTTCGGGTGTTTAAGCATTTTTGGGAAAATAAAGGTAAAAGCATCCATTTTTAAATGCTTCAAGGATAAAGTGTCCAACTCAGCAAGTATTAGGTTCCTGTTTTGTACATAAAGTAATAGATAGATTCGTAACTCTCTTATATCCTACACAAATATATTTAGGCTTTAAGTTTTATTCCATGATTATGAATAATTAGATTGTAAATTCCATATTACTTCTAATAAAAATAATTTGATTGCATGATATTGTGTTGTACTTATAAAAACTGAATATCCTATCGTAAATTATTTAATGCAACTAATATAAGTTAGGAAATAAAAAGTAGACGGAAATTTACACAAGTTATTTCAAAAATCATACTATGTCAGAAACTTGGTTAGTCATTTTATGTTGTAGAAACACAAGACGCTTTGTACCAGCCTTAGAACCTAGAATCACAAAATCTAACATAATATTCTATGAAGTTATAGTGGTTTTCTTCAAATACAAACATATGAACATTATCGATTTGAAATTTAAAATCAACGAAGTTGGAAAAAACAAGACTCCGTACTTAAAATCAGGATTCCTCTTGTCTAATATGGTAAATCTGTTCTCTTATCCCAAAATAATACATTCTCATGCTATCCTCACTCTATTAAAACACGAAAACCGGTACAATTTTTTTTTATATTAGCATGTGATATCCCCAAAATTAGTCATCTTATTCTAAATTTCCTAATGACATTTCATTATTTTCATTATTTTTTATCTTTATGCCTAAAAAATCATTTGTGAAGGAGCAATCATTGACCCACTCATTCTAACTTCTTCTATTTTCTGTTCTAAAACATTTATTAATCGTCTTTGATGACGGACATAAATTAGGTACTTGCTTCATATATCTTCAAATAGTAAAAATTTGTTAACAATTATAGATCTGATGTGTATTTTAAATTTGTTATGACTCTTGATTGTGTAAAACAGCTAGTTAGTGCAATGAATTTTCAGTACCTTTCGATTTAATAATTGATTAGTAAATAAATTATCCATATCACTTATGCTACTCATTGAACTAAAATTTCCCAATCTAAATTAGGTTTATATAAATTTATGGATCCACTTTTGATTTTATTAAGTTTCATCTGAAATATTCCATTAATGACATGTAATTTTTGAAACTTATTCCATTTGTTACAAGTTGCAGTTATTATCCTCTATAATTACATGTTCCTAGAGGTATACTTGATCAACAATTCAAATAAACTAACTCCACTTATATTCATATGTTTTGACATTTACTGTCTACGTTGTCGTGCATTTTTTTGTACAAAATTTTTCTAACTATTGTATAGTTAATTTGAACATTGATGTTATAAATGGTATGTAACTATTGTTGTTTAATACAATATAATAAGAATATAATTTGAGACTTTGTTAGTTTCAATAACTAGGTTACTTATATCATATGTTTGATGGCCTTTTTTATCTAACCATATTGTGACGCATGTTCATGACATGATTTTTAATACTTGATTTCCTGTGTTTTTAACACATTTGTACATAGATACGTGCATGATTCTATTTATTTATATAGATACATGCATAAATATATTTGTATGAGCCTTTACATGTAACAAACTTATTTCTCACCAGTAAAGGCCAATCATTTCACCATTCAGTCTACATTTCTTCTATTTTTATAAGGCATTCTATATCTTCATCATCACAAAATTTTACATTAAGATATGAGGAGAGTGATTTTACATTGGTTACAATTATCTAATTAAACTCATGGACTTTATGACATCTAAGCAAGTAGCTAAACTAGTATTTACCCAAATTTTTAAAAAATCACTCAAAAACAATATATTATTAGGTATAGCTCACATGTGGATAGGATGTAAAAGTTTTATTAGTGAAAAACATGGCATATAATTCGGCCTAAATATAGTATTAGTGGTGCATAACGTTGGGAATTACTTTTGTTAAAAGCATATATTTTCAAGACATATATGTGCTCGTTGGAAGCAAATAAAGGGTGTTCACGCAGGATGTCAGCACATTGGATGCTTTATTAGAGTTCAAGCAGGATGTCATCACATTGGATGCTTTGTTAGGTGGAACCATCACATGTAATGAAGTATGCATATATATATATATATATATGAATGTTCTGAAGTGCCAAAACTTAACATAGTATTAGAGCTGGTGATTTGAGGGATCATTAGATGATGCGAGAGTGACAAAAACATGAATCTTGGGACTTGAGCGAAGAATGACTCATCAAAGTTTAAGACATTCTTCAATAATATGATCATACTGATAGAAAAGGACATTTTGATATGCAACCCTCATCTACTATGGGGAGGAATCAATATCTCCATCATGACTTAAGTGAAAGTACTCGCCTTAAGGTGTAGATAGAAAGAAGTAGAAGCAACATAGCCTAGTAGTAAAGATTCTTCAACATGTTTTAAAAGAAGGTTTGAGGAAATGCTCACCAAGGAAGAGATTCAACAATGTGTGTAACAACTCATAAATTCAAACAAACTTCAAATAGTGTTGTTATTTGAATTTAACATTATATTTTAGATTTTAAATCCAAATAATGAATTTATTTTATTAAGAAACATGTTTGATCAAATTTAACACAAAGAAAATTTTCATGAAAAATAAACTTTTGGTCAAAATTTGAAATCTAGTTGAAATTTAGAAGTTAATTTTTTTA
Organism: Allium sativum; assembly: GCA_030737875.1. Taxonomy (NCBI): domain Eukaryota; kingdom Viridiplantae; phylum Streptophyta; class Magnoliopsida; order Asparagales; family Amaryllidaceae; genus Allium; species Allium sativum. The sequence goes on along the minus strand of CM060926.1, from coordinate 124,126,700 downwards.
ACTAACTCTTGATTAATTCTGAGATGGAAAACAGTTTTCATTTCGTTAAAATCAAACTTTTATAGCTTGAACTTTGTAGTTTACATTATAAAAGCACAAACAATCATTGTATTTTTATGCGTTTACTCTTATTGGTTTCTTTTATTCTTTTCCTATATTATCTCTAGCTAATAAGGGAAATAATTAATTTTTCTTGCCATCTCATGCATCTGAAAGTCTAAATGGATCATGTGTGTTATATACAGCAAGTAACCATCTAATGAAATAAATAACCTAGTATAACAAAGCAAATAAATAAGAGTAATCACACCATAGTTTTTTTACAGGTTCGGACTTCCTGTCCTACATCTAGTCCCGAAGCTCTCTTTTGGTATTTCGCTAACCAATTGCCCTCACTCCGCCCGAAGGAATAGACTTGAATAAAAAAGAGTTTCTTTGACAAGAGTGTGTTCGAAACAACATGAATTTCGACTAATAGTACAACGATCTTCTATATCTCCTTGAATATTGTACACTTGATATTGTATGAGAATATAGAAGTATATATAATCATGATTACAAGTTCTGAATGCAAGAAGCACTAAAGTGATAGAATAGATAGATAGAGTAGAGAATTGGATAAGTTATCTATCTCGAGTGTAGTATATATATATATTGTCGTAGAGTTGCTTTGAGTAGTCGCTTATATTTCCTTTCTATCCCAGAGATGTTTTGTTCATAGATGAAGAGATTTGATGAAGAGACGAAAAAGGACCTTTTTAGATTTGACTGTTGTATCTTTTGAAAAAAAATTAGAACCCAGATTCAGACGTCTGGTTATGAAGGTCAAATGTCTGTCCTAGGTATTTAAAAAAATCCAACGGTTGGAATCATATATCTGATGCTTTATGGTCAGACGTATGACTTTGGTAATTTTTATTGACTGTAGAATGTTGCTTTGTCTTGAATATTCAATCATGATCTTGTATATTTGCATAAGAATCATATATGTATACATATATATGTATATATGAAAGTTGGTTCACTTTATTGTTGAAACCTATCAAAACCTCCTTTATAAGCCTCATCAAAACCCTGTAACTCCCCTAACCTAAATGAGTGCCTTACAGGGAAAAAGAGTACTTATAAATTTGGTATACAAGCTCAAAGCAAAGCATAAAGAAAGACGGTCTAACATAATCATAAAACAAAAGAAAAACACCATCAAAGTCCACTCTAAAAGCCCAATAAAGGCCCTTCCAAAACCTACCGCTTCAGAATTTTGAAATTTGCACCAAGTATTCAGCCGTATCCTTTAATTCAATGCCCAATTTTTCTAAAATCTGTTCATTTCTCCAGTTACAAGATGACCTACTTCCATTATTACGCACCAAAAAGTGAATTTCTCTCTCAATCTTCAAAAGAGTAACTGTAGATTGAACTCTTTTATCCTGACAAACCCTTAAATTCCTTTCTCTCCAAATAAAATAAATCGCATAAGTAAAAGCTCCACATACTAAATCCCTTACATGATCCTTTAGTTTAAATTGAGAATGCAGGAATCTAGCTTCTTCTTTAAGATTTGAAAAAAAAATGAAGAGGCAAATCTAATTTCTGTTTTAGCGAGAGCCAGATGAAAGCTGAATAATCACATTGGAAGAAAAGATGTTGAATTTATTCAAGTTGATGATCACATAAAGGACACATCATACTGGTAACATTGCCAAAACAAGCTATTCTATCCATGGTGTTCAATCTGCCTAAAATAGCCAGGTATGAGATGAAAGACATTTTCTACAGTTTTTCTTGTGCCAAACAACTGAGAATATTGAGTCTAAATCTTCATGGGATCTGATATGTTCCCAAGATCTATGAAATAAGAAAGAACCCCTTCACACCATTCATACTTATCCTGATTTAAATTAGAATATGGATGTATTGAACTAATTTCAGAAATTAACTCCCTTGTTACAGGATGGATTTCTGGTTGAAACTCCTAATTTCTTATTATAGAGCTTACCTTCGGTTCTGAATTACCAATTAGATGCATTTTATAAAATCCTAATAAGTCCACCATGCATTGACAATTAATCCATGGTTCATACCACAGGTAAGTGCCTTCTCCTTTATGAATAACTTTGTTGAATAACTGTTTCAAATTTGTTCTAAGTCTAAGCATTGACTTCCAAGAACTTGATGCATTATTATCTATTGACATTGACCAAAACTGCTTTTCCATACAGTATTTGTTATGAACTCATTAACTATTTGATAGAAAATTCCGTAGCATTTTTATACAAGCCACTCTTTTCAAATCAGTGAAATTTTTCAGGCCAATTCCCCCTTCTCCCTTTGGTTTGCACAAAATTTTCCAAACTACTTTATGTGAAGTTCCCCCCAAAAGAAATCAGCACAAAGAGATTTCAATTTGTCTAGTGTGAATTCTAGGATCTTATATATGAAGAGCCAATATAAAATAATTGGAGTAATTATAGATTTATTAATTATGTTCTTCCATCAAAACTAAGAAATTTTTTCTCCCATCCTTGGATTTTGTTCTGACCCTTTGAATCAGCGAGTTGCATTCAGAATAATGTAAGTGTTTGAAGATAGAGGCACTCCAAGATATTTAATTGCAAAAACCCTTGATCATAGCCCAAAACATTTAGAATTGCTGTAGAATTATTAACCGAATCACTAAAGAAAACCTAAGCTCTGAAATACCCTCCTTAAAATTGATGCATTCAGAACAGAAGCATTACCAAAGATCATTAGGTCATCAACATATAAAAGATGAGAAATAATGGGCTGAATCTTACTGCTTGGTAGAATTGCTTTTGACATAGTTATCTCATCCATCAAGTAAGTGAAATACAGCATTGCTAGAGAAAAAAATAGGGGGATAAGGGATCCCCCTATCTTATACCCCTTCTCGATGATATAAAATATTTTGGTATGCCTTGTATAAGTACAGAAAAAGTGGGAGTTGAGTATGTTCATATATGAGATTTACAAAGTGTTTAGGGAAATTTATTTTTGCCATTAAATAACAAATGAATTCCCTGTTGACTTTATATAGGCCTTTTGTAAATCTACTTTTACACATAATTTAGGCATTCTTTTTTTCTAAAATCCCTCAATAATTCATGAGCTAATAAGATATTATCACCAATATACCTATCTTGAATGAAAGCACTATGGTTTTTTGATATTAGAAAAGGGAGAAAAGCTTTAATTCTATTACACAATACTTTTGAAAAGATTTTGTAATAAACATTGCAGCAAGAAATTGGCCTGTAATGAGCAATTTCAGATGGCCTATCATTTTTTGAGATTAATGTGACGAAAGTATGATTGAGGGATTTAGGCAATCTACCTTTCCGAAATATATCATTGATAGCTTCCAATAGGTTATTCTTTAATAATTCCCAGTGGATTTTGAAAAACTTTGAGTTCATGCTATCAGGATCTAGGTTTGATTCATCATGAATTGAAAACACAACTTCTTTGATTTCATTTATGTCAACTTTCATCAACAAAAATTGTTGACCTGCCTGATTAATAGAAGAAACAGGAATGAAATTTGGAAAAGCATTAGATATAGGACCATTGAACATATCTAAAAAATAGTTTATAACTTCCATTTCAATCTCCTCTGATTTAAAAAGATGATTTCCACTCTGATCAATTAATGCTCTTATAAGATTGAAAAATCTTCTATTTGACATTCTTGAATAAAAGAATTTTGAATTTATATACCCTTGTTGCAAACAAGAGATTTTTGCTTGCTATTTTAATCCACTCAAATATACTTGTTACAGGTTTTGATAATCTTTTTTGGCTTGCAGATAATTATTATAAATTTGTACATCTTCAGGATTTTGATCAACTTCTACCTTAAATTGTGTGACAATATCTTCAGCTTGTTTAAGGTTTGATGCATTTTTATCTCTTATCTATTCCAGTTTTTCAATTCCTTTTTACAATGCTGCAGTTTTCAAAGAAAATGATAACTATAGGAACCCCAAACACTTGTATTCAAACCCTTTAACACAACTTCATTATAACCAGGAAAAAGCAACCATCCATTTCTATACCTAAAAGGGAAACCTTTTGATTCTTGGGTAGGAATAAGATCTAGCATTATAGAATTATAGTCACTTGACTTTTGTGAGAAAGAAAGAGCTTTCATGTACAAGATTTGATGCAAACATACATTGTTCACCAATATTTTGTCAATATGAGGTGCAATTCCTCATCAAGTAAAGTTAAAACCCAGTGGTTTTATTTCTGCCAATCCTATTTGAATCAAAAAGTTTTGAAATCCTCTTAAATGTTGATATGGAATTGGTAGACCACCTTTTTTATCAACTGGTGACAAAGCATTGTTAAAATCTCCCATTAAAACCCATGCATTATTATATGACGATGATTCTTGAACCAAAATCTACCACAATAGTTGCCTATCATTAAAAAGGTTACTTCCTTAAACCTTAGTGAAAATCATATTGAAACCCCCTTTATTTAGAGCATTTACTATCAATTGTCAGAAGGAGAAAGACAATACATCCAAATCCCATACATCAGAATCCCATAAAATTAAGATAGGACCACGAATCAGATGAATTATTAGTAATATATCTCCAGGAGCTAGGAAGAAATGAAGCAAAGAGCACTAAATTAACTTGAGACAATTTTGTTTCAACTAAACCAACAAGAGTTGATTTAGTTTTATTTAGGAGAGTGAACACATCCTTCGTTCTAGAAGTAGTGTTCATTCCTCTAATGTTCCATGATACAATTGTCATTTAATTATTGTAGAGTTCCTAGTATACCTTTTAGAAGGAGCAGGGTTTTTTGGATTACCAGCCTTTTGTTTTGCAGCTTATAAATAACTTGTATTCTTGTCAATATAAGAAGATACATCAACTTGTTTTCCATTAGCTATGTTAGTTGCTTTATCATTTGCTTCAATGATATCTGCAATGTTATTTAACTCATCCGGCATAACATTTTTAGGTAACTTGGGGTTTGGAAAATCAAGATTGTCTACCAAATTTGAAGAAGATTGAGCAACTTTTTCAGAGGCAAAATCATCTACCTTATCAGAAGATTGCTGAGTTTTCTCATTTGTAGTTTCATTACACTGAACTTCAGATTCCACATTGAAAGAAAAAGTTTCAATTATTGGCTCATATGGATTATCTACATGATTTTCTTTACTTAAGTCAGGAGGGATCCATCTACAATCATTTGTATCACTGTGATAAAAATCATCATAACCAAAAACACCACACTGAAGACATTTATTAGGAACAAATTCATACTCAACTAAAACAACAAGCTTCTGTCGATTATGCAATAAAATAGGGATCTCTGTTTTAAGTTCAGTTTGAGTGTTTATAGAAAGAAGGACTCAAGCGTATTTTGTAAACCTCTTTTCAAAGTGTTTTCATCAATTAACAGAGGAATAGAAATAAAGCTAGATAGCATTTGAATCGCCTCTTTAGTCCAAAGTTCTGTTGGAAGATCTAAAAGTCTGATCCAGATAGACCTCTTCACTTTGTTTGTTGAACTCAAAACTAGGGTGCCAAGCTTCAACAAACAAAAGTCTTCCAAAATATGAATAAGTTGAACTTTCAATGATATGTGAAAATCTTCTGCTCTTTCAAACTGAACCACAAAGTTGTAACTAGGATAAATATGAACATTAAACATACCTAATGGTTTCTAGACTTTGGATATATAATCCTTCAGTTTAATCGTTGAGAGACGGAAATGAATCGGAATAAGTGCCACTGTACTGACCCATGAGGTTTAAGAATGATCAAAAGTTTTTTCGGGAATGAAAATATAATCCAAAGTGGGTTTCACAAATTCAAGCTTTCTGTTCTTCGATACTACTTGATCTGGATTTGAAAGAGGATGAGATGATTGATTATGTTGAGGATCGACAAAGGTTGATAACAATGAAGGTTTAACGGTTCAAGAAGAAGGTTGTGATTTAGGGAGAGAGAAGGAAGTTTTATTTGCTTTAGTATTATCTGCCATTAAAGGACAAAGAAAACCATTGGAAAGTTTTTTTTGATATATATATATATATATGTATGTAATTGTATAGTTACTATCATCGAAACCATTTAATGGCGGTTCTAATAGCCTCGTTATGCACATAGTATTATAGTTTTGAATTTGAAAGGATTTCTATTAAGATAATAGTACATATTTTTCTTCTTAATTTATCATTCTTCCTCTCGCAGAACTTTTGTTTGTCATTTTTTTCTCTCTGTAAGTTTTATTCTTCTCTCTAGATCTAAATTTTTATTTTAATCTATATTTTTCTTTTCTCGTTTTTTAAATCTTTTCTCTCCACCATACCTAACATCATCCTTTCTCTCCCCTCTCTTTACTTTTGGTTGCCACTACCACCAGCCCCTTCACCACACCTCCTTGCGTGGACCCCCACTGTAACGACCCGTATTTTTAACAAATAATAAATAATTTATTTAATTATTTAAACAATGGTTTGGTAATTTAAAGTGACCAGAATTAAATAAAAGTGAATATTTAATTAAATAGAATAATATATTTAATTTCTGAAATAGTCGGAAATAGTAGAATTCACAATATTGTGTGAACTGGATTATTTATAATATTTAATTCAGTTTAGAATTGAATTATAATAACGAATATATTATTTAAACGACAGTTGTGCGTATAATTATATTATAATTATAATCGAGCTCAAAATGGCGCTGCAATTCGTAATTTGGCGATTCGAACTTTAATTGAATATACAGAATCCGTTTTAATCGGGTTTTTGTGAAACAAGAAACGTTCGGAGCTGGTGAAGTATATTTTTCTAATGGAAGAGAAAAATTGAGATTTCGTTGCGTAAATTTTGAGTTATGTCCAAATCAAATTTTCGAAAAGTCGCTATGGAATTCCTTTATAATTTATAACGATTTATTTATATTATAAATGGATTTTTAATATAAATTGAATATCGATTTAATCTGGGATTTTTAGATGTCGAGTTATAAATCCCGATATGTTTATTTTGGAGCCGGATTATATTCTATGTGAATATATACGATAATGTAATTTATTAATATTAAATTTAACTATATTTAAATGGATTTATTTAGAGCTTTAAAAATAGCCATTTTTGCAAACGACCTCCGTTTTCAACGAAACTAATTTTGTTGGATCAGGAATATTAAATTATTGTTAGCTTTCAATTTTCGTGATTTTCGGAGTCAGTATGTGACTGTACGAAATTTTAATGTGAAATATAGACGATATTCTGACTTTAAAAATACACTATGGGAGCAAACGGACTCGGAATTCGACGAAACAAGTTTCGTTGGGTCCGTAATGTTGAACTGTAGCTGCATGTCCATTTTGGTGATTTTTGGATATCGTGTGTGATCACAGAAATTTTTAAATAGCAAATACATATAACGATTGGTTATAAATGAATATAATATTCAATTTAAAAATATTAAAAATTCTCTATAAATATGCTTACTTCTTGATTGAGGAAGAAAGCCTTAAATGGGTGGACGTGGAGCGATGAATCCTATTGGCCCGAGGTTTAAGATGTAAGCCTGACTATTTTAGTTCTAGTTAAAAAGGGTTGGAGAAGGAGTAAGGGCAACATGAAGATTACGACATGTGGTTGGTTGCCTGGAGCGGGATACTTGATTTGAGAAGATGATGTTACTGTACAAGGGCGGGCCGGGTTTCTAAAAATGAAGCTGGGCCGAGGATAAAAGGTAGAAGCCCAATTATATAAAGGGAAATTGAATTTATTTTAATTAAAAATAGTACGAAACTTGTTAACATTATAACTTTATCACACGTGATCATAATTTCGAACGGTCAGATCAGTTGGGATCGTATGGACGGTGGCTACACAATGGAACTGACTGGGAGTGGATTGGAGCTCGTTACAATTTATAGCGAAATAAATTGTCTGTTTGAATCAAGTGACAGTTATCGTTATTTAACGATGATCGTCCAATGTGAGTAAATCTCACTAATTCTGATCAATTTATATTTTTATAAATATATTCTAGTAATGATAAATGCTGATTGACTGCTGTGTGATGATTGTTTGGTTGAATTGCATATTTATTAGTTAAAAGTATAGATAACGATATATATAAATCGTTAACTAAATATTGATTCTGTTTATCAGAGTATTTCTTATTGAAATGAAACTGTTATGAATTATATTGTGTAACATATGTGGATGTAGGGAAACAGATTGGAGGGATCCAACTGGATTCCTCAACATTTATTTTACTGTTTTCATATATTGTGATATATGATGTGATATATAATCTGTTATTGATTATGTGTGTTTGAATGACGTTGATCACTGTTATTTGGTACTTTAAATACCATAAGAAACCCTGGAATGAAAAAGGAAAGTTTCAATAAGTGTATTGAAATAAGATGTTATATAAAATCGAAGAATTTTATATAAAAGGAAGATTTCAAACTGTATATCGAAATAAAAGTATTTTATAAAATCAACAGATTTTATAAAAGGAAGTATTTGAATAAATTTAGTAGAATTATAAAAAGGGGATTTCGAGTTATAATAGAGATATGAATTGATTTATTTAAAATATATATTAAATAAAAATATGTTTCTAATAGATGAACTGAGAAGATTAATTTATAAATAATATTTTATAAATTAAGGGAAATATTTATCATTTGATAAATAAAGATATATAAGTCTGAACTTATATAAGAAGTAAACAGTTAAAATGGAGCAGATTAATTTATAAATAATCATTTATAAATTAAGTTAAATATTTATCATAGGAAATGGAATGTATAAGTCAGAACTTATATAGAGAAGTAGAAATCGGTTTTAACACCGATATTTTTAATAGAATTTGAACATAGCATTTATAAAGGGGATTATAAATGAGATTTAAGTGTTGGAAGTAAAAAGAGGATTCCGTATGAATAGTTCTAATAAAAGTATAAATAGAATTGGGAATGGAATATTACCTTTAAATACGAAATCAAACTGATATATAGATAAGAAATATTTTTCACATTCGATGTGAATAATGGATTAAAATATTTATTTTATAAATTAAAACATTTATAAAGAAAATAGGGTTTTGAAATAGGAATTCAAATGGGAATTTGAATAAGATAGTAAATAAAAGAGTTAATCGAATAAGAGTAAATCGAAAAGAGTTAATCGAATAAGAGTAAATCAAAATAAGTTATTCGAAGAGAGATTATCGAATATAAGTTATTCGAAGAGAAATGATCGAATATAAGTTATTTGAAGAGAGATAATCGAATATAAGTTATTCCAAGTGTAATCGAATATAATTATTCGAAGAGAGATAATCGAATATTAGTCATTCGAAGGAGAGTTAAACGAATAGAGATTTCTCGAAGGAGAGTTATACGTCTAATTCGATTATATCGAATTGGGGAAAGTATTATTTACTTTCCAGTTTTAAATCAAGATTGACTTATTTATAAATTAGTTGTTTTATTTATTTATACAAATCAAGGAATAAAAGTTATATTGTTAAGTTAGAAATTTCAGAAGTACGAATTATAACATTATCATTATAATAAATATTTTTCAGAAAAGAAATGGAATTGTAAACTGAATCCGAGAATTTGCATAAGCAATGGTTGTTAAAAATTGAGTGTTGAGCTTTATCTATTACGAGGTTAAGGACGTTGTTCAGTTAAGGTCTAAGAGGTAATTATACCCCAACTTGATTGACTTTGGAATTAAATAAGGAATAGTTGAAGTTCGATAGGGAAGATTGATTAGAAATACAATTGAGCAGTCGTAACGATAAATACATAACGTTCGTTTGAAATACATATAAATGAGTTTTGGAAACATTTTCCAAATATAATCATAGATATTTTCTAAGCATAGAAAATGAAATGTGGATGATAAAGAATACTGGAATGATAGCGATACGTGACAAGAGATGGAAATGTTTTCTAATGATTTATAACGTATATTTTCTAAATTTAAAAAATAAGGAATGTTGAATATTTGGAAACAGGAAATGAAAAATGAATAAATTAAGGAACTAAAGAGATAAATGTTAAATGATGATTGATCGATAGAATTTCTATCTGGAAATAATATCGTTGTTTGCACACATGTTTTCTTTGCTAGTTAAATCACTGACTATCAAAGTTTTTGACCATTTTTCCGTCGTCAATACGGAGAGACCGGTATCAGGTTCGTTATCTGAAAACCATTCTGTATGGATGTTAGCATTGCGATCAAATATGATGAAGATAATTGAAGATGGAGTTATACAAGGGCTGTCATGTTTACAGAATAGTGCCTTTGGTCTGTCCAGTCCCAGGACGACCTGTATGGAAGAATGTCTGACATAGTATATTTAATAGATCGCGTAAGTTGATCTCTTCAAACGTATTTACGTTTGGTGGCAGAGGAATTCGTTTCTCTTAGCTATATACCCGTGGTATTTTTAGGGAAATAAATTTGTGATTTGGCGGGAATTACGATGTGACATTAAAAGTAAATAAAGGTGTGATCTGTACGTTATGGCCTTTAGCCTCACAACCGAAATGGTATAAAATCGGGTAGGTCGCATGGCTAAGTGGTTAGCTGCCAATCAGGGTGTATTGTCACCTGATCTAGAGAAATTCCATTTACTTATATAATCTATTTTGATGTTGTCCCTTTCGGGAAACGGTTGCTGATCTCAACCGTGGGTTATAATATATTTGGTACACTCAAGTGAAATGAGTGACCGGTCATGTTTAGCCTGGGTTACAAGATGTTCTTGTTGAACCCGGTGTATTCCTCTCTAGAGATACACTATCAGAAGGTGGTCCCATACCTTGCCAATTGGAATCTATTACCCAATAAGAGCCCGCGGTTTTTGATTGTATATTATATATGTAGAACATGAGATGAAAGCGTTCTACTAGATTGTTATTTATGTGATTTAGACATTATGATAATATCAGAAGAGTATGGATTTTTAAAAGAATGTTTGGGGTTATCGTAAGGTAAAAACCATCCGTGTTTATGGTGGATCGGTCTTACGATTATCCTTTCTTTTAAAAGGATTTTAAAAGTTAAACAATGTTTGGAGTTCACTCACACCAGTCACATAACTGACCCAGAGATTATTTTTGTTTTGTTTTCCCTAAACTCTTGGGTGCCCAATTTTGTACGGGCAGTCAAGTAGTCGGGATTTTATAGATACTTGAAGAGCTGGAGCAGGAGGCTTCAGGATTACATAGCTATTATTATTTCCGCTGTGTTGTAAGTGTTATACTCTGATAATGTTACTGTATACATATACTGATTTTATTTCAAAATAATGAATCTATTATATATTGTTCGTTCCGCTTTGAGATTCGTGTTTACTCTGGTGTTGTGTGTTCTTCTTCTTCTATTCTAAGTTTCTATCTTATCTATTCTCACCCTCTAATTTCTTTCAGGGACTATCTGGTGTTTCCGATGCTTGAATAGTCGACATTGAGTTTATGTCAGTTACTCAGGATCGCGAAAACCCGGGTCGTTACACCCAACAGCAGCCACACACCTCCTCTTGCCTTAGCCAAACCCTTCAGCCTAAATACCTGTAATAACCCGAAAAACTAGGACCTGTTTAAAATTTTTATTTTGGCAATTTTAAGGAATTTTGAATAGTTAAAATGAATTATTTTAAGTAATAACGACGAGAAATTTATTTTCGACAAAATTAGAACGTATATATTTATTTGAATCGACGTTAGAATATAATTATTTATTTTTAATTATAAAAGGAATTGGAAATGAAGCAGTAGTTCGAAAATTCGATTTCAAAATTCAAATAAATGTACATGATTCAAAATAAACCGGATTTTAGCGAAACCAAAAATATTAGAATCTATTTGAGAATATCTTTCCAACGAATCCGAAAAATCAAAATTTTATAGCGGGGATAAAATGTTATGCCCATTTGAAAATTCAGAATAGTTGCTATGGAATTTTAGGCTTAAAAATGGAAATTTTGCAGACGACCTGTGATGACCCGTAAATCCCCACCCTTTGAATCGACCATAAACCACACAAGTCTGAACCAAAGGATGGAAATCTGCGGATACATCAACTTTGGGAATACAACACATTAATACAAAAACAGAAGACTTTTATAACATCATAACAGAGTTACATCAGAGTACAGAATATCAGAATACATCGAATATAAATTACAGCGGAAGATAAATTACAATATTATAATACAATACAGTGGAAACAATAAAATAGATGCAGCGAAAGACAACTATGCTTTGGACACAGCTTTAAGCTTCAATCCAGAATCCTGCTCAAGAAGTAAATATCTGCAAAAACTACTCGACTGCCCGTATGGAAAAAGAGGGCACCCGAGTTTGTAAAGGTGGAAATAAACAACGGGTCAGTCATGGGACTGGTGTGAGAATTCTTAACTAATTTCACTAATAACAACAAGATAAATCCAAGGACCACGCCACTAACGCGGAACGGGTTTGCTCCAATGTATTGTCGTGCATACATTAAAGTAAATCGTTAAACAACGCAATGCTTTTTGGAAAAATGAAACCATCATAAGACCCAAGTCCCATCACACAATGCAACGCAAATCGGAGGATAGGGTTTTACCTTATAATGGTCAAAAATGCTTGATACGATAAAAACGAATTTGATATTATTATTAGTGTATATGAGTTTTAAAAACATTTCAAAATAAATGTATCAATCCTAGGACACATAGATACCATAATACTATGCTTCCATACTAGTAATACAATCAAATCCGTAGGTTCGTATTGGAAGTTTGGATTTCCATCATGAGTCAAGGCTAGGGAGGAGCTCCTTACCGATTCGAGACACTCTAGCTAATGCCTCAGGATCCCCCGCAGTGAACCTTTGGATAACTGCAGGGCCGGTCCACACATACAGCTTCGTGGATTAGTTATTCCTGAACACACGTTTCCCGATCCTATAGGACCTATCATCCGAGGCGCCTCATTCCATCATCCAAATAAGTAAAATGTCGGGTTGTGTTAAAGCCCAAGCACCACTTCTAGCTAGAAAGAAACGTGCTGCTCTCCCTGCGTTCCCTTCTCCCGTTTTAGACTCCACCGGGGTGTGAGGCTCGCGAAGTCATGCTATACACAAAGCTATGCCTAAACAGACTATGCTTTGATCATCCCACAAGGCTTGCTTTTCACCAAAGCCTTGATTATATGCATCTTAGCATGCCACATTGTCAGACTCTACCATACCATTGATCATCTACCAATATATATATATATATATATATATATAACCTCTAAGCTCATACGTCTTAGAGAAGGGTGTTAAGTAGAGAATAAATTCTCCACCACCAAACATAAATATATAATCAGTAGCGTTCAACAAATATAGTAGAAAGAAATACAATGTCAGACATACAATCCATTTACAAGTCCGCTCTGGGTCTGAACGAAACAACGTGTCCGTCGATCTCCAAATGCGTTTGGACGATCATTACCAAATACCTTGCCTTGGGAGGCCAGTCCCAATTCAAGATACCAGCGATCATCATCCCAACGATGTGAAAACCTTCGGTCTTCAACTACCGCCTTCATCTTCGACTCTTGATCGTCGTGATGATTATTCAGAATGGGTTAAACCCGGTCTTTCTGAATAATTTGCATATTTTGTGATTAAAAAGCAAATATTAGAAAATCACACATTACGCCGCATTCCAACTCTGAATATTCTTTTAATAAGGTATTCATATTAAAAGATTCTCATTAATTTTATCAAAGATAAACTCTGAAAATAAAATCCTAAATCTTCTTTAAAGGATTTATTAGAACTCCAATTTTGATTTGATATCAAAAATCATTCTTACAAGGTCATTTATTTTAAGGAATAAATCTTGTCTTAAACAGGTTAAAGAACTAGTGTCCTTTAAAACACAGTTCACGATAAACCCTCAAATCAATTTCCAAAATATGGAATTCCACAGAAATCAAATCAATACATAATCGATATAAAATTTCTGTATCAGACTAATAATATACATGGAATAACGGCAAAGCCTCTTAAATTCCATATATAATATAGGTCTTCTTTTACAGAAGCCCATCTCAATTATGACCAATCAAATTTCCACTTAATTCCAATTTAATATATTAAATTGGAAAACTTGATTTTTAGAAAATGCCTTTTTAAATCTATAAAATAGATTTATAAATTCCAAATAATAATTTCAATGTAAATTGGATTAGAGGACAAATGTCGTTTAAAAACACCGTCCACGATAAATCCACTTCACACATCAATTTATTTCAATCGTAAAATATAATTAGAAATGTTAATGATCTTAAATAAAAGATTTGCTCTTTAAATATTTATTCATTACTATAAAACATATTTTAAAATAATCATTAAAAATATTCTTTATATTAAAATATACCTTTTTATATATATAAAAAATACCTTATGGAAAATAATCTTTTAAATAAAAGGTTTTTAATGTACAAATATTCTCCTTTAAAAGAACACCTGAATTGAAGTGCGACTCAATCATTTACTATATAATTTGGATTATATGGATTTCACACTCATCTCATATAAATGCCAATAACTGTATAATCATCAAGTCATCCATTTACATCCAGAGTGTAATTTCTACTGTGTGAGCATTAAAAATTAAATAATAACGCTCATCGCAGCCTGTCGATCTAAAGATAGACATACAATTTAACATTGGGATTTGTGTCAGTCAAATATCGTCCCAATACCCGTGTAGGGTTTTCAGCCAACACAATCCATATAGATATACAAATAAATAATTGGTTAATGGATTTAACCAATTTAAATTTCGCTAATAATTGATGATAATGGACATGTCATTTATTTCCAATGTTGAATAAAAATATAATTTCCTCGAAATATAATTTGATATGGCATTCCATTTATTTCTTTTATTCACACCGTAAATTTTTCTTTTTCTTTCTCTTTTTTATCTACATTGAAATTATAATCAACATTATAATGTAAAATTTCTATCTTTCAGTTGCATTGTAAAATTTCCTTTTTAATTACATTATAAATATGTAATTTTATTTTCAATGCTAGTTCCCACTACTAACTACATATAAAAATGAAATGTTTATTTTACAATGTAAATCCCCTTTACTAATTACATACAAAAATGTGATTTTTAATTTTAATGTGAAGCCTACTTCTTTATTACATCATATAAAAATCTAATTTTTATTTTACAATGTAAATTCCCTTTTCTAATTACATACAAAAATGTGATTTTTAATTTTAATGTGAAACCTACTTCTTTATTACATCATATAAAAATGTAATTTTTTTGTTTACATTGTAAATCGCATCCTACGCAACATATAAAGTGTAATTTTTAATTTACCATGTGAATTCATATTTTAATTACACAGAAAAATGTAATTTCTATCATATGACGTAAATTCATGTCTAAATTACATATAAAAATGTAATTTTTATCATACAGTGTAAATTCACATATTAATTACATATAAAAATGTAATTTTTATTCTACCGTTCTCATTCATATCTAAATTACATGTAAAAATGAAATTTTTATCCTATAATGCAAATTCATGCTTTAATTACATATAAAAATGTGATTTCTATTATGTGATGTAAATTCATAGATAAATTACATAGAAAAATGTAATTTTTATCATACGGTGTAAATCCATGTCTTAAATACAAAGAAAAATGTAATTTTTATCATACGGTACAAATTCCCATTTTAATTATATAGAAAAATGTAATTTTAATCATACGATGTAAATTCATGTGAAAACCCTCAACTTCCCCGTAAAGGAAAGCGCCGGATAGTTCGAGAACAAACCACAGTAGGACACATACAGAAGAACATTTCATTGTATATTACAACAATGCATCAGATTACAAGAATATACAGAGTATAAATGAATATTACACAGAAATATCAGAGATTTAAATTACATTTAAATACATAGCAGCGGAAAATAATACAATACACAACTAGAAGTAGATATACGGATACAAAGCTTTCCGGATATCGTTCCAGCTGTAAACCAGGATCCTGTGAATATAAATCTGCAAAACCAAAACTACTAGCTGCCCGTGTCAAAATAGGGGCACCCAGAGTTTAGGTTAAAACAATAAACTCCAGGTCAGTCATGTGACTGGTGTGAGAACTAAAACAGTTATTAATCTTTATTTTAAATCATTAGGTAAATCAATCGACCACGCCGTATAACACGGAACGGGTTTCCTCCCAAGAATACTAGTGCATAAAACAAACAGCGCAATGCTAAATAAAGAAAAATGAAGCTGTTATAAGACCCAGGTCCTATCACACAATGCAACGCAAGCCGGGGGATAGGGTTTTCCCTTATAACAGCCAAAGAATGCTTGATACGTTTAAAACAAATCATTTGATACTATAATAAGTGCATAGTGTATAAAACATCTTCAAATCATAAGTATCAATCATAGGCGACATGAGCGTCCCATGCCACTATGTCGCCATGTATAGGTTTACAATCAAAGCCGCAAATGTCGTATTGGAAGTTGGGTTATCATTTATGGTATGAACCGAGGCTAGGGATCGTCCTCTACCGATTCGTGACTCTCTAGCCCGAGCCACAGGCAAGCGCGCAGGCAAGCCTTTAGATCGTCAGGGCCGGTCCACCGATGTGGATTATTATGCCTGAACACTACGTTTCCCCACCCTATGGGGTGTAAGTGAGCCAACTAAATGACTCCATCGGTTCGAGAACGACCGATCAATCCGAGGCGCCTCGCAACAGCAACAACCACATAAGTCAAACTCGTCAGGGCGTGTAAAACCACTGACGCCACTTCTAACTAGAAAGAAACGCAAGTCCTCCCTGAGGTCCGTCTCCCGTTTTTGGTTCATACCGGGTGTGATACTCGCGAATCAACGTTACACAAAGCTACGCCACACAAGGCCGTGCTTTGATCATCAACCACAAGACTTTGCTTTTCAACAGAAGCCTTGATCATTTGCCACTTAGGCATGCCACACAGGCAATTCACTCCATGCGATTGATATCCATCAATATATAACCCCTGAGCTCGTACGTCTCAGAGAAGGGCGTTAAGCAAGAGAATAAATTCTCCGCCGCCAAACAGATATATATTTAATAGAGATCAATCTCACGGACTAAAATCCAATGTCAGACACACAGTCCATTTACACGTCCGTTCTGGGGCTGAACGAAACCGGAGGCACCTAGTACCCCGCATATCCATCGATCTCCAAGTACGTCTGGACGATCACCAACTGTTTCCATCTTCTTGGGTGTACAGCCCAATAAAGATCATCAGTTATCACCCAAACAACGTGAAGACCTCCGGCCTTCGACCATCGTCTTCATCTTCGACTTATCGTCGTATCAGTCATTCAGAATGGGATAAACCCGGTCTTTCCGAATAACTCGCGTATATTTTAAATAAGTGTTACACAAACACAACATACGCCTCATTCCAATTCATTAGTCACTAACCGTAAATTAATCAAGAGAATAATTCCCCAAATATTAACCCCGAAGGCCGAAACCAACATCAGATCAATATTCAGAAAACCATTCTGCTTGGCCAACCGACAGTTAGTTTCTAAATTTCACATTCATAGGGAAAGGTTCCCATTAATTTTATCCAAGATAAATTCCTTGAATTTATTCTTTATTCTATTTTTGAATCTCAATTCAAACTAGTCGGGATTAGCGAACCTTACCGAAGTAATCATTTATTTTAATTTCCCCATCCCAACCTATTTATACCCATGAAGTAAAACTGGTAATACTTCATATCTAACACCACAGTGTTATCGGTAATTTCAATTACCATTTCACGCCCAAATCTAATTAAAGATTTAACTATCGCCTGGAGCAAAACTGGTGATACTCCATTTCGATTATTTCAATCTAATTAAAGATTCATTAAAACTCCACTTAGTTTTAATCGTTAACTGGGTTAAAGAATCAGTGTCATTTAAAAACACGGTTCGCGATAAACCCAAAGTCACATTCCATTAATTATCGGGTTAAAGAACGAGTGTTATTCAAAACACTGTTCACGATAAACCCAAAATTCAATATCGATTCAATTCCAATTAAATATTATTTAATTGGTACACTTCATTAAATCTAAATAAAAAGATTTAATCCTTTCTCAACTGGGTTCAAGAACAGTGTTAGTGAAGACACCATTCACGACAAACCCAAATCACATTCGATATTCAATACAAGGCTCTGAATAGAAAATATATCGGCTTATATTCAATATCAAATGCTACGACTAACAAATGTCGTATTGGAAATAACGATATAAATATATATCTTTCAAATTTCCATAACAACACCTGTATAATCACGAATTCCAACATCGAAATATTCCGAAGACAATTTCGATTCAAATCCACTCCAAAGCAATCATTGGATATTCTGGTTATTTTCAAAAACCCTTTTTCAAATTCAATTTATTTATTTAAAAATAAATAGAATTATATTTCTAGTTCAAAACTAGTTCAATTCGATAAAAGTCTATTTTTATCTTTTCAAATATGGAGTTTTTCATCCCAATTCTTTCTAAATCATTTCTTATGATTTTACATAAATTATTACTGTTTTTAATAATTTTATCAAGGCCCGTACAGTCGATTTCCATCAATGGCCATCGAACTGCACTTACAGCGACCTTTTTCGAATTTGATTTGGACATAACTCCAAATCCAACCATTAGATTTCAAATTTCTAATATTCATTAGAAAGATCTTTTCGATACGAACCCAACGGTTCCGGTTTTAGGAGAATCCGACGGTCGGATCTCCCGTAATGTCCGTTTGAAATAAATGGTCGAAATTCGCGAACCGCCGCGGCGCGGCGCGTTCTATTCAGGCCATTATATTATATATAATATATATAATATATATTTCGTCGATTTCTATTTAAAACGAATTATATAAACAGTTTTAAATTCGTTTCAAAAGCAATTTCAACTTCCATTTCAATTCAAATCAAAATTGAATTCATCTTTATAAATTCGTTTTAAAATTCATTTCTATTCAATTCAAATTTCAATTCAATTTGAATTCATTTCAATTCGCTTTCAATTCAATTTGAATTCGTTTTCAATTCATTTCGAAATCGTTCTCAATTCAATTCAATTCGAAATCGTTTTCAATTCAATTCATTTCGAAATCGTTTTCAATTCAATTCATTTCGAAATCGTTTTCAATTCAATTCATTTCGAAATCGTTTTCAATTCAATTCATTTCGAAATCGTTTTCAATTCAATTCATTTCGAAATCGTTTTCAATTCAATTCATTTCGAAATCGTTTTAAAATCGATATAGATATCGTTCACGTCAAAATGGCGTCAATCTAATCAACACGGCTTCATAAATTTATATTTTCAAATATTCTATTTCAAATATTTCTTTTTCAAAATAGTTGTTATCAAAATATTTCGTTCAACACATGACCAATCTCAATGGATGAGTACTGTCAACACATGAACTTTTATTTTATATCGATAAAGATGTAAATTTTATTACTAAAATATTTCGTTCAACACATGACCAATCTCAATGGATGAGTACTGTCAACACATGAACTTTTATTTTATAATATTCTTTATTTTTCAAATTGGAATGAGGCCCAATCAATTACCATATAAAGTTACTTATATGGATTTTCATACAACACATGTATATAATAACATTGAAAATAATCAACCATCAACCAAAGTGCACTACACTGTAAAAGCATCAAATATAGATATTCAACGCTTATAACAGCCTGTCAATCAATCGATCAACATATTTAATCAATCAGGATGAGTGAACTTCAAATTTCATCCCAACACCCGTGTGGGGTTTCAAACAATCAAACACATATTTTATTTGTGCTGTTGGGCGATGTGTAAAATTTATCGTCCCAATCAATGTCATTCAAATAGGTGTACATAAACAAACCGTCTGGTTTGTAAATGAATATTTATTTATTCACATTCACGTTAAAAATTATATTTTTTAACGATAAAACATTTTATTCCAACATATGAATTTCTATTAAGTTCATTCTTTAAATAAAATGATATTTTTATTTTTCTAACACATTTTAGAAAATTTCGGCGGCATAACGGCACGATACTAGAAACGGGACGAGGCCTAGCCTTATCCCCGGTCTAGTGAAGGCCCACGCCATTCACACATCAATCATATCAATTTCAATTTCACCAAAACAATCCAATCCAAATCTAATAATCTAACCAACTACACAACCAATCAAACAAGTCCATGGTCTGTGGACGGGTGTCGGGTGCTTCTAATAAGCACCGTCTGCATCCTAGTATATATATATAACTAGAAAAGTAGAATTTGAGTGAGAAGTTCTCACCGATAGCTATCCTAACTCCACGACACTTCCAATGCAGGAAATCTTCACTACTCTCGTCTCTTATCACTTTCGTTGTCCGCTTTCACTACATATATAAAAATCCCATTTTTACTTCGCTATTCAATATATAAAAATCGAATTTTTATTTCGAAGTTCAATATATAAAAATCGAATTTTTATTTCAAAGTTCAATATATAAAAATCGAATTTTTATTTCAAAGTTCAATATATAAAAATCGAATTTTTATTTCAAAGTTCAATATATAAAAATCGAATTTTTATTTCAAAGTTCAATATATAAAAATCGAATTTTTATTTCAAAGTTCAATATATAAAAATCGAATTTTTATTTCAAAGTTCAATATATAAAAATCGAATTTTTATTTCAAAGTTCAATATATAAAAATCGAATTTTTATTTCAAAGTTCAATATATAAAAATCGAATTTTTATTTCAAAGTTCAATATATAAAAATCGAATTTTTATTTCAAAGTTCAATATATAAAAATCGAATTTTTATTTCAAAGTTCAATATATAAAAATCGAATTTTTATTTCAAAGTTCAATATATAAAAATCGAATTTTTATTTCAAAGTTCAATATATAAAAATCGAATTTTTTTTTCAAAGTTCAATATATAAAAATCGAATTTTTATTTCAAAGTTCAATATATAAAAATCGAATCTTTATTTCAAAGTTCAATATATAAAAATCGAATCTTTATTTCAAAGTTCAATATATAAAAATCGAATTTTTACCTCGCTATTTAATACATAAAAATCAAATCTTTGTTCCTCCTACATAATAAAGATCGAATTTTTAATACTTCTATAATATAAAAATTATAACTTTACTATTTATTAACTACTTTCTTATACCAACGGTATTTAAATTTAAAACTGAAAATAAAATCAACAGTAAAATAAATAAGCAAAAGTATAAAGGGACTCACAGTTTAAAGTGGGAACGGGGAAGAATGGAGAAGCCGGAGTGCTGTAGGAGGGGGGGGTCGGAGCGCCGTCGTTGGTGGCGGAGCAGGACAGTCGGGGTAGGTGGGCGGCGAGCTGAGCTTAAGGGCGATTGGTTTTTTTGGGGGTTTAGGGCTAGGGGATTCGCGGAGAACGAGAGGAGCGAGGACGACGGGGTAGGACGGAGGAAATAGGAAGAGGAGGAGAAGAGAGGGGGGAGGCTGGAGGGAAGGGGGTGGTCGGTTGGAGGCGGCGCTGGCCTGGACGTGGGTGGCGGACGTGAGTGGAGGGAGCGAGATTGGGTTTTCTATTTTTTTTTTCTGAAGTGAAAAGTAACCGGGGGGGTTAGTATAAAAGATTTTATATTTCATATATTTTAATTTATTATTTTATATAAAAAGTTGACTTTTACCTTCGACCTCGTAACGAGGCCCACCGCCTGTCGTCCATAGCGTTTCACCCCCATTCCGAACACAATGGGATATGTACAGCAAGCTGATTCGATCGTTTGAATCAGTTTCCGTTAAATTTACCTTTAAATCACTATATTGAATTTTAAACGTACATTTCAAATTACCGGGGGAACATACTAACTCTAAAAATTCCCGAAAAATATTTTCTAGCTTCGTATTGACGATACGGTCCTAACAAAACTAGTTTCGTCGAATTCTGAGACCGTATGAAAAATGGCCAATTTCCAGTCGATTAAAATCAACTGAAATGGTCAAAACACGTTTTCCTTTGCCACGCTCACATATTGATTCGAAAAATTATGAAATTTGGAATCTAGCAATAATTCGACATCACGGACCTAACAAAACTGGTTTCGTCGAAATCCGAGGTCATTTGCAAAATGTCCATTTTTAAGGGCCTGAATTCCATAGCGACTATTCAGAATTTTCAACTGGACATATCTTTTGATTCCCGCTACGAACTTTCGATTTTTTGGATTCGTTGGAAAGATATTCACTATTAGATTCCATTATTTTTGGTTTCACTAAAATCCGGATTGTTTTGCACCCGGTACATTCAATTGAAGTTTGAAATCGAATTATCGAACTACCGCGCCATTTTCAATTCTATTTATAATTATATATAAATATTTATATTCTAACGACGACGTATATAATATATACGTCGAATTATATTCAAAATAAATTTCTCGTCGATATTATTTAAAATAATTTATTTTAAATATTCAAAACTCGCTATAATTGCAAAAATAAAAAATTTAAACTGGCCCAGATTTTCCGGGTTGTTACAATCTCCCCCACTTAAAACTTTTCGTCCCCGAAAAGGAACAAAGTCGAAAGTGGTTTGATTAATCAACTCTACGTTCGATCTGGCTTCCATTCTCCAACTCTTTAGTTTCTGAGAATTTTAAAAACTTCAAAAATTTGGCTAACACCCTAAATTTTTGAAAAATTTCGCCATAACCTCCCCTGCACCGGGAGCATCGGGGAATTTCAAATAGCTTCCCCGGTCCTTCAGATCTCAAAAAGAAAAAGAAAAAGCCAAGCGGCTAGCCAATAGGCTCATAAAATCATCATCACCCAAACAAAACAGGAAATTATGTAGTAAACATGTACCTATTTGTCGGGCAAACAAATTTTATTTTCTGCTCTAGCCTCCTTGCTATGACCTGTTCAATGATATATATGTATATGCAAGCAAACGCGACCAAATTTCAATACAACTCAATATTTGATGCTTTTAGGCATAATGATTCAAAATTATCAAACAAATAAACAAACAACACAAACATCAATCAATTAGTGGATTAGAGTTTCAAATTGATAACTTTGATACATAGTCAAAAATCAGATTTTTGATGCCAAATCACAACAATAGGCCCTATCTAATTTTGGTTCTCACACCAATCAATAGGAGATATATAGAAATCTCCCTTTCGTCACTCGAACATAAATTCTGATGATGATGCATCAATCATCAGAGTTCTCTCCGGGCGACATAGAAGGTGATTCTATATCTACCCAGTATATCAAAACTTCGAATACACGCGGATCAGACGTATACGCAAAATCTATATATACTGGATTGTCCAAATTCATTAAAATAAATAATCAAATACGAATAGTTGATTTAAATTTTCAAAACAAATTTTGTTTTCATTTTAAAAATATACTCTTCACGCTCGTTCTAGGATACTACTGATCCCATCTCTAACGAGTCATTCCCATTGGATTTTACCAATCCAATATCTGATGAATTCTTTCGTACGGTTCTAATGTGCCTTGTTCTCTGCTTTGTAAACCAAAGCTCTGATACCACGTGTGAAAACCCTCAACTTCCCCGTAAAGGAAAGCGCCGGATAGTTCGAGAACAAACCACAGTAGGACACATACAGAAGAACATTTCATTGTATATTACAACAATGCATCAGATTACAAGAATATACAGAGTATAAATGAATATTACACAGAAATATCAGAGATTTAAATTACATTTAAATACATAGCAGCGGAAAATAATACAATACACAACTAGAAGTAGATATACGGATACAAAGCTTTCCGGATATCGTTCCAGCTGTAAACCAGGATCCTGTGAATATAAATCTGCAAAACCAAAACTACTAGCTGCCCGTGTCAAAATAGGGGCACCCAGAGTTTAGGTTAAAACAATAAACTCCAGGTCATTCATGTGACTGGTGTGAGAACTAAAATAGTTATTAATCTTTATTTTAAATCATTAGGTAAATCAAGGGACCACGCCGTATAACACGGAACGGGTTTCCTCCCAAGAATACCAGTGCATAAAACAAACAGCGCAATGCTAAATAAAGAAAAATGAAGCTGTTATAAGACCCAGGTCCTATCACACAATGCAACGCAAGCCGGGGGATAGGGTTTTCCCTTATAACAGCCAAAGAATGCTTGATACGTTTAAAACAAATCATTTGATACTATAATAAGTGCATAGTGTATAAAACATCTTCAAATCATAAGTATCAATCATAGGCGACATGAGCGTCCCATGCCACTATGTCGCCATGTATAGGTTTACAATCAAAGCCGCAAATGTCGTATTGGAAGTTGAGTTATCATTTATGGTATGAACCGAGGCTAGGGATCGTCCTCTACCAATTCGTGACTCTCTAGCCCGAGCCACAGGCAAGCGCGCAGGCAAGCCTTTAGATCGTCAGGGCCGGTCCACCGATGTGGATTATTATGCCTGAACACTACGTTTCCCCACCCTATGGGGTGTAAGTGAGCCAACTAAATGACTCCATCGGTTCGAGAACGACCGATCAATCCGAGGCGCCTCGCAACAGCAACAACCACATAAGTCAAACTCGTCAGGGCGTGTAAAACCACTGACGCCACTTCTAACTAGAAAGAAACGCAAGTCCTCCCTGAGGTCCGTCTCCCGTTTTTGGTTCATACCGGGTGTGATACTCGCGAATCAACGTTACACAAAGCTACGCCACACAAGGCCGTGCTTTGATCATCAACCACAAGACTTTGCTTTTCAACAGAAGCCTTGATCATTTGCCACTTAGGCATGCCACACAGGCAATTCACTCCATGCGATTGATATCCATCAATATATAACCCCTGAGCTCGTACGTCTCAGAGAATGGCGTTAAGCAAGAGAATAAATTCTCCGCCGCCAAACAGATATATATTTAATAGAGATCAATCTCACGGACTAAAATCCAATGTCAGACACACAGTCCATTTACACGTCCGTTCTGGGGCTGAACGAAACCGGAGGCACCTAGTACCCCGCATATCCATCGATCTCCAAGTACGTCTGGACGATCACCAACTGTTTCCATCTTCTTGGGTGTACAGCCCAATCAAGATCATCAGTTATCACCCAAACGACGTGAAGACCTCCGATCTTCGACCATCGTCTTCATCTTCGACTTATCGTCGTATCAGTCATTCAGAATGGGATAAACCCGGTCTTTCCGAATAACTCGCGTATATTTTAAATAAGTGTTACACAAACACAACATACGCCTCATTCCAATTCATTAGTCACTAACCGTAAATTAATCAAGAGAATAATTCCCCAAATATTAACCCCGAAGGCCGAAACCAACATCAGATCAATATTCAGAAAACCATTCTGCTTGGCCAACCGACAGTTAGTTTCTAAATTTCACATTCATAGGGAAAGGTTCCCATTAATTTTATCCAAGATAAATTCCTTGAATTTATTCTTTATTCTATTTTTGAATCTCAATTCAAACTAGTCGGGATTAGTGAACCTTACCGAAGTAATCATTTATTTTAATTTCCCCATCCCAACCTATTTATCCCCATGAAGTAAAACTGGTAATACTTCATATCTAACACCACAGTGTTATCGGTAATTTCAATTACCATTTCACGCCCAAATCTAATTAAAGATTTAACTATCGCCTGGAGCAAAACTGGTGATACTCCATTTCGATTATTTCAATCTAATTAAAGATTCATTAAAACTCCACTTAGTTTTAATCGTTAACTGGGTTAAAGAATCAGTGTCATTTAAAAACACGGTTCGCGATAAACCCAAAGTCACATTCCATTAATTATCGGGTTAAAGAACGAGTGTTATTCAAAACACTGTTCACGATAAACCCAAAATTCAATATCGATTCAATTCCAATTAAATATTATTTAATTGGTACACTTCATTAAATCTAAATAAAAAGATTTAATCCTTTCTCAACTGGGTTCAAGAACAGTGTTAGTGAAGACACCATTCACGACAAACCCAAATCACATTCGATATTCAATACAAGGCTCTGAATAGAAAATATATCGGCTTATATTCAATATCAAATGCTACGACTAACAAATGTCGTATTGGAAATAACGATATAAATATATATCTTTCAAATTTCCATAACAACACCTGTATAATCACGAATTCCAACATCGAAATATTCCGAAGACAATTTCGATTCAAATCCACTCCAATGCAATCATTGGATATTCTGGTTATTTTCAAAAACCCTTTTTCAAATTCAATTTATTTATTTAAAAATAAATAGAATTATATTTCTAGTTCAAAACTAGTTCAATTCGATAAAAGTCAATTTTTATCTTTTCAAATATGGAGTTTTTCATCCCAATTCTTTCTAAATCATTTCTTATGATTTTACATAAATTATTACTATTTTTAATAATTTTATCAAGGCCCGTACAGTCGATTTCCATCAATGGCCATCGAACTGCACTTACAACGACCTTTTTCGAATTTGATTTGGACATAACTCCAAATCCAACCGTTAGATTTCAAATTTCTAATATTCATTAGAAAGCTCTTTTCGATACGAACCCAACGGTTCCGGTTTTAGGAGAATCCGACGGTCGGATCTCCCGTAATGTCCGTTTGAAATAAATGGTCGAAATTCGCGAACTGCCGCGGCGCGGCGCGTTCTATTCAGGCCATTATATTATATATAATATATATAATATATATTTCGTCGATTTCTATTTAAAACGAATTATATAAACAGTTTTAAATTCGTTTCAAAAGCAATTTCAACTTCCATTTCAATTCAAATCAAAATTGAATTCATCTTTATAAATTCGTTTTAAAATTCATTTCTATTCAATTCAAATTTCAATTCAATTTGAATTCATTTCAATTCGCTTTCAATTCAATTTGAATTCGTTTTCAATTCATTTCGAAATCGTTCTCAATTCAATTCATTTCGAAATCGTTTTCAATTCAATTCATTTCGAAATCGTTTTCAATTCAATTCATTTCGAAATCGTTTTCAATTCAATTCATTTCGAAATCGTTTTCAATTCAATTCATTTCGAAATCGTTTTCAATTCAATTCATTTCGAAATCGTTTTCAATTCAATTCATTTCGAAATCGTTTTAAAATCGATATAGATATCGTTCACGTCAAAATGGCGTCAATCTAATCAACACGGCTTCATAAATTTCTATTTTCAAATATTCTATTTCAAATATTTCTTTTTCAAAATAGTTGTTATCAAAATATTTCGTTCAACACATGACCAATCTCAATGGATGAGTACTGTCAACACATGAACTTTTATTTTATATCGATAAAGATATAAATTTTATTACTAAAATATTTCGTTCAACACATGACCAATCTCAATGGATGAGTACTGTCAACACATGAACTTTTATTTTATAATATTCTTTATTTTTCAAATTGGAATGAGACCCAATCAATTACCATATAAAGTTAATTATATGGATTTTCATACAACACATGTATATAATAACATTGAAAATAATTAACCATCAACCAAAGTGCACTACACTGTAAAGGCATCAAATATAGATATTCAACGCTTATAACAGCCTGTCAATCAATCGATCGACATATTTAATCAATCAGGATGAGTGAACTTCAAATTTCATCCCAACACCCGTGTGGGGTTTCAAACAATCAAACACATATTTTATTTGTGCTGTTGGGCGATGTGTAAAATTTATCGTCCTAATCAATGTCATTCAAATAGATGTACATAAACAAACCGTCTGGTTTGTAAATGAATATTTATTTATTCACATTCACGTTAAAAATTATATTTTTAACGATAAAACATTTTATTCCAACATATGAATTTCTATTAAGTTCATTCTTTAAATAAAATGATATTTTTATTTTTCTAACACATTTTAGAAAATTTCGGCGGCATAACGGCACGATACTAGAAACGGGACGAGGCCTAGCCTTATCCCCGGTCTAGTGAAGGCCCACGCCATTCACACATCAATCATATCAATTTCAATTTCACCAAAACAATCCAATCCAAATCTAATAATCTAACCAACTACACAACCAATCAAACAAGTCCATGGTCTGTGGACGGGTGTCGGGTGCTTCTAATAAGCACCGTCTGCATCCTAGTATATATATATATAACTAGAAAAGTAGAATTCGAGTGAGAAGTTCTCACCGATAGCTATCCTAACTCCACGGCACTTCCAATGCAGGAAATCTTCACTACTCTCGTCTCTTATCACTTTCGTTGTCCGCTTTCACTACATATATAAAAATCCCATTTTTACTTCGCTATTCAATATATAAAAATCGAATTTTTATTTCGAAGTTCAATATATAAAAATCGAATTTTTATTTCAAAGTTCAATATATAAAAATCGAATTTTTATTTCAAAGTTCAATATATAAAAATCGAATTTTTATTTCAAAGTTCAATATATAAAAATCGAATTTTTATTTCAAAGTTCAATATATAAAAATCGAATTTTTATTTCAAAGTTCAATATATAAAAATCGAATTTTTATTTCAAAGTTCAATATATAAAAATCGAATTTTTATTTCAAAGTTCAATATATAAAAATCGAATTTTTATTTCAAAGTTCAATATATAAAAATCGAATTTTTATTTCAAAGTTCAATATATAAAAATCGAATTTTTATTTCAAAGTTCAATATATAAAAATCGAATTTTTATTTCAAAGTTCAATATATAAAAATCGAATTTTTATTTCAAAGTTCAATATATAAAAATCGAATTTTTATTTCAAAGTTCAATATATAAAAATCGAATTTTTATTTCAAAGTTCAATATATAAAAATCGAATTTTTATTTCAAAGTTCAATATATAAAAATCGAATTTTTATTTCAAAGTTCAATATATAAAAATCGAATTTTTATTTCAAAGTTCAATATATAAAAATCGAATCTTTATTTCAAAGTTCAATATATAAAAATCGAATCTTTATTTCAAAGTTCAATATATAAAAATCGAATTTTTACCTCGCTATTTAATACATAAAAATCAAATCTTTGTTCCTCCTACATAATAAAGATCGAATTTTTAATACTTCTATAATATAAAAATTATAACTTTACTATTTATTAACTACTTTCTTATACCAACGGTATTTAAATTTAAAACTGAAAATAAAATCAACAGTAAAATAAATAAGCAAAAGTATAAAGGGACTCACAGTTTAAAGTGGGAACGGGGAAGAATGGAGAAGCCGGAGTGTTGTAGGAGGGGGGGGGTCGGAGCGCCGTCGTCCGTGGCGGAGCAGGACAGTCGAGGTAGGTGGGCGGCGAGCTGAGCTTAAGGGCGATTGGTTTTTTTGGGGGTTTAGGGCTAGGGGATTCGCGGAGAACGAGAGGAGCGAGGACGGCGGGGTAGGACGGAGGAAATAGGAAGAGGAGGAGAAGAGAGGGGGGAGGCTGGAGGGAAGGGGTGGTCGGTTGGAGGCGGCGCTGGCCTGGACGTGGGTGGCGGACGTGAGTGGAGGGAGCGAGATTGGGTTTTCTATTTTTTTTTTTTCTGAAGTGAAAAGTAACCGGGGGGGGTTAGTATAAAAGATTTTATATTTCATATATTTTAATTTATTATTTTATATAAAAAGTTGACTTTTACCTTCGACCTCGAAACGAGGCCCACCGCCTGTCGTCCATAGCGTTTCACCCCCATTCCGAACACAATGGGATATGTACAGCAAGCTGATTCGATCGTTTGAATCAGTTTCCGTTAAATTTACCTTTAAATCACTATATTGAATTTTAAACGTACATTTCAAATTACCGGGGGCACATACTAACTCTAAAAATTCCCGAAAAATATTTTCTAGCTTCGTATTGACGATACGGTCCTAACAAAACTAGTTTCGTCGAATTCTGAGACCGTATGAAAAATGGCCAATTTCCAGTCGATTAAAATCAACTGAAATGGTCAAAACACGTTTTCCTTTGCCACGCTCACATATTGATTCGAAAAATTATGAAATTTGGAATCTAGCAATAATTCGACATCACGGACCTAACAAAACTGGTTTCGTCGAAATCCGAGGTCATTTGCAAAATGCCCATTTTTAAGGGCCTGAATTCCATAGCGACTATTCAGAATTTTCAACTGGACATATCTTTTGATTCCCGCTACGAACTTTCGATTTTTCGGATTCGTTGGAAAGATATTCACTATTAGATTCCATTATTTTTGGTTTCACTAAAATCCGGATTGTTTTGCACCCGGTACATTCAATTGAAGTTTGAAATCGAATTATCGAACTACCGCGCCATTTTCAATTCTATTTATAATTATATATAAATATTTATATTCTAACGACGACGTATATAATATATACGTCGAATTATAGTCAAAATAAATTTCTTGTGGATATTATTTAAAATAATTTATTTTAAATATTCAAAACTCGCTATAATTGCAAAAATAAAAATTTTAAACTGGCCCAGATTTTCCGGGTTGTTACAATTCATGTCTTGATTACATATAAAAATGTAATTTTTATCATACAGTATAAATTCATGTCTAAATTACAGATAAAAATGTAATTTTTATCATACGATGTAAATTACATTTAAATGCAATTCTTTTCATAAAAAAATGTAGCCTTTTGTATTTCACAAAAGAATGTAACTATTTTGTTAGCCAAATACTGTAAAAAAAAAAATTGTAGTTCAAATTCTATTGTAAGAACCAAATAAAAATAATATTTTATTGTTGTTCATATTCTATTGTAACGTAACAAATAAAAATATCTTTTAGTTGTTGACCAAATTCTGTTGTTATATAAACAAATAAAAATAAGATTTTATTTGTCGATCAATAACTCTTGTAATATAAACAAATAAAAAAAATAAGTTTTTATTTGTTGATCAGATTCTACTGTTCATTTCAGAATAATAAAAATGATATTTTAATAAATTAGAACACTAGATCCAATCGCAACTAAAAATTCAGAAATCATAAAATAATCATCATCGACTATTTTTTTAAAATCTGATTAAAATATGAATTTTAGATCTAATTTAGATTTACTTTTCTAACCGCAAATAACATTCAACAATATATGGAATTCCAATGCGGATCTAGCATAACATGAACAACAAACATATCACAAGCAACCATCAACAATTTATACAACACATACATTCCAGATCTAAATTAACATCACAATACAATTATTTTAAAGCAAGAAAATTAATTAATAATTAATTAAATAATAAAAATTAGAGTTCTCACATTGATTTTGGATGAAAATTCAACCGTCTCTGTTTCAGCTGTGGTCTGCGCCATCGCGAAGATCTCGGAAAGACGAGTCCAACTGTAACACCCCACACCCGCTACGGTCACTCACTAAGGGAATGCCATAGCATCGGTGGAGTATCTTAAGTGAATATAGAACAGAAAAATTACAACAAGACAGATATAAGTAATACTTGAGAATTTAAAACATCATTTCATTGCAGCGGAAAGTAAAACATGTTTTGTTACATCACAAAACCATAAACAAGAGTCAAGTACATAATATCCATCTTGATAAAACAAAAGTACATAATCCCACTACATAAACTAATAGCCATAAAAGAAAAGATAAGCTGAGCTTTACATCCATGGTCCAAGCTCCAAAAGACAGATAAAGCGATCTGATCAAAGTCCACTAGCACTAGGCCCACTCTGAGAACCTGAGGGTTGGGAAAAAGATAAAAACAACGGGGTCAGACATAAGTCTGAGCGAGTCCTATAACCTTAACAATACAATCATTAAAGTAATTAGGTATGATATAAACCTGGTACGGTACAACTGGGGATAAATGACTACACTAGCAGCCAACTAGACTTAGGATGAACTAAGATAACGGTAGAGACGCACCTATCCACCCAAAGATAAATACTACACTGCACCACACCAGATATACCCACCCAAGGGTAATTCCTACACTGCACCACACCAGATCTACCCACCCAAGGGTAATTCCTACACTGCACCACACCTGATCTACCCACCCAAGGGTAATTCCTACACTGCACCACACCAGATCTACCCACCCATGGGTAATTCCTACACTGCACCACACCAGATCTACCCACCCAAGGGTAATTCCTAACTTAAAGATTGATCCCACTAAGTGTACTTAGTAATCTTAATAGTAGTCTCGTGTACCCCTAGCAGACTACATAGGTGCCGTCTGCCCCTATCTCCACTAGGTGTACCCACTATTCCCATTCGATCGGCTCCCTAACATAAATACCCGTGCTGGCCCCACAGTGGGGTGTATCATTCCCCAAAGTGGCAACCCGATACCAACACTGATGCACGGCTTATACCTACACAATGCAACATAGTCTTACCTACCAACCCGGGTCCACACACGCATATGAAACCCGTTGGACTTGCGTTGCCACCACTAACCCGTTTTGGCCTCTTATAGTCAAGCCCAGTATGCATGTCCCATCCTCGACATGGGTCGAGCCCACAAAGATACAAATGGCTTACTGGTTGAAATGGGCCCCCACAAGCTACCCACCTAAGCTTGTCCCTTCTAGTGTATCCCACTTAACCCTTTTTAATAATCATGTCCACTTACATGTTTAAAGTTTGGTTAAGTCATCTAATCATATTTCAATTGCCACTCAAGGCACCCACTAGATTTCCATATGCCACCCAAGGCACTTACTTGATTTCTACATGCCACCGAAGGCACTTACTTAACCCTTTAATCATGTTTAATTACATGTTCCACTTTGGTTAAGTATTCTAATCGTATTTTCTATTGCCACCCAAGGCAACCACTAGATTTTTCCACATGCCACCCAAGGCACCCACTTAACCCCTCATGTCCCTCTACATGCTAATATGGTTAAGTGTTTCTTAATTGATTAAGACCGTAACCTTTGTAAAGACCTCTCACATTAGACTATCTTTTATGGCAGCTGGATTTGCTGGTCGGGTCCGGGAAGCCTTACGCCATAACCGAGTCTAACCTCGTGTTTTTACACTTGTCGCGTATTTAGTTTATACCTAAGACCTCTCACATTGGGCCAACCATTTGTAGCCGCTGGATTTGCCGGTCGGGTCCGGGCAGTCTTATGCTACAAAAGGGTCCAACCTCGTGTCTTAGTCGATTAATTACACCTAATTAATCACCCCCATAATTTGTATTAATTATCCCTAATTAATTACAAATTTAACGATGTACATAATTGACTCAGTTATGTCCATCAACTTTATGGTATGCATAATCATACCAACTTCACACAATTTTGTTAACATGAATATTAACCCCATCGTTCCCCACGTAATACGCTAACATGACATACTAAAAAGGGAAGATTCATCACAAATACAATGGGTTCAACTTAGCATAACATTAGCATCAACATGGGTTTAAAAGGTGTCAACTTGCATATATGATCATAGCATCAAACCCAACTGGCATAAATAATCAACCCAAACTTGCATGAATCACATATGTCATAAAGAGGGTAACTTGCCTAAGTTACTTATATCATACAAAGGGGTAAACTTGCATATGTATGTATGACATACAAAGGGGTTAACTTGCATATGTATGCATATCATACAAAGGTGTAATCTTGCACATGTTACTTGCATATAATCAACCACCAAACTTGCATAACATGTCATATATGGACTTGCATATAATCAACCACCAAACTTGCATAACATGTCATATATGAAC
This sequence comes from Allium sativum, assembly GCA_030737875.1. NCBI lineage: Eukaryota > Viridiplantae > Streptophyta > Magnoliopsida > Asparagales > Amaryllidaceae > Allium > Allium sativum. The sequence continues at coordinate 124,092,825 of CM060926.1, read as the reverse complement.
TTGCATATAATCAAACACCAAACTTGCATAACATGTTATATATGAACTTGCATATAATCAAATACCAAACTTGCATAACATGTTATATTTGAACTTGCATATAGTCAAACACCAAACTTGCATAACATGTTATATATGAACTTGCATATAATCAAACACCAAACTTGCATAACATGGTGTCATAATGGATCAATGTTTATCATAGTGATTTGCATCACTAGCATCATGAACACATAGCATAGATTAAACTCAATTTGCATAACTAGCATCATGAACATATAACATCAAACTTGCATAACTAACATCATGAACCCATAGCATATGATAACATTACTTGCATTGATCCACATTCATAGCCATAACCTCATTATATCCTATCATAATCATTTCAACAATTGGTCATTAAGGCTATAGTACTCACTACTTGTTGATTAGCACTCCTATGAAGAAGATTAAGTTGCTAGAGTTGATTAGAAGTTGATTTGAGAAGCTATCTTCCTCTTTAATTTGTTGGTGGCTCCTTCTAGTTGCATTTTGACGGCATAACGACGTTGTCTCCAATTTTAGTATGAATTAGGGTAGTCTTAGAGTGTATTTATAGATTAGTTAAGTGTTTTAGGCCATTAGATTAACCCTAAATCAGATTAGAGCCGTCAGATCTTGTCACTAGCCACCGAAACACAGCCCAAATCCCAATTCAGTGCACCCAGGTCACCTGGGCTCGACCAGGGAGGTCGACCCCCAGGTCGACACTAGGGTCGACACCCATGTCGACCTGGTGGGCAGGTCGACCCCCAGGTCGACTCCCAGGTCGACTCCCAGGTCGACCTGGTCTAGGCGGGAATTTTCCCGCCTAGCCCATATTCTGCATTTTTGAAATCTGTTTCATTTTCTGTTTTTTCGTGAAACTTCTAAAGGCCATATCTCAGTCATACGGACTCCGATTCACGAAATTTCGGACTCTATTTCACGTATTTTTCCGAGACGAACGCAACCGCGAAACCTGTTTCCCTTGATTCTCACGTCTGAGATTAATTATTCATTAATTTATGAACATCGCTGTTGTTAGAACTACGGGGTGTTACATTCTCCCCTACTTAAAGGATTTCGTCCCCGAAATCTCTAAGTCAAGAAGAACGTATCCTACCAACCAAACAACCATCTACTAAACCATCAAACACGGGCATCCATTGTCCTTAAAGTTTCTAATACTGTATGAACATATGCAAAAAGTGTGTGTATATGTTCCCTGTCTAATGCAAAATCAGGCGGTCTACTGATTCAGTTGACCTCCTTAATGCAAACCATGATAGTGCCATGCATCCAATATGTATGCGAAAGAACCCTATCGACACATACTATTTCTACATATGTGCACAACCATACACCAAAATGCATCATCCATATGATAACACAACCATTATACATCCATTAATATAGCTACCTACACTCAATTATATGCAATATGAAGTGACTGAGCCGATCTAGTGTCTAAAGTGTGTGTATATGCATCCACGAGCAACCACTAGCAAACACTTGCATCCACATGCATCCATCAATCATAACATGTCTCAAACACATGTTTCAACCATAGGTTTACCCTATCTAAAGGTCAAAGGTACTAACGAGAGGACATACTAAAGATAAGATAAGTACTAGACAAAAGATAAAGGGGAAGTTAAAAGACATACCCTCAAAAAGGAATGGGTACAGTGAACGCATCTTCGCTTCTGTCTCCCAAGTAGCGTTGCTTTCATCATCTCCCCATTGTACTTTGACTAGTTGAACCTCTCTGTTTCTCAACCTCCTAATCTCTGACCCAAGGATGCGAGTAAGAGCTCGTCGAATCGTCGCATCACGCTCTACCTCCACTTCTCTAAGCAAGCTCGGCTCTACCACCTCTGCAGTCTCTTGTAGGCACTTCCTCAAATGTGACACATGGAATACTTCATGTACTCCACTAAGTCTCTCGGGCAACTCTACTCTATATGCCATCTGTCCAATCCTTTCCTTAATAGGAAACGGTCCTACAAACTTTGGTGCTAGCTTCCCAACGAACCCAAAGCGAACCACATTCCGTAATGGAGATACTTTGACAAAGACCATGTCCCCAACATTAAACTCAAGATCCATTCTCCTCTTATCCGCGTAAGATTTCTGTCTGTCCTGCGCCGCTTTCATCCTTCTTCTAATCAAATCAATCTTTTCCGAAGTCTCTCTAATCATATCAGGCCCAAGCAAGATCTTATCCGTAGATTCCAACCAACATGTAGGTGACCGACAAGGCCCTGCATAAAGAGCTTCGAAAGGAGCCATACCAATACTGGACTGAAAGCTGTTGTTATACGCGAACTCCACCAATGGAAGATGCTCTTCCCATGTACCTCCAAAATCTAAGATACATAGTCTCAAAAGGTCTTCTAGAACACGATTCACCCTCTCGGTCTGGCCGTCCGTCTGAGGATGATATGCGGTGCTCAAACACAACTGAGTCCCTGCTGCCTCTTGCAAACTCTTCCAAAACTCGCTAGTGAAGATAGGATCTCGATCGCTCACTATGCTAGAAGGTACTCCATGCAATCGAACTATCTCTCGAAGGTAAAATGAAGCTAGCCATGGAGCAGTCCTCTTGCTCTTTACGGGTATGAAATGGGCGCTCTTAGTAAGTCTATCTACCACAACCCAAATTCCCGTATTACCCTTCCTCGATCTCGGTAACCCATCAATAAAATCCATCGAGACGCTATCCCACATCCATTGCGGAACCTCCAATGGGTGAAGCAACCCACCGGGTTTCTTTTGCTCCGCTTTCACTTGTTGGCACACCAAGCATCTAGCGACATACTCGGCCACATCCTTCTTCATACCGGCCCCAAAAGAAAACTCGCTTCATGTCTTGGTACATCTTGTCCCCACCGGGATGAATGGTCATCTTCGAACGATGTGCATCGTCAAGAACAGCCTTCTTCAAACCCTCGTCTTGCGGTACACAAAGTCTACCGTCTCTACGCAAGCACCCCCTATCGTCTAGGGTGTACCTACTCAAATGGCTGGACGACTCCCCCCTTATGAGCCTCTCTACCAACTGTGGGTCGTCCCGCTGTGCCTCGCCAATCCGTCCCAAAAGAGTAGGTCTGACCTCTAAAGATGCTAGCAAACCGGGTACAAAGTCAACGGAAGGTCTGAAATCAAACATCGAGATAAATTCCAAGCTTCTTCGTTCCACGAACAATGGACTCAAGGACAACCTTTTTCTGCTCAAGGCGTCTGCCACCACGTTACCCTTGCCAGGGGTATACGCTATCTCGAAATCATAGGATGCTAAGAACTCCATCCACCTTTGTTGTCTTAAGACTATGCGCTCGAAGAGTCTCCAACACTTCCCTAAGATGTAGGGCATGCTTTTCTCCACTTCTAGAGAAAACCAAGATATTCTCCCATGCAAAATCGTCACAACTATACATCTCTCACGCAGACCATCCTAGTCGAACTCGACATCCCCCAAGTGCAAGCCCCAAAGGCCTAAACCAATATCAGACAAACACCCAAGGGATACCTCCTTCGAATTCAGACGACCTATGTGAGATGATACTAGTAAAAACGGTTAAATAATTAAGCACTTGTCCAACTCTGGATGTCCTTGCCAGTCTCGCTCCAAAACCACCGTTGATCAAATAACTGGCTTTGCTTAACCTATTAAGCACATACGAAAGCTTATTTCGCTCTTAGAAAAGACCAAGATGTCATCCACAGAGACCACTACGAAGTTATTTAGGTACTCCCTGAACACCCTACTCATCAAATCAACAAAGTATGCAGGGGCGTTCGTCAAACCAAAGGGCATCACCAGCCACTCATAGAAACCATCCGGAGTCCTAAAGGCAGTCTTGTCTATGCTATCCTCAACCACTCTCAACTGAGGAAACCCCGTGGCTAAGTCCAACTGTGAAAACACTGAGGCGCCAACCAACTGATCAAAGAGATCATCAATCCTCGGCAATGGGTGTCTATTCTTCTTTGTAAGCTTGTTGAGTTCTCTATAGTCTACACAAAGACTGAGGGACCCATCCGCCTTCGTGGCAAAAACTACTGGAGCACCCCACTCCGATATACTTCATCTTATGAACCCCTTCTCAAGCAACTCCCCTACTTGCTTATGGAGTTCCCTCCTCTCACGAGGAGCCATGTGGCGCACTGGCAAAGATACTGGTTTAGCATTGTCCACCAGATATATTCGGAAGTCAATCTCCCGCTTCGGAGGTAAGCCCTTCACCTCCTCAAACACATCCGAGTATTTCCGAATCACTCTAACAGATTGCAAATTCTCGACCGAAGCGTCAAGCAATTCAAGATAACTTAGCATAACAGAATCCATGGGATTACAAGAGATCTCGAGAGTGTTCCCCAAGCGGGTCATGAGCCTAACAACTCTCCTTTCACAATCAAGAACGGCACCATTACTGGATAACCAGTCCATGCCCAAAATCAACCCATAGCCCGTGAAGCCCAAAACAAAAGCATCACATCTAAACTCAACGCTAAGTATAGAAATCCTCAAACCCAAACATACCATGGACAAATAAGTGGAGCCCCCAATTGGGTTTGAGACAACCAAGGGATCATCTACTAGACTGGTGTCTAAGTGCAGTGACTCAACTAATGATGATGATATAAACGAATGCGATGCGCCAGAGTCAAATAAAGTTCGAACAGGATGATCGAGAGAACCAAATTTCAACTTAGACGGTCCTACCCCCATCAGGTATACCAGCCGTGAGGGAATACATCTACCCTCCAGAAGATCATGTACTTTGTCCTTACCTCTTTGGACAATCCTAATAAGGTGTCCTATTTCTCCAAAACAACTAGCCTTCTTCTTCACATTCTCCTTTCGTGACCTTCTCACCACAATGAGGTTTCGTCCTTTATTTACCTAACAGCTATTTGAACCTTCCTCCCTCGTCCATCTTAAAGGTACCCACAAGCCCTCCACCTCCTTGGACTAACTTCTTAGCCCGACAAACGTCTAAGTCCCTTGAAGTGGTTCTTCCGTCCTTCATACGGAAGTCCTTACTTATCTTAAAAAGTCATCTATACGCTGAAGGGAAATTCAAAAGAGAAAGAGGAAGAGATTCAAAACGGAGAATCGAAGGAAGGATACATGGCTCTTGGGGATTATGTTCTTTTCTTTCAAAAACTTTTCTCTTAAAAGACATGTTTTTGAAAATACTTCTTCCAAAAATGTTTTTTTTTAGAAAAATAGTTTTTCTAAAAGTTTTATCTGTTCTGGTAACCTGGCTCTGATACCAAGTGTAACACCCCACACCCGCTACGGTCACTCACTAAGGGAATGCCATAGCATCGGTGGAGTATCTTAAGTGAATATAGAACAGAAAAATTACAACAAGACAGATATAAGTAATACTTGAGAATTTAAAACATCATTTCATTGCAGCGGAAAGTAAAACATGTTTTTTTACATCACAAAACCATAAACAAGAGTCAAGTACATAATATCCATCTTGATAAAACAAAAGTACATAATCCCACTACATAAACTAATAGCCATAAAAGAAAAGATAAGCTGAGCTTTACATCCATGGTCCAAGCTCCAAAAGACAAATAAAGCGATCTAATCAAAGTCCACTAGCACTAGGCCCACTCTGAGAACCTGAGGGTTGGGAAAAAGATAAAAACAACGGGGTCAGACATAAGTCTGAGCGAGTCCTATAACCTTAACAATACAATCATTAAAGTAATTAGGGTATGATATAAACCTGGTACGGTACAACTAGGGATAAATGACTACACTAGCAGCCAACTAGACTTAGGATGAACTAAGATAACGGTAGAGACGCACCTATCCACCCAAGGATAAATACTACACTGCACCACACCAGATCTACCCACCCAAGGGTAATTCCTACACTGCACCACACCAGATCTACCCACCCAAGGGTAATTCCTACACTGCACCACACCAGATCTACCCACCCAAGGGTAATTCCTACACTGCACCACACCAGATCTACCCACCCAAGGGTAATTCCTACACTGCACCAAACCAGATCTACCCACCCAAGGGTAATTCCTAACTTAAAGATTGATCCCACTAAGTGTACTAAGTAATCTTAATAGTAGTCTCGTGTACCCCTAGCTGACTACATAGGTGTCGTCTTCCCCTATCTCCACTAGGTGTACCCACTACTCCCATTTGATCGGCTCCCTAACGTAGATAACCGTGCTGGCCCCACAGTGGGGTGTATCATTCCCCAAAGTGGCAACCTGATACCAACACCGATGCACGGCTTATACCTACACGATGCAACAACGTCTTACCTACCAGCCCGGGTCCACACACGCATATGAAACCCGTTGGACTTGCGTTGCCACCGCTAACCCGTTTTGGCCTCTTATAGTCAAGCCCAGTATGCGTGTCCCGTCCTCGACATGGGTCGAGCCCACAAAGATACGTATGAGTTACTGGTTGAAATGGGCCCCCATAAGCTACCCACCTAAGCTTGTCCCTTCTAGTGTATCCCACTTAACCCTTTTTAATAATTATGTCCACTTACATGTTTAAAGTTTGGTTAAGTCATCTAATCATATTTCAATTGCCACTCAAGGCAGCCACTAGATTTCCATATGCCACCCAAGGCACTTACTTGATTTCCACATGCCACCCAAGGCACTTACTTAACCCTTTAATCATGTTTAATTACATGTTCCACTTTGGTTAAGTATTCTAATCGTATTTTCTATTGCCACCCAAGGCAACCACTAGATTTTTCCACATGCCACCCAAGGCACCCACTTAACCCCTCATGTCCCTCTACATGCTAATATGGTTAAGTGTTTCTTAATTGATTAAGAACGTAACCTTTGTAAAGACCTCTCACATTAGACTATCTTTTATGGCAGCTGGATTTGCCGGTCGGGTCCGGGCAGCCTTACGCCATAACCGAGTCTAACCTCGTGTCTTTACACTTGTCACGTATTTAGTTTATACCTATGACCTCTCACATTGGGCCAACCATTTGTAGCCGCTGGATTTGCCGGTCGGGTCCGGGCAGTCTTATGCTACAAAAGGGTCCAACCTCGTGTCTTAGTCGATTAATTACACCTAATTAATCACCCCCATAATTTGTATTAATTATCCCTAATTAATTACAAATTTAACGATGTACATAATTGACTCAATTATGTCCATCCACTTTATGGTATGCATAATCATACCAACTTCACACAATTTTGTTAACATGAATATTAACCCCATCGTTCCCCACGTAATACGCTAACATGACATACTAAAAAGGGAAGATTCATCACAAATACAATGGGTTCAACTTAGCATAACATTAGCATCAACATGGGTTTAAAAGGTGTCAATTTGCATATATGATCATAGCATCAAACCCAACTAGCATAAATAATCATCCCAAACTTGCATGAATCACATATGTCATAAAGAGGGTAACTTGCCTAAGTTACTTATATCATACAAAGGGGTAAACTTGCATATGTATGTATGACATACAAAGGGGTTAACTTGCATATGTATGCATATCATACAAAGGTGTAATCTTGCACATGTTACTTGCATATAATCAACCACCAAACTTGCATAACATGTCATATATGGACTTGCATATAATCAACCACCAAACTTGCATAACATGTCATATATGAACTTGCATATAATCAAACACCAAACTTGCATAACATGTTATATATGAACTTGCATATAATCAAACACCAAACTTGCATAGCATGTTATATATGAACTTGCATATAATCAAACACCAAACTTGCATAACATGTTATATATGAACTTGCATATAATCAAACACCAAACTTGCATAACATGGTGTCATAATGGATCAATGTTCATCATAGTGATTTGCATCACTAGCATCATGAACACATAGCATAGATTAAACTCAACTTGCATAACTAGCATCATGAACATATAACATCAAACTTGCGTAACTAACATCGTGAACCCGTAGCATATGATAACATAACTTGCATTGATCCACATTCATAGCCATTACCTCATTATATCCTATCATAATCATTTCAACAATTGGTCATTAAGGCTATAGTACTCACTACTTGTTGATTAGCACTCCTATGAAGAAGATTAAGTTGCTAGAGTTGATTAGAAGTTGATTTGAGAAGCTATCTTCCTCTTTAATTTGTTGGTGGCTCCTTCTAGTTGCATTTTGATGGCATAACGACGTTGTCTCCAATTTTAGTATGAATTAGGGTAGTCTTAGGGTGTATTTATAGATTAGTTAAGTGTTTTAGGCCATTAGATTAACCCTAAATCAGATTAGAGCCGTCAGATCTTGTCACTAGCCACCAAAACATAGCCCAAATCCCAAATCAGTGCACCCAGGTCACCTAGGCTCGACCAGGGAGGTCGACCCCCATGTCGACACTAGGGTCGACACCCATGTCGACCTGGTGGGCAGGTCGACCCCCAGGTCGACTCCCAGGTCGACCTGGTCTGGGCGGGAATTTTCCCGCCTAGCCCATATTCTGCATTTTTGAAATCTGTTTCGTTTTCTGATTTTTCGTGAAACTTCTAAAGGCCATATCTCAGTCATACGGACTCCGATTCACGAAATTTCGGACTCTATTTCGCGTATTTTTCCGAGACGAACGCAACCGCGAAACCCGTTTCCCTTGATTCTCACGTCTGAGATTAATTATTCATTAATTTATGAACATCACTGTTGTTAGAACTATGGGGTGTTACACCAACGCAGCTTACGGTTCAAAAACCGGACCTCGTATGAAAAAGATAATGAATTTCAAACATTGGAAAATTTAATTAAATAAATAAATTAAATAATAAAATAATATTACACCCTTCTTCCACGTACAGGTTAAACTCGTCGTTCTTCATATTGAGGAGCCCATGCTTCCACCGTTGACCAGCCCTGCGCACGCCTACCCGAAGCCCTGACCGACGATCGAACTCCACCGCACCAACGCCCTAGCCGAGCTCCACTGTCGGCCGAAACCCCAGCCAACTCGCGGGTCCCACCTCCCCTAAAATTGAGGTCAAAGTCGGCAGCTTCCTCACCAGAATTCGCGAAATCCATGAACTAAAATCCGATCTTAACCGTGTGGATCTGTAGATCTCTCCAAGAGCTTCGATTTCACTACAAGAAAAACCGAGATTAGCGACAGATTTTTAGCAGCAGAAAAATCCGTCGCTAATTAGCGGCGGATTTCCGTGGGCTTTGCAAGAGAAAATATTTTGTATTTTATATATCATCTTATTATAAATTATTACCGTCGAATACTAATTCTGTCGCTAAATCAATGGAAATTGCAGCTCTTTACCGTCATATAATATTTGATGCTAAATTCCGTTGCTAATAGAGTCGGATTACCGTCGACATAATTTTGAAGCTATTTTCCTGCAGTTTTCCAAGAGATTTGAAACGAACTTTTATGTTTTTTATTTATTAAATGTTTTAAATTTGTGTTATTACTTATTAATTAATTAGTAAATTTAAATTTTAAATAATTAATGTTAATAATACATTAGTAATTAGTAATAAATAATAACCATTAGAAGTAAATAAAATTCAATAGTTAATGCTGATTTTTTTTTTTGAAAATTAATGATGATTAATTATTAATTACTATATAATATAAATAAGAGGTAATAGTAATTAATAAAATACATTGTTGTTTATTAAATTTGTTTTGATAATCAATGATTATTTAATGGTCTTTAATACGATTAATTAAATTAATATTAAGAAATTATTAATACATTTTTGCTTTTAAGAAATTGATTGGTACGTATTATTTGATAAAGTTATAGGTCTAAATCAGGGTTTTAGGTCTAATGATTTTGTCATGTTGTAGGTTTAATTAATAATGAAATTTAATTATTATAAAGTTATATTTATAGTTTATAATTAAATAATTAAGTAATAGTTAATAAATAATGTCTAATAGTCAGTATAAATTTTTTAAAACCAGGTGTTTAGTTAGTTCAAGTGGTGTATTTCTTGTGTTGAGGTAGAAAAGAAGGTGGTGTCCCTTGCGTCCATAACAACAAAAATGGGAAAACATAATTTTACATTGTTTAAATGTTTTTTCACAATAAAATCACCTTTTTACAATGTTTTTTTGCAATACTGATAACAAAACGTTGTAAAAAAAATGTAATTTTACAATGTTTTTGACAAAAATGTTTAAAAATCTTATGTTTTCAGAACATTTTGTTTAGAAACATTGTAAAATGTAAACTTTTACAACGCTTTCATATAACACAGTAAAGTATGACGTTTTGACAATATTTATTACTAATAATTATCAATTAACCTTTTAACAACTGTTTAAAAGGTTATAAAAACATTGGTTCCAACTACAAGGATTAATTATTGATAATTTGTAATAAAATGATTATAAATAAATAATTTATAATTTATAACTCATAATTGTTGTTTATAATCAGTAGCTAAATTTAAATTTAATATTTTATTATGATTAATTATGAATAGTTAGTAAATCATATATAATAATTTATATGTTAAATCTTGTTTGCTCCAAACATGAAAGTATGAAACTTTTGGCTCCAACGACCCATTTTTTGGCTCCAACCCCGAAAAATAAGTAATAATTAATACGTAATAATTAATATTCAATTATTAATGTTTAATATTTGATAATTAATAATAATTATTTTTATTTTTCTATTCGAGACTATATCCAATAATTGATAATCAATAGTTAATAATTGGGAATTACTAATATGCAAAATATACAACTATAATTAAGAAGTAATGAATATCAACTAATAATTAATAATTTATAAATATGATGTAAAGTTTAATAACTAGTAATTAAAAATTACTATTAAATAATTAACAGTTAATTACCAAAACTAATATTTAATATCTAACAATTAATTGGTACTTAATTATAAGTTAATAATTAAGTAGTAATATTTATCATCTTGTATTTGCTGATTAATACTCATATTTAATATTTTAAAATTTTAAAATATTCCAAAATGAAATTTAAAATATCTCATAATTAAGATATGTGTTCATCATGGTAAGGTGATTCTTAAACGACAATTGTAAAACCATAGTTTATTTTCTGTCATTCATTTTTGTACTATTTAATATCTACCCTTCCTTATACAAACCCTAAATCAGATCACCGTTCACCACACCATTTAACAGCCGCCGTCTTCTTCTCACTCAAGCCTAAATTCACCCAAAAAAAACGTCGATTTCCTCATGTCGATCTGTCGATTAATATGGTTTCTCGCTCTCCTCTGATCTTGATACTTCTTATTTGGTCTTGGTACCTTCTACGATGCCTCAGTCAAAGTCAACGCCCAGCTTCATCCCCGCTACAACCTCTGGTTATGTACCAGAGTCTTGCCCCTGCTTCGTCTGACCAAGTGGAAATTGTAGCAGGAGCTGTTCTGGTTGGTTGATGAGGTAAATGAGCTCTAGTTTTGGATTTCTTTCTCCAATTGATTCTAGCAGCAACGATTTGGTTTGTTATTTTGGGTTGAATTGAATAAGCGAAGCAAAGAAAGTCATACTGTTTTCTGTAATTGATTATAAAATTTGATTCGAACTTTAAGTAATTGTATCCTACTTGATTCCGCAGGGGTAGCTGTCATTGTTAACATGCTATATCCAGAATTCCAGATTCAAGCTTTTAAGTGAAGTACAAAATTTTTTGTTGGTAATTATCAATTTTTTTTAACTTATAAGGTTATCTGCACTTAATCATAGAATCAAATTTCAAGTTATTACTGTCTTACTTTTGGTTCCTGCGTAAAAAATAGAAATGATTTTTTTACTACAGTTGTTATCTGATAAACTTGTATACATATGGATATGAAACCCTTCGTTATTTCTTCTATAAACCATGAAGTAAACTTTTGAAGTTTTCTTCATTTGTTGGAGCTGAAAGTAAAAAAGATTTAATGAATGAATGAATGAATGAGGTAATATTCTGTGTATACCTTATATCCTTTCCTGCAAGAGTTGGGAAAGAAAAAGCCAAAATAAAAGAAAAAGGCATGATGCCTTATTTTGGGATGTTATAACTGTGATTTTGTTCATATTCAGTCTATAAACAAGTGCGTTGCTGCAACTTTGATGATTATATTAAACTAAATACACTATCAACAATCATAATTTAATGATAATCAGCCTATTAGAAACAAATGTTATGTTCACCTTCAAATGAAAACCAACAATATTTTATTTAGTTTTATATTATGTGATAGCATGCTTTGGGTATCCAGTGATTATTCACTTTTTTTTTTTTTTTTTTTTTTGCTTTAGCTGTATGTTTTAGAGACTGGAATTTTGGTGGTAAGTTGATATATCAATTGCTGCCAAACCTTTTAACATTATTAATTTTAGGATGACTTCCCTATCTTTTAGAATTGGAGAGAGGGAATGTTATCAATTAAAAAAAACAGTAAATAAACACAATCTGGGAACCTAATAAAGTAGCAGTGTCATTTATTAAATTAAGAGGGAAAATGTCATCTTCATTAAATAGGCAGGAATAAATTAACATGTTTGTTACTTTCACTGTCTATCTACATCATTAACCTTATAATAATTAGTAACAATAATCATGCGTTATAGAGCAAAGTATGTGAATTAACCAACAAGACATTGTAGTGTAGAATATACAAGGGTACTAACATGTATAAGATTGCATTCCTGGGTAATCACATAGATCTTCAATATAACACTTTGATTCTTCATAATATAATACTTTGATTGTAACTAATAACTAATACCTTTTGTAACTAATAATTTTCATCAATAATTTGGTGATTAACTTTCCTGTTGCTAGTCTTAATCAACAAATAGATTTAGTGATTAACTTTCCTATTACTAGTGTGTTATCTTAATTCTCTTGCTTTTTTGTGGCTAAATTATGACAAATGTAATATTATAGAATCATGAATCTGGTATTTACAAACAAACATACATTTATCCTGCTTGCTAATTCTGTAGCATTTGTATGAAGGTAAATAGTTACTCTTTAAGGGATTGCAGAGCCTTCAATCTAATTTAAAGTTAAAATTATGTTTCTAAAACGAGTAATATTATGCTTGTCTATTATCCCTTTTTTGGTGGCATTTTCACTTACTCAGAAGTAGATAGTCTAAATAAATAAATAAATGTTTGTCATTGCAACTGAATATAAAAAATTTCATCTTGATCGATCAAGTGTAATATTTCTGCATTTTCAATTGATCACATGACCAAATAGAAAAATGTTTGTCATTATGTGATGTAGTTTATAATTATATAATACAGAACTTTCAAATATTCACCCAAAACTAATCGTTTAAACAGACAGTGCAAACTGAGTTTGTTTACTAATAAACTAATTATACTAGGCTTATGATATGTTAAATGTTTCATTATATAAATTTATATCTATCATCTGAATTCATATTCCTAATGTTCCAGTTAATAATTCATTTGAGAACTAATAACTCGTGCATGCTTTGCTCTTGAATTCTTGTGTTTTGTTGTGTTAAAGCTTGGCTGCCATTTCAATTGTAAGTGCATTTATACTATTTTGCTTTTTTCTTCTTGCGTTTTGCTTGATGAGACTTGGCTACATTTGGATGTCCCGTGTATATACTTGCATAATTTAGTTGTTGCCGTTTATTTTTGTGAGGATAACTGTACAAGAGTATGTAAGGACTAAGCATGGGTTCTCCGTTCTCCTTGGTTTTTGGCTTGCATGCGTGTTCAGGAAGTGTTTTGACCATGGTTTTGGATGAGGCTGGACAATTAAATTGTGAAAATTTTGACTTGGGTAAGGGTTTCAACAGAAATAGGTGTTTTCTAGCAATATATTTTTCATTCATCCAACCTTCCACATATATATTTTCGTCCAAGTATAAAGTTAACTAGTAAATAATTGTTTGTACTTGCCCACTAGTTGTGCAGGCCAGAGCCCTAAACCACTTGTTAGCTTGTGTTGCAATTTTAATCTCATTGCAATGATTCATAAACTTTGTCAGGTGGTAGATTATGGAATCGGCTGATCATTATAACATTGTTGCTGAGGATTTCGAGAATGAACAAGGTTCGGTAAGTAGTTCTGCAGAAAAGAAAAAAAAACGAGTTCTTATTTATAGTTCTCCGAACATTGATTTTTTGTTTTAGAGCATAACATATGATATTGGAAGCTGTAATAACCCGAAAATCTGGGCCAGTTTAAAATTTTTATTTTTGACAATTTTAGCGAATTTTGATTATTTAAAATGAATTATTTTAAATAATAGCGAAGAGAAATTTATTTTG